>OX451735.1:1470882224-1471284735 GCA_948472305.1 Vicia faba | reverse complement strand
TAACTCATATGAACCATTTGATAAAGTTTGGACCACAACTCCTCAAGAAATTTGATCAGATCATCAAAAGGGCAAAATGGTCATTTTAGGGTTTTGACTGTACAAAGGCAATTTCTGACTTTTTGATCTAGCCAATGGAAAATTGGGTTCAAGCATGGACTTAAGGACATCATCTTGACATATTCACAAAGTTCAAAAGATCCCAATTGCATTGGATTGACAGATAAATTTTTCAGTCAACTGATCAAAATTTGACTGTACACTAAAAAGTCAAACTTTGACTTTTTGGTCAAAATCAAGTGCCAAGGGTCATTTTTCATCAAGATGTGCCAAAACATAAAACTTGTTCATCAAGAAACCCATTTTTGCAAATTAGGGTTTAAAGTTGAAAAATTTCACAACTTAGAATTTTTCTAAGTTATGAAATTTTCTTAATTTTTCCTAACTTTGCCCAACATTTTCACCATGATGCATTTGGATTCAAACAAAACTTCCAACATGAAAGTTGTAGTCCTCCACAACGTATACAACTTTGATTCACAAAGTTTTATCAAAAGAAGCTTGTATCTCAAGTTAAGATTTTTGGAACAAGGGTCCCTAAAACTTTTAACTTAGTGAAATTTTGCCCTAGTTTAGGCAGGATTTTGACCTATCTTCATGGCCATTTTTCACATAGTTCCACTTGGAATCTCAAATTTCATTTCAAAGATGGATTGTAGATAATGTTGCAAGCTTTCCAAAATGTCCAAGAACTCTCCAAACACATTTGTGGTTAGGGATAATCGAAGGCTTAAAGTTGGCAAAAACTCACTTTGCATCCATGGCATGTTCATGTTCATACAAATTGCAAATTCAAGTCAGCTTGCTTTGCACTAGATTACAGGCCTCAAAAACATTCCACACTCAATAATTAAATGCAAATCCATTGGTCTAAGGCATTGTTTTGGTCATTAGGGCATTGTACACAAGATTAATCCCTAAATGGTAAAAGGTACATTACCATTTTTGCAAAGATGTGCTTTATGTCAAAACTGAATCCCTTGAGCATTGGTCCAGATCTTATGCAGCAAATCAAATCCACAAATTAGAGGGGCCAAGGGCAAAGTGTGCAAGCATATGGATAGCCTGTACAGGTCTGTTGGACATCACTTCTCATGTTTTCTTAATATACAAGAAAGATATCCAAAACACTAGAACTAGAACATCTGTGAAAACTAACTTGTGCAAGCATTTGAGACAACTTCCTCACATCCCCTTGAACCAAAAACACGACTCTTTGAGCCCTCAAACATCTCATATCTCAAAATCACCTTCCATTGGAAAAACAGGGCAGCATCTGCAACTTGACTTCCATAGCACAATTTGCTCGTGCGTTTTGCCCCAAACCTGTTCAAATACCTTCCATTCAATCCATCCAAGCTATCCCAAACCTTAAACACCAACTGTAACTCCATTTACAGGGTTTGCATTTTCATTTTGAGCTTGTGCGGGTTGAGTTCTGTAGGCTTGTTCAAGTACATTCAAGGCAAGCTAGACATTAGGAAAGGTCAATTGAAGTTCAAGCAAGCTCCCAGACATCTCAAGCCTTGTTGAAAAGCTCCACATTGCCCTACACGAAGTCAGCTGAAACAGGTTTTTATCAACTTCATATCTCTCTATTTAGAAACATTTAGACTTAGGTTTGTGAATAAGAAATGTAGTATTCATAGCCATGAAGCTGTACATATGCTCAGTTTTCATTTTTATTAAGCATGCTAAGAGAATTTGGTCCATGAACATTATGAAAAAACTAGGTTAGGATTTGGGGCCAGAGAAATTATCTCTGGTCTTTGAGAGTTAGATTAAGTTTTTTATATGGTTGGATTCATCTTGAAAAGCTCTACAACTTTGATGTTATGTGTTTTTGCAATAGAGCTCGTATACAGGATCTAACAATTATACAGGGCGCGCGCGTTTTGAAAGTCAGAGGTTGAAGATGAAGTGATGGGCTGGGCTAGGTCCTGGCTCACTATTGACACCCCCATTTTACTTTTTGCACCCCCTGGCCCAATTTCTTTATATTTTATATTTTTGTATTTTTATTTTCATTTCTGATTTTATTTTATTATTCCCAAATATAAAAAATACTCAAAAATATTTTACTAAATTTTTCACATTTATTTTGTATTTTAGTTTCATTTTTTCTAACATAAAATTAATTTATTGATTATATACTTTTATTTTATTTATTAAAAAATTTAAAAATAATATATAAATTATATTTTTTATCTTATCCTTTATTTTATTCACACCAAAAAATATCATTCTAAATATATTTTTATTTTTATATATATTTTATTTTACTTTTGTACATATTTAATATAATTAATATATATATATATATATATATATATATATATATATATATATATATATATATATATATATATATATATATATATATATATATATATATATATATATATATATATATATATATATATATATATATATATATATATATATATATATATATATATATATATATATATATATATATATATATATATATATATATATATATATATATATATATATATATATATATATATATATATATATATATATATATATATATATATATATATATATATATATATATATATATATATATATATATATATATATATATATATATATATATATATATATATATATATATATATATATATATATATATATATATATATATATATATATATATATATATATATATATATATATATATATATATATATATATATATATATATATATATATATATATATATATATATATATATATATATATATATATATATATATATATATATATACTTTTATTTTATTAAATACTTTAAAATAAAAAACATAGAAATATTACACTTTTATTTTTATTATTATTTATACTTAAATTTTTTTTCTTCTAAATATATTTTATTTTTTGTATATATACTATTTCATTTTATTGTATATGAATAATATAGCCAATAAATTTATTTTCTTAAAGAAAATTAGGGTTTTACTCTTAACCAAATAAAATTAATCTTTTTATTTATTTCTTTCTTTTTACATTAAATATTTTTACATACATAAAAATAAACAAAAAAACCTTTTTGCATATTCATTTACTTTGTATATTTATTTAATTTGTTTATTTAAATATTGTCCATTTATTATTTATGCCATTTGACTCAATTTGGATGTAATAGTAAAATTAGGGTTTTAATTTCTTGTCAAATAATCCCCATTCAAAAATTGTATCCCCCTCCCCATAATAATATTGTAATAGTTTAGACTTTTAATTCTCGCACTTTATGCTTTCAATTATGCCATGGTTAGAGATTAGGGTTTGTATGCAAAAATCCAAAATCAACAAGTAGTTTGACCTAATATAAAGACAAAAATGCATGAAAATTAATACACAAAGCACACTTACACCCCTAGGGTTTTATCCACTTGTTTCCTTAAAAATGGGCCATGTTATGCATGTTGGGTACTTTGGCAAAACAAAAACAAAAGATCATAGTCCCTCGATGACGCTATCCTGGTTGCCTATATAAAAATGATCTAGTCCCTCAAAAAATTGCTAAAAATACTTGACACAATTGCTATCATGATCTATACGATGACCCGCGCCTGTCCCGTTTAACATCCTAATACAAGGTTATTTACCAAATGCAATGGTAGAACAACACTGTCAAAAGGGTTAAAAACATATAGGAAAGATCTTTGAGTAAAATAAGGTAGATAACTCTTAGTTACTTGATCAAAACTTGCAAAAACATCCTTGATATTTTCAAACACACCTCACAATACAATTTCAAAACATTTCCCAAATCAAACTTTCAAACATTGAAATATCTTTTCAAAAGACAAAACATCTTTGTATACATTCAAACAAGAATCATTACAAAGGTTGCCACAACGATGGCCTCTTTTCAAAACATCTTTCAAAACCACACACAAAGCACCATTTCAAACAATTGAAAAGCAAAAGCAAGTGATCTAAACAAGTAACTAAGAGCCCATGGATAACCATGGATGAAAAGGGTGCTTGCACCTTCCCTTTTCATAATCTACTCCCCGAACCCAAGAAAACATATCAAAGGTCTTTCCTGTGCTTTTTGACCTTTCCTTAGGATAAAATAAAAAGTCGGTGGCGACTCTTGCTAAACCGAAACATTGCAAACACAAACGCAAAACCTCAAGTCAGTTATCCCACCGTATCACAAAACTGGCGACTCTGCTGAGGAATTCTCTAAAAGTGGAGTAACCTTAGGGTTTAGATCACCTTTGCATGCTTATCTTGTTTGCTTTGATTGCTTTATATTTGGTTCTCTTGTTTGGGTTTGAATCCTCCACCCGGATTTTTGGGAAACATTCATAGGTAAATAGCAATACGTTATGGAAACTGTGCGGGTTATACCGACATGGTTGAAGCAATAGCTATATTAGTGCGACATATTTGTGGGTATCGGTAGCCTTTGAGTTAATCAAAGAGAATATGGGGCCGCTGAGTGATGTCATGAAGCACTAATAAACTCTTAGAACCTTACTTGACCATCTTGGCCTTATTAGGGGTAGTGAGATGACCGACTTTGGTGCAGTCCGAAGTTGGTAGATACTCGATACTACACTCTTTGAGGGTTGTTTTCTTGGAATATTTCGGTTGCCAGTTAAGTGGCTAAACTGAAACAATGAACACAGAAAATAATCCAGTGATATTGAGCTCCTTAGAACCCGGTTACTATTTATAGGACAGGTTGAGCCAACTAAACTTCAAGAGGATACTTACCTATGAAACCCCATGCAAGCCTGAAACTAGGAACTTGTGTGATTTGTTTGTACATATATACTTGTGTATAACATCATGGACATCATGAAGCATCATATGCATCTACTAACCATTTCAAGGGTTTGGATCTTCATCTTTGTTCTTGTTTTGTAGGTCATGGAATCTCTTCGTAGGAAAACAATTCAAGTCAACCTTGTGAGGATCCCTCCTCAACTCATGGAGCTTACTTCCAAGATTCCACAGAATTCTCTCTTCAATGAAAGACATGGTAGACTTCTCAACTTGGTCAACTCCAACATTAAAGAAGACATGGTGAAAGTTCTCTTCCAGTTCTTTGACCCCCTACAACATTGATTTACATTTCCTGATTACCAACTAGTACCTACTTTGGAGGAATTTTCTCAACTCCTGAGGATTCCTATTCTCCATCAACTACCCTACAACGGTACGGAAAGAGAACCAAAGCCTGAAGATGTTGCTCAAGCTTTACACTTGTAACCATCTAATATCAAAGGTCATTGGGAAACCAGAAGTGGTGTCAAGGGTTTCTTGGCAAAGTTTCTGTTTGAGAAGGCACAAGACTGCTGGAATTCTCTAGATCTGCAAGCTTTTGAGGAGATTGTAGCACTTCTCATCTATGGGTTGGTCTTGTTCCCAAACCCTGATCAGCTTATAGGTGTGAATGCTGTCAAGATTTTCATATCTCGGAATCCTGTGCCTACATTGCTTGGGGACATCCTACACTCATTTCACACTCTGTTTGAGAAGGCACAAGACTGCTGGAATTCTCTAGATCTGCAAGCTTTTGAGGAGATTGTAGCACTTCTCATCTATGGGTTGGTCTTGTTCCCAAACCCTGATCAGCTTATAGATGTGAATGCTGTCAAGATTTTCATATCTCGGAACCATGTGCCTACATTGCTTGGGGACATCCTACACTCATTTCACACATGAACAATGAGGAAAAGAGGTGTTCTCATGTGTTGTACTCCTCTTCTAGCAAGGTGGTTTATTTCTCACCCTCCCCAATCAGTTTTGAAGAATGAGCAGGGTCTAAGGTGGTCACAACGGTTGATGACCCTCACACATTCTGATGTTCATTGGTGTTCTCGGTCCAGAGAAAATGTCATCATCATTGATCGTTGTGGAGAATTCCCTAATGTCCCACTACTTGGTATTAGGGGAGGCATTTCCTATAACCCTTGTTTAGCTCTGAGGCAATTTGGGTATGCCCGAAGGGATGGCCCTCATGACATGCTAATTCCTGACTTGGTTTTTAACTTCGACAACGACGCTCAAGGACTTCGACAAAGGTTTATCCGAGCTTGGAGGATGCCTAACAAGGTGGACAGTAAGACACTGGGGCACAAGAATTCCATCCCCCTTGAGCCTTACCTCAAGTGGGTACGAACTCGCGCCCAGAGTCTTATGATGCCTTACCCTTACATTCTGCCTATGATCAAAGAGCCTTTTATGGAAGGAGAGGTTCCATACACCCTCCTACATCCAGACATGCCGACATCATTGGAATAATTACAAAAGAGTTTGATACAACTCAAGGAAGAACACAACACTTTTGAAGCCAACTTCTATGCCAGTGAGAAGAAGGTTTTGGACCTTACCCGCCGACTTTACTAAGAGGAGACTCTTAACACCTACATCGCACCAAAAAGGATGCACAATGTCTTTTTACATTAAGAATTTTGTAATATTTTGCCCATGGGGCACTTATGTACTAACAAATTTCTTCTTATTAATATGACGTGTGTTCTTTTTGTTTGCAACAAATTTGAATTTCTGAATCCTTGAATGCATTACATGAATAACATATCATTCATCATATGCATAAACAGGTCTTCACACCAGGTTTCCTTATCTTTCTGCTGTTTATTTCAGCAAGATGGATATAGAGCAGACGGTTAAAGATCTGCAAGTACAGAATTCGCAATTCCAACAACTCCTTATGACCTTAGCAAAGGGTCAAGAGGATCTTAAAGCACTGTTAGAGAAAGAGAAGGAACCAGAAAAGAAGAAAAAGAAAAGAATTTGTGTGGCCACTATGGGAAGAAGATTTGAGAATCAGGCTAGGAGAGTTCTGGAGTTCCCCTCGACGTCTGACGAAGGGGTTGGTAAAGGAAAGGGAGTTGTAATGCCCTCCGAGTCTGAAGCTGGAGAAGAAGAAGAGGAAGAGGATGAAGATTACTCCAAACAACAGTACCCTCCGGCGGATGATAAGTATAAGAATCTTGAAGACCGGCTAGCAGCCATGGAGGTACAAAGGGTACCTGGGCTAGATTTCGAAGAACTATGGTTGGTTGCTGGGATCGTCATTCCTCCCAAGTTCAAAGTTCCTACATTTGCTAAATACGACGGTTTGTCCTGTTCAAAGATGCATCTGCGGTCCTACGTCAGAAGGATCCAACCTCACTCTTCTGATAAGGATCAGTGGGTCCACTTTTTTCAAGATAGTTTGTCGGGTATGAAATTGGATTGGTTCTATCAACTTGAGAGATATGATGTTCATAACTGGGAGGATTTAGCTGATGCTTTCTACCGACAATACCAATATAATGCAGACTTAGCGCCTACTCGTACTCAACTACAAAGTATGGGTATGGTTTCTAATGAAGGATTTAAGGAGTATGCCCAGAAGTGGCGTGATTTGGCTAGAAGGGTACATCCACCATTGTCGGATAGAGAGTTAGTTACCACCATTGGCATTAAGAGTGGTAAAATTCAGAAGGACGCTTCCGCTTCCACTGATATCAAGAAGACCTTCCCAGCCAAGAAGGAAGTTTCCGCTGTTCACACACAGAGAAATCAAGGGAGAATGGAGCGCCGACCAGCGGTGGGGGCTGTGATGATCCAGAACTCCTCAGCCGATCAACCTCGAGGCAGTCAACCTAGAGCTAACCAATAAAGAGTAGAAAGGCCACAACGACAATTCATCCGGATCAATATGACACCGGCTCAGGTCCTCCCTCATATGTTAAAGTTGAACCTTACCAACATGAAAGAAGCGCCGAAAAACCCAAATACCTCTTCTCCCTATTATCATTCTAATGCGAAATGTGCATACCATTCGGACAGTGTAGGGCATGACACCAACAACTATTGGGCCCTTAAAAACAAGATCCAAGATTTGATAGATACCAAGGAGGTAGAGTTTGATTCTCCCGAAAAACCTAATGTGATATCCACTCCTATGCCAAAACATGGTCATAATATCCATGCTATTGTGGAAGATCTTCATGTTACCACTGTTGATGACTTAATGACTCTGTTGCCATTGATCAAGATGAATCTGTTGAAAGCCAGGATTTTCTGGGGCTGTGAAAAAGATTGTTACTTTTGTTCAAACTTGCAATCCGATTGTCCGTTGTTGAAATCAGGCATCCAATGCTTGATGGATACTCAAGAGATCCTCTTTCAGAAAACTCTTCTTGCTGTTATTATTCCTGTTACTCCTGTTACTTCAATCAATGATGTTGCTATAATCACCATTTCTGACAATCTTTCCAAGACCTGCAAAAGGCCTGTTAAGATTACACCTGATCCAAAGTTTGTACTGTTGAAGATTACCATGTCGGGGCCTATCCCATTTAATTCCAACAAGATGATACCGTGGAATTATGGAGGAGAGATCTTCTATCACGGTGTGAAGCAGATTGAATCAGTCGAAGAAAGCTCCAATGAAGAGACTCCTAATGTGGGGAATATTGCGGGACAAGTAAGATAACTCGTAGTGGAAGAATCTTCTCTCCGGAGATTGCTCCTCCACGGGCAATCTTCGGACCCTCAAGTTCTCCTGTGCCTGTCGAGGTATCTGTGCGAAGTCCGGTTATTAAAGAAATTATTGCTCTCGAAGTTGTACCCTCTGCTGTTACTGCTGATAAAGGTAAGGGGATCCAAGAAGCACCCGTCAGGACGAGGGCTCAGACTTTGGTTATCCCCGAGACCACCCAAAAGGATATGGAGGAGATTTTAAAGATAATTAAAAAGAGTGACTATGATGTTATAGAGCAGTTGGGGCAAACCCGTTTAAAAATCTCTATGCTGGCTCTATTGCTATGTTCCGAAGCTCATGCCAAAGCCTTGATCAAATTTCTGAAGACGGTGCACGTGCCTCAAGAAACTTTTGCGAATCAGTTTCAAGAGTGTGTAGCCAGCCTTACAGCAGACAATGGTCTTGGTTTCTCTTATGCCGATCTGACGTCTAAGGGAAGAAAGCATAATGATGCGTTGTATGTTTCGGTAGAGTGCAGAGGGACCATACTTGCTCATGTTTTGGTTGATACCAGTTCATCTTTAAATGTTCTACCAAAGAAAGCATTGGATAGGCTAGACTGTGAAGGTTTGACCCTGAAGCCCAGTAATATCATTGTTAGAGCCTTCGACGGTTCTAAGAGGATGGTTCACGGAGAAGTGGACATCCCAATTAAGGTGGGAACAGAAATTTTCAACTCCACTTTTTATGTGATGGACATCCCTCCTTCATATTCATGTTTGTTGGGAAGGCCATGGATCCACAATGATGTGGAAGTCACTTCTTCTCTACACCAAATGCTCAAATATCCAGTCCAGGGTAAAATCATAACAGTTTATGGTGAGGAGGAGTATATGATAAGCCACCTTAATTCTTTCCGCTACGTGGAGTTAGATGGTGAATTCATAGGAACACCTTTCCAACACTTTGAAGAGGTTTCTCCTGAAGTTGCGGTAGCCAAGACAATGACTGATGTGCCCATCATTACCAAGCCTGTGTCCCGGATGTCATCCCTTAAAGATGCGGAGGCTGTAATCAAGGAAAGAGGAAGTACAGTATGGGGTCAACTGCCAGATTTTCCTTACAAGACATATAAGTACATATTGGGTTTCACCGCTGCTAGCCAGAAAGCTGTGCGTCGCTCCCGGGCTAGAGGACCGCCACTGAATATCACTCATCATGGAGTTCATACTTTGGAAAATGATGAAGAAGGAAGCAATTTTGAAGACTGGATCTTTCCAACCATTGAAGGAGGACTGAACAACTGGGAGGCGAAAGACTTCGTTCCCGTTACTTTCATCAATCAGTAATTTATCTTTTGAAAATTTCCTGTTTGGTCTGTAATAACTTTTAAACAATTCGTACACTCTTTTTGCCTTATGCCTTACCCGGGGTATATAGGTCCATTTGTAAGGGTTTTGATTCTTCATTTTCATATACCATTTTAATGAATCATGGACGTTTTCATCTATAAACTTTTGTGTTCATTTTCTTTATTTTTACATTTTATTTTGTTTAAAGATGGCTATCCCTTACACACACCCACACTCACAAAATGCAGGTACCCATCCACTCCGGATTCCATGGGTAACAATTCTTCTATGGCCTTCAGTAACTCTGAAGATCTGGTCAATCATGCTGAGTACGAAGGTGATGAAGACTGTGAAGTGCCTGGATAGTTGGCTAGACTTTTGCAACAAGAAGAAAGGGCTATTCTGCCCCATGAAGAGTTATTAGAGACTATCAATTTGGGTACTGTTGAAGACAGAAAAGAGGTTAAAGTGGGTGCCATCCTGGAGCCAAATGTCAAAGAGTGTTTAGTTCAGCTATTGAATGAATATGTTGAGATCTTCGCCTGCTCCTATGAAGATATGCCGGGACTGGATATAGATATTGTGGTTCATCGTCTCCCTACAAGAGAAGACTGTCCACCAATCAAACAGAAAGTCCGCCGAATGAGGCTCGATATGTCTGAAAAGATCAAAGCTGAAGTGATGAAGCAGTTCAATGCTGGCTTTCTGGCTATTACTTCCTATCCACAATGGGTTGCTAACATTGTGTCCGTACCTAAGAAGGACGGCAAAGTCAGAATGTGTGTGGACTACAGAGACTTGAACAGGGCTAGCCCTAAAGATGATTTTCCTCTACCACACATTGACATCTTGGTTGACAACACAGCTCAACATAAGGTATTCTCTTTCATGGACGGATTTTCAGGGTACAACTAGATCAAAATGGCCCCCAAAGACATGGAGAAGACTACTTTTGTTACGCAGTGGGGTACCTTCTGCTATAAAGTGATGCCATTCAGACTGAAGAATGCCGGGGCAACTTATCAGCGAGCCATGGTAGCTTTATTTTATGACATGATACATCATGAGATTGAAGTTTACGTAGACGACATGATAGCCCGTTCACAGACAGAAGAAGAACACCTCGACCATCTGCAAAATCTATTTGTCAGGTTAAAAGAATACAAGCTCAGACTAAACCCTAGCAAGTGAACTTTCGGAGTCAGGTCCGGTAAACTTTTGGGATTCATCTTCAGTAACAAAGGCATCGAAGTTGATCCTGCTAAAGTCAAAGCTATACAAGAAATGCATGCCCCTCGCACTGAGAAGGAGGTCAGAGGTTTCTTGGGACTCCTAACATACATTGCAAGGTTCATCTCTCACCTAACATCTACCTGTGAACCAATCTTTAAGCTGTTGAAGAAAGATCAGGTGGTTGAATGGAATGATGACTGTCAAGCTGCTTTCGATAAAATCAAGGAGTATTCGCTGGAACCTCCTATGTTGATGCCACCCGTCGAAGGAAGACCTTTAATCATGTATCTGACTGTTTTGGATAACTCAATGGGGTGCGTACTGGGCCAACATGACGAGTCTGGCCGAAAAGAGCATGCCATTTATTACCTTAGCAAAAAGTTTACTGACTGTGAGACTCGATACTCACTGCTCGAGAAAACTTGTTGCGCTTTGGTATGGGATGCTCGCCGGCTAAGGAAGTATATGTTGACACATACCACTCTGTTGATTTCTAAAATGGATTCGATCAAGTACATCTTCGAGAAGCCTGCTTTATCCGGAAGAATCGCTAGATGGCAGATGATCTTAACAGAGTATGATATCCAGTACACGACCCAAAAAGCTATAAAGGGGAGTGTGCTAGCCGATCATTTGGCCCATCAAGCTGTCGAAGATTACCAATCTATAAGGTTCGACTTCCCTGACGAGGATATCATGACATTGGACAACATTAAAGGTAACGGACCATATGACGGACCTGAACAAGGATCCCGATGGACCATGTACTTTGATGGTGCTTCAAATGCACTTGGCAACGGTATCGGCGCGGTACTTATTTCTCCAGAAGGTTGCCATGCACCTTTCACCGCCAGACTCTGCTACAGCTGCACCCACAACATGGCCGAATATGAAGCTTGTATCTTTGGTCTCAAGGCTGCCATTGACTTGGGAATCAAATCTTTGATTGTATTTGGGGACTCAGCTTTGGTTATCAGTCAAATCAAAGGAGAGTGGGATACTAAACACCCTAACCTCATCCCTTACAAAGAACATGTCCTGACATTGTTACCACACTTCGAGCAGATTACCTTCGAACACTTCCCGCGAGAAGAGAATCAGCTAGCAGATGCGCTAGCTACAATGTCATCCATGTTTAACTTAGCTGGGACAATGAGGCACCTCAAATCACCATTGAACGAATGGACGAACCTGCACATTGTCACGAGATTAATACCGAAGAAGTGGTGGGCCGACCCTGGTTTCATGACGTCAAAAGGTATCTCGAAGCACAAGAATACCCTGAAGGAGCTTCCGTCAACGACAAAAAGTTCTTAAGGAGGTTCGCTACCAAATTCTTTCTGAGCAATGGTATCCTATACAAGCTCAATCTTGATTATGTCCTACTCCGTTGTGTGGACAAGATTGAAGCTGAGCATATCATGGCTGAACTACATAATGGCACCTTTGGCACCCACTCGAGCGGTCATACGATGGCTAAGAAGATTCTACGGGCAGACTACTACTGGTCTACCATGGAAGCTGATTGTCATCAACACTCCTGTACTTGTCACAAATGCCAAATCTATGCTGACAAGGTACATATTCCCCCAGTTCCTCTCAATGTCTTAACAGCTCCTTGGCCATTCACAATGTGGGGAATCGACATGATTGGAGAGATCAAGCCTACAGCATCCAATGGACATTGTTTCATCCTGGTGGCCATTGATTAATTTACCAAGTGGGTCGAAGCAGCTTCCTTCGCCTCCGTTACAAAGAATGTGGTTGCCCGTTTCATCAAGCAGAACCTCATATGCCGGTATGGTATCCCCGACAGGATCATTACGGACAATGGTACAAATTTGAACAATACTATGATCACCGCTCTGTGTGAGCAGTTCAAGATTCAACATCACAATTCATCTCCCTATCGGCCAAAGATGAACGGTGCTGTTGAAGCTGCGAATAAGAATATCAAGAAGATCATTCAAAAGATGACAGTCGCCTATAAGGACTGGCATGAGATGTTACCGTTTTCTTTGCACGGGTACCGTACCACGGCACGCACTTCAACTGGGGAAACCCCCTTTTGTTTGGTATATGGCATGGAAGTTGTTTTGCCTGTGGAAGTTCAGATCCCTTCCTTGAGAATCATGAAGGACACTGGTTTGAGTGAAGACGATTGGATTCAGACCCGGCTTGATCAACTTAACTTGATTGACGAAAAGCGACTTACTGCTGTTTGTCATGGTCAGGCGTATCAAAAACTTATGATCAAGACCTACAATAAGAAAGTTAAGAGACAAGTGTATCAAGTTGGGGACCTTGTAATCAAGCGAATCATCTTGCCGCAAAGTGATCCCAGGGGAAAATGGACTCCTACTTACGAAGGACCATTTGTGATCAAAAACATCTTTTCTGGTGGGGCAATGATTCTGACCACCATGGACGGGGATGACCTGCCGCACCCTGCAAACACGGACATAGTCAAAAGATACTACGGATAAACGACCCGACAAGTCGAAAACCCGAAAGGGCGACTTGGGAAAAAATGGGCATCCCGGTGAATCGAAAACCCAAAAAGGCGGTTCAGGCAAAAATTAGGGATAAATAAAAAAATCTGTACACCCGGCAAGTTGAAAACCCGAAAGGACGACTTGGGCAAAAAAGGGTTTCCCAGTGGATCGAAAACCTGAAAGGGCGATCCAGGCAAAAGTTAGGGAATTAAAGCGTATGATTATGTCTCGTCGGATCACTTTAAGGACAATCTCTTCATAGACAAGCTCCGGGCTTCTGATCAACCTATTCATCGTCGGACGAGGCAACGAATGGACAAGATACTCAGAGTTGTGAAGGCTATAGCAGAATGAGAACCCCATGGAATTTTTACACATAGCCATCTTTCTTTGTATAAAATTTTTCTTAATTTTATGACAACATTCTCTTACTAGGATGTTTGTCTCCTTTGTACAAAATACTGACACAAAGTTAATACAAAGATACTTCAAAATGCAGAATTTTGCTTGCCTTTTCTTTCTTTTTACACTTATGTTTTATTTGAAAACGTCCAAGGATTTGTTAAATGAGCATATGCATTTGAATATAATCACTGCTTGCAAATAAAAAGAAATGGGAAAGGATAACTACTGATAGGTGGAAAGTATAGGAAAACGTGTTTAGGCTATTCCATAAGAAATCCCCTGCAATATGTCATTCAGATCCTCAACAGAGCTGAAATCTTGAAGTACATATCCCCAGCGGAGTTAAATACATATCGCCATCAAAACTAAGTTTCAAAACTCCCGATCCCCAGCGCAGCCCAAAACTCCAAATCATAAATCCCCAGTAGATTGGCATACAACCCAAGCTCTTGAAAACTCTCCAACAGGATAAGCATTCTCCCCACAGAGTTATTTCCCAGCAGAACGAAGATTCTTGTTCTCTTTTCTCCAGTTGAAGCCTCCCAGGTTTTAATTTTCCAGTAGAGATCGTAAGAGTTTTCCTTATTTCCCAGGAAAGTCATGAAATATTCTGATTCCCCCGCAAAAGTTGTCAAAGCTTTTGTTAATTCCCACAAGTCACCAAGGATTTTCAATCCCCAACAGTAGTCCAAAGGATTTTTCAGTCTCAGCAATCAAATGTTTTGAATCTCCAACAGCAGTCAAGGGTTTATTTTCCCCAGCAGCAGTCAAAGATTTCATTATCTCCAGCTGTTAAGGATTTATTTTCCTCAGCAAGACGGCTACTCAACTTACATGCACATCCATTACATTCATATATCATAAACATTGATAAAACACATTTTATTGCATCATACATGTCATGCAACATAACTTTGTGTTTTCAGCTAACATTTTACCCTTTTCAGGATAAGATTAAAAGCTATCTTTAACAAATATTAAAAAATCGCATATACAATATGGATGCACCCCAGACACAGAGGTATTTCTATTACTCATTCAGAATTTCAAGTCAAGATACAGTCCAGATACGCTCCATACGCGGATGCCATTGTGTCACTCATTCAGACTTCAGCAATCAGATACAGGCTAGACACGCTCCAGACATGGAAGCCATTCTATTTTTCATTCAGATTCAACTATCAACCTCGGGTTCAGATACACTCCAGACACGAAAGTCATTCTGTCACTTGTCCAGATCCCAGTTACGGTACGGATACACTCCAGACACGGAAGTCATTCTGCTACTCACACAGATCTCAATTTCAGATACAGTCCAGATATGCTCCAGACACGGAAGCCATTCTGACACTCATTCAAACCTATGCCCCAGCCCAGAGATACTCCAGACACGGATGTCTTCCTGTCGCTTATTCAGATTTCAAGTTTCGGATACAATACAGATACACTCCAGACACGGCAATCATTATGATATTCATTCAAGAATCAAATACAGTTACAGCTTGGATATGCTCCAGACACGGACGCCATTACTTTGCTCATACAAATCCAATCTCCAGATACAACTCAGATACGTTCCAGATACGGATACCATTCTGACATTCACTCTCCTAATTCTCAACAAACAAATCTTGGATGGCATCTTTAAGCCCATCTCCAGCAAGATTCTACCATCTCCAAATGGCATCTTTAAGCCCATTCCCTCAGCTATATTTTGACGAGTGCAAATTTACGGGCACTCTAGTGTCCAATCCTCTTTTACCTTCGAGTCACGAAAGGCAAACTCGCCAATCTAACTCTTCAAGTTCAAGAAGATTGAATAGGGGAAGCTTTTGTACCCCAAAATTTTCCCTCTCATTTTATCAAGATTTCCCCTCACAAGACTCTTTGAACTCCAGACCAAGCTAGGCTTTGCACTGCTCAAGACATCTCCTTGCATTGTTGACCCAAATTAGGGTTTGAGTTTGCACAGGGATTTTTGGACTTCTAATGCTCAAAATGACTTTCATACTTCATGTTGGACTCATAAGTTGGTCCATACCAAGTTTCAAGCTTTGAATCAAATTTTTACCCAGTCAATTGGACAATTGACCTAGAAATCAGCTGTATTAGGGAAAAAAAGTCAATTGTGGCCAATTTACAGTCAAACCTCATGATTTTTGACCCACATCAACATTATGAAATCATATGAACCATTTGATCAAGTTTGGACCACAACTCCTCAATTTGATCAGATCATCAAAAGGGCAAAATGGTCATTTTTAGGGTTTTGACAAGGTACATATACCTCCAGTTCCTCTCAATGTCTTAATAGCTCCTTGGCCATTCGCTATGTGGGGAATCGACATGATTGGAGAGATCAAGCCTACAGCATCCAATGGACACCGCTTCATCCCGGTGGCCATTGACTACTTCACCAAGTGGGTCGAAGCTGCTTCCTTCGCATCCGTTACAAAGAATGTTGTTGCCCGCTTCATCAAGCAGAACCTCATTTGCCAGTATAGTATCCCCGAAAGGATCATCACTAACAACGGTACAAACCTTAACAACACTATGATCACCGCTTTGTCCGAACAGTTCCAGATTCAACATCACAATTCATCTCCCTATTGGCCAAAGATGAACGATATTGTCGAAGTTGCGAACAAAAATATCAAGAAGATCACAAAAAAGATGACAGCCACCTACAAAGACTGGAATGAGATGTTACCGTTTACTCTGCGTGGGTACCATACCACGACACACACTTCAACTGGAGAAACACCCTATTCTTTGGTATATGGCATGGAAGCTGTTTTACCTATTGAGGTCCAGATTCCCTCCTTGAGACTCATGAAAGATGCTGGTTTGAGTGAAGACGATTGGATTCAGACCCGACTTGATCAACTTAACTTGATTAACGAGAAGCGACTTATTGTTGTTTGCCACGGTCAGACGTATCAAAAACGAATGATCAAGGCATTCAACAAGAAAGTCAGGCGCCAGGTATATCAAGTCGGAGATCTTGTAATCAAGCGGATCATCTTACCTCAAAGTGATCCCAGGGGCAAATGGACTCCTACCTACGAAGAAACATTTATGATCAAGAACATCTTTTCTGGTGGGGCAATGATTTTAACCACCATGGACGGCGATGACCTGCCACACCCTGCAAACGCAGACATAGTTAAAAGATACTACGCATAAACGACCCGACAAGTTGAAAACCCGAAAGGGAGACTTGGGCAAAAATTGGCATCCCGGTGAATCGAAAACCCGAAGGGGCGGTTCAGGCAAAAATTAGGGATAAAACAAAAAATATATACACCCGACAAGTTAAAAACCCGAAAGGGCGACTTGGGTAAAAAGGGTTTCCCGATGGACTGAAAACCCGAAAGGGCAGTCCAGGCAAAAGTTAGGGAATTAAAGCATATGACTATGTCTCGTCGAATCACTTTAAGGACAATCTCTTCACAGACAAACTCCAGGCTTCTGATCAACTCAATCATCTTTGGACGAAGCAATGAATGGACAAGATATTCAGAGTTACGAAGGCTATAGTAGAATGGGAACCCCATGGAATTTTTACACATAGCCATCTTTCTTTGTATAAATTTTTCTCATTTCTTACGACAACATTCTCTTACTAGGATGTTTGTCTCCTTTGTACAAAATACTTACACAAAGTTAATACAAAGATACTTCAAAGTGCAGAAAACTATTTGCCTTTTCTTCTTTTTACACTTGTGTTTTATTTGAAAATGTCCAAGGATTTATTAATGAGCATATGCATTTGAATATAATCACTGTTTACAAATAAACGAAATGTGAAAGAATAATTACTAACAGGTTGAAAGGGTAGGAAAATGTCCTTAGGCTATTCCAAGAGAAATCCCCTGCAATACATCATCTAGGTCCCCAGCGGAGCTAAAACCATGAAATACATATCCCCAGCGGAATTAAATTTCAAAATCCCCGCCAGAGTCAAAACTTTAAACTCCCAATCCACAGCGGAGTTATATTTCAAACCCTTGATATACCATCAGAGTTAAACCTCCAAACTCCCGATCCTCAGTGGAGCAAAACTTTGAACTACAGACCCTCAGCGAAGATGAAACTTTCTTCCCTAGTCAAGTCAAATTTCCAACTACCAATCCACAGCGGGAACCATTCAGTTTTCCCCAGATTCCCCAGCAAGTTGTCTTAAATCCTGGAAAATCAACCAGATAACAGTTAACTATTGTTTTATCCCCAACCTCTGGATAATTCACCAGTAGATTGACATACAACCCAAACTCCTGATCTCCCCAGCAGTATAGCTATCCCCCACAGAGTTTTTACTCCCCAACGGAATGAAGATTCTCATTCTTAACTCCTTAGCTTTAAGTCCCCAAGGATTCAAATTCCCCCAACAGATTGAATATTCTCATTCCTGATTCCCCAGTGAGGTTGCCAGAGTCTTCATTACTTCCCAGCATGAATTTGTCAGAATTTTTAATCCCCTGCGGATCGAAGATTCTCATTCAGCACTCCTCAATAGATTGAAGATTCTCATTCTTAGTTCCCCGCAGAAGCCATCAGAGTCTTCCTTTTTTTTCTCCAGCAGATCAAGGTTTTTCTTTTGTCTGATCCCCAGTAGAGATCGTCAGAGTTTTCCCTATTCCCCAGTCGAGTAAGGATTCTCGTTATTTAATCCCCAAGCATAATTTTTGTCAATACTCCAACTCCAAAGACTTGAAGGATCCCTATATCCCCAGGAAAGTCGTGAAGGATTCTCACATCCCCACAGAGGTTGTCAAAGTTTTTGATAATCCCCGCGAGTTGCCAAGAATTTTCTATCCCCAATAGTGGTCCAAGGATTTCTCATCATCAGTAATCAAAGATTTTTAAATCTCCAGCAGCGGTCAAGGATTTATTTTCCCCGGCAGCAGTCAAAGATTTTATTATCTCCAGCCATCAAGGATCTATTTTCCTCATCAATACAGCGGATCAACTTACATGCGCTTACATTACATTCATATATCATAAACATTGATAAAACACATATATTGCATCATACATTTCATGCAACATAACTTTGTGTTTCAGCTAACATTTTACCCTTTTCAGGATAAAATTAACAAGCTACCAATATACAATCAGAAAACAACTTAGAGATGCTCCAGACACAGATGCTATTCTATTGCTTATTCAGATTCAAAACTCAGAAAACAACTTAGAGATGCTCCAGACACGGATTCTATTTTATTGCTTATTCAAATGTAGAATTCGGAAACAACTTAGAGATGCTCCAGACACATATGTTATTCTATTGCTTATTCAGATTCAAAGCTCAGAGATGCTCCAGACACAAATGCTATTCTATTGCTTATTCAGATTCAAAGCTCAGAAAACAGCTCAGAGATTGCTCCAGACACGGATGCTATTCTGTCGCTTATTCAAATACAAGATTCAGATACGCTCCAGACACGGTTGCCGTGCTGCCATTTATTCTGACTTTTTCCCCAGCCCGGAGTTACTCTAGACATGGATGCCCTTCTATCTCTTATTCAAATACAAGATTCAGATACAGTCCAGATACGCTCCAGACACGGTTGCCATGTTGTCACTTATCCTGACTTTTTCCCCAGCCCAGAGTTGCTCCAGACACGGATGCCCTTCTGTCGCTTATTCAAATACAAGATTCAGATACAATCAAGATACGCTCCAGACACGGTTGTCATGCTGTCACTTATTCTGACTTTTTCCCCAGCCCAGAGTTGCTCCAGACACGGATACCCTTCTGTCGCCTATTCAAAATTCAGATTCAAATACAGTTACAACTCGGATACGCTTCAGACACGGATTCTATTCCCTTGCTCATACAAATCCAATCTCCAGATACAGTTCAGATACGTTCCAGACACGGACACCTTCCTGATACTCATTCTTCTAACTTACAACATTCAATTAAACAAACATACTTGGATGCCATATTTAAGCCCATCTCCGACAAGATTCAGTCACCTCTCCAAATGGCATCTTTAAGCCCATTTCCTCAACTATACTTTGACGAGTGCAAATTTACGGGCACTCTACTGTCCAATCATCTTTTACCTTCGAGTCACGAACGACAAACTTGCCAATCTAACTCTTCAGGTTCAAGAAGATTGAACAGGGGCAGCTGTTGTACCCCAAAATTTTCCCTCTCATTTTACCAAGATTTCCCCTCACAAGACTCTTTGGACTCCAGACAGGATTAAGGTTTGCTCTACTCAAGACATCTCCTTGCACTGATGACCTGAAATTAGCGTTTGAGTTTGCACAAATATTTTTGGACTTCCAATGCCTCATGTGACTTTCATACTTCATGTTGGACTCCTAATATTGCCCATACCAAGTTTCAAGCCTTGAATCAAATTTTTGCCCAGTCAATTGGACAGTTGACCTAGAAATCAGTTGTATTGGGGAAAAAGTCAATTGTGGCCAATTTCCACTCAAACCTCATAATTTTTGATCCACGTCAACATTATAGACTCATATGAACCATTTGATCAAGTTTGGACCACAACTCCTCAAGAAATTTGATAAGATCATCAAAAGGGCAAAATGGTCATTTTTAGGGTTTTGACTACAGAAGGGCAATTTTTGATTTTTAACCTAGCCAATGGAAAATTGGGTTAAAACATGGATTCAAGGACTCAATTGCACCATCTTTACCTAATCACAAGGTTCAAAGGATCTCAAACGCATTGGATTGACAGATGAATTTTCCAGTCAACTGATCAAAAATCAACTGTACATTGAAAAGTCAAACTTTGACTTTTTGGTCAAAATCAAGTGCCAAGGGTCATTTTTCATCAAGATGTGTCAAAACATGAAACTTGTTCACCAAGAAACATAATTTTGAAAATTAGGGTTTAAAATGGAAAATTTTCATAACTTAGAAATTTTCTAAGTTATAAAAATTTCTTATTTTTTCCCAACTTTTCCCAACTTTTTCACCATGATGCAATTGGATTCAAACAAAACTTCCAACATGAAAGTTGTAGTCCTCCATAAAATCCACAACTTTGATTCACAAATTTTCCCAAAAGATGCTTGGATCTCAAGTTATGATTTTGTAAACAAGGGTCCATGAAACTTTTAACTTAGTGAAATTTTGCCCTAGTTTAGGCAGGATTTTGACCTATCTTTATTGCAATTTTTCACATGGTTCCAAGTGGAATCTCAAAATTCATTTCAAAGATGGATTGTATATCATGTTACAAGATTTCCAAAATGTCAAAGAACTCTCCAAAATCATTTATGGTTAGGTAGAATCGAAAGTTTAAAAATCGGAAATTATCACTTTTGTCCAAGGCATTTTTCATATTGGTTCAACTTGCAAATCTGTCCAAACCTTGCTTGTAATCGGTTTAGAGGTTCTAATCCTTTTTAAACTCATAAATTAAATGCAAACACATTGGATTAAGGCTTTGTTCTGAGCTTTAGAGCATTGTACAAAGAACTATTCCAAAAATGGCAAAAAGATAACAATGCCATTTTAATAAAGGTCACTTTTAGCAACTTTGTTTATCTTGAGCCAAGGACTTAAAATTTTGCAGCAAACAAAGTCCACAAACTTGGGGAAAAGTACAACAACTATGTGCAGCTAAAGAGCAGGCCTGTACAGGCCTTGGCATTATCAACTCACCTTTTGCTTCAAAAACAAGCAAGTGTGCAAAAACTCCACAACTCTTCAATTTGATAAAACCAAGCTTTGTGCACATTTCAAACAAGCTCAACACATTACACCAAGCCTGAAACACGATTCCATAAGCTCTCAAACACCCAAATACTCCAAAACACCAAGTTCTTGCCAAAACAGGGCAAGTTCTGCAGATTCACTTCCAAAACAAATTTGCCTCGTGCGTTTTGTCCCAAACCACTTCCAACACACTCCATACAACATACCTAAGCTGTCCAGACCATTCTCAAGCAACTGTAACTTGATTTTCACACTTCACCATTTTTACTTTGAAGCTTTGCAGGTTGAGTTCTACAAGTATATTCAGGCAAGTTCAAAGCAAGCCAAGCATTGGGGAAGGTTAAGGGAACATCAAGCAAGCTCAAAAGTCCTTCAGGCCTCACCAAAAGTTGCTACATTGCCATACTCGAGTTTGACTGAAACAGGTATTTTCCAACTTTCTATCTCCTTATTTAGGCATCATTAAGCTTAGGTTTGTGAAGCAAAAATGTAGTCCTCATTGTCCTTGAGCTGTACATATGCATAGAATTCATTTATGTTAACTGAGCTAGGAGTATTTGATAGTTGAACTTACTGAAAAAATTAGGTTATAAATTAGGGGCACTGAAATTCTCCCTGGTTTCTTAGAGTTAGATTAAGTTTTTTATATGGTTAGAATCGTGTGATGATGAGCTATAACTTTCATGTTGCAAGTTTTTGTTTTTAAGCACGTATGCAGGAGAACAGGATTTGAACCATGGCGTGCATTTTCCTTCTGTCTCAGGGACAGGGATGAAGGGACTTTGGGCTGGGCTTGTTTGTTCTGACTATTGGCACCCCTTAGCTTGCTTTTCACACCCCCTTGGCCCATTTGATTTATTTTTGTATATTTTTTATTTCCTTTACATTTCTGACTTTTTATTTATTTTTCTAAATATTTAAAATCACTAAAAATATTCTCTTAATTTTTCACATTTTATTTTATTATTTTTATTATTTTTTGGACATAGAAATAATTTATTAATAATAATATAACTTATTTTCTTAAATAAAATTTGTAAATAATACAAGAATATTGCATATTTTTATTTTATTATATTATACACTTAAATAATATTTTCTAACACATTTTAATTTTTTAACATTTTTATATTTATTTTTATTTATTTTCTTGTACATGAATAAATAATATAGAATATATATTTTCTTAAAACAAAAACTAGGGTTCCTACCCTTTCAAAAATAATCATTTTTTTATTTTTTTTTAATTTATTTTTCTTATTTTTGATACATAAATAAATTTATTTTTACATACATAAAAATAAATACAAAAACATTTTGCATATGTATATTTGTTGTATATTTAAATAATTGCCTATTTATTTATTTGTACAAATAAATTCAATATGGTTGTAATAGTTTTAGGGCTTTATTTTGTGCAAATACCCCTCTATTCAAACTTGTACCCCTCTCCCCATATAATGATGTAATAGTCTTAGATTTACTTTTACGCATTTTATCGCTTTAATATGCCATGATAGTAAAACTAGGGTTTGTATGCAAAGACCAAAATCAAAACAAATAGCATGACTAAACACAAGACAAAAATGCATGAAAAATGACAACACAATGCACACAAGCACCCCTAGGGTTTCATCCACTTATTGCCTTAAAAGTGGCCATGGTATGCATGCTAGGTATCTTGGCAAAACAAAATCAAAACAAAAAGATCACAGTCCCTCGATGACGCTATCTTTGTTGCCTATACAAAAATGATCTAGACCCTCAAGAACTTGCTAAGATACTTGGCAACATTGCTATCATGGTCATACGATGACCCACGGCCGTCCCGTTTAACATCCAAAGACAAGGTTGTTTACCAAATACAATGGTAAAACAACAATGTCAAAAGGTTAAAAATGTGTAGGAAAGATCTTTGAGTAGGGTAGACAACTCTTAGTTACTTGATCAAACTTGCAAACATCCTTGCTATTTTCAAACAAACACACACAATTTCAAAACATTTCCCAAAATAAACTTTCAAACATTGAAACATTTTTCAAAAGACAAAACACCTTTGTATATATTCAAACAAGAATCATTACAAAGGTTGCCTAAACAAAGACCTCTTTTCAAAATATTTTCAAAACCACACACAAAGCACCATTTCAAACAATTGAAAAGCAAAAGCAAGTGATCTAAAACAAGTAACTAAGAGCCCATGGAAAACCATGGATGAAAAGGGTGCTAGCGCCTTCCCTTTTCATAATCTACCCCCCGAACCCAAAAACAATCTCAAAGGTCTTTCCTGTGCTTTTTTACCTTTCCTTTTGGATAAAATAAAAGTCGGTGGCGACTTTTTCTAAACCGCGACATTTGCGATAAAATGCAAAACCTCAAGTCATTTCTCCCACCGTATCACAAAGACCACCACTCGAAAATGTTATTTTAACCATATATGGACCTTTGTAGTTGGGTGTCTATTTACCACGTAAATCAAGGGACTTTTTTATTCTAAGCGTCATCGAGGGACTATGATCTTATATTTTTTATTGTTCTTTGTTAAGGCGTCTCACATGCATAACATGACCATTTTTAAGGCAACAAAGTGGAGTAGACCCTAAAGGTGTAAAGTGTGCAAGTGTTTGTATTTCATGCTTAGTTTATCTTGGATTAAGATTTTCTAAGCATTGATTTTATCTTTCCATACAAACCCTAAATTAACTAGCATTTATATGAAAGCAATAAATTTCGGAAAGTAAATATCCTACATTATTACATCATATTTTGGAAGTGGGGGATACAAATGTACAAATGGGAATTTCAAGAAATTAGAACTAATTATCTATTACAACCATATTGAATTTTAAATAATGTACAAGAAATGAAATGTATATAATGTACATGACATGAATGAAAAGAAAATGAATTTGTTTTGATTTTGTTAAAGAAAATATTTTAACCTAATTTTTTAAAAGAAGATAAATAGTTAGAAGTAAGAAAATTAAACCAAGTTAATTTTAAATTTAAACCAAGAAAATGAACTAAATCTAAGTTTAATATTAGTTAAATAAGAAAATGTTTTTGGTCTTTTTTATTTTAAGAAGTTAAATAAAAATAAACTAAATAATTTAAAATTTTAATATAATATTTTTGATTAATAAAAATAATAATAAGGAAATAAAATAAAAATAAAAATATAAAATTAAATTCAGGGGGTTTAGAAAGTGGAAAGGATGTTTGTAAGTAAAAATGAGACAACCTAGAAGTTCTGGCTTAGGCGTGCTGCTAACAAGTACATGGAGGATGATGCTGGAAGCAAAAAATGAGACAGACTAAAAGTTCTGGCCCAGGCGTGCTATTAACAGGTAAGTCGGGGGTGATGCTGGAAGCAAAAATGAGAAGACCTAGAAGTTCTGGCCCAGGCATGCTGTTAACAAGTATATGGAGGGGGTGATGCTAGAAGCAAAAATGAGAAGGCCTAGAAGTTCTGGCTCAAGCATGTTGTTAACAAGTATATGGAGGGGGTGATGCTAGAAGCAAAAATGAGAAGACCTAGAAGTTCTGGCCCAAGTGTGCTGTTAACAAGTATATGGGGGGGGGGGGGGTGATGCTGGAAGCAAAAATGAGAAGGCCTAAAAGTTATGGCCCAGGCATGCTGTTAACAAGTATATGAAGGGGGTGATGCTAGAAGCAAAGATGAGAAGGCCTAGAAGTTCTGGCCCAAGCATGCTGTTAACAAGTATATGGGATAAAAAGTTAAGAAATAAAAACAAAAGGTGCTCCTGGGGCTAGAACACAAAACCCTTAAAACTAATGTCTTACGCACGCGCTCTCTACCATTGGGGTGGCTATACATCTGGTATTATAAACAAAACCATAAATATATATTACAAAATCAGTCCTAATAATGAACTTCATCTTCTTCCTCACTCCATCCAGAGCATCTGCAACTCATTCATTTCTTAACAAAAATGGAAAATGTAAACATGAAAGTTATGGAAAATTTCATCATGGCTCCAGAACTATAAAGCATTAAAACTATTAATCATAAACAAACATGAATTTTGCTAGCCCTAATCTGAACCCTAACTTTTTTCAAGAAGTTCTGATCCAAAATTCTCTCTACTCAGGCCATATAAATAAAATCTATGGATATGTACAGTTTCAGAGCAATGATATCTACATTTTGTCTTTGAAAATGCAAGCCTAAAAATGCCTAAATAATGAGATGAAAATCAGAAGAACTTACCTTTGTAGTTGGAGATCGTGTTTTGAATTAGAGCTTGATTCAAGTTGTTGTGATGATCTGGTTAGCTTCCTCAAGTTCCCAGGAAGCTAATGCAAAGGTTTGCTTGAGCTATGGATGGCTGGAATGTTCTGGAGAAGTCAAGATATAATGCTCTATTTTTGAAAATGGAGGTTAGTGAAGATGATGTTACAGTCTGAAAATAGAGGTTGGGATAAATTCTATATGTGTATTAGAAACTTTGTGGATGGTTTGGCCAAAAAACGCATGAGGGATTTTGGAGATTGGATTCAAAAATCAGAAATGACAAGTTTTTGTGCTTGTGTTGCAATTTCTGGTTCTAGGGAGTTTTAGTGAGATTCAGGGCTTGTCCAATCCTCTAAAGCTTGCAAATGAAGGTTTAATTTATAGGCAAAGGGTTTAGAAGTTTTGTGAAGTCAGAAGTACAAAATCACATATTATGGATTTTGACTTGTTGTTGAAGCAAGCTTAGACAAACATGGTTTCAAGGCAAGATAGGGTGGCTAGAAACTTTAAAAACTCCTATTATGAATTTGTAGGGGATGCTTGTACAGAAAGAACAAACACAAAGCTCAAGGAGAGTGGACTTTATGATTAAAGTCCCTTTTCTAGAATGGAAGTGTGAACTTTCTTCCTTAAATGGCAAGGTGTATTTGACAAAGCTTAAATCAAGTGGTTCATAGCTCAAAAGCTTGTGTAATATTCTGTTTAAGGATAGATACACACATTAGAAGGCCTAAAAAGTGGGATTATGCAGCATTGCTTGGAATTGGATCAAATGTTCATCGTGAAAATGACTCATAACTTAAGAATGAATGTCTAACTTCTTATCTTTGATTCTCTCTGCTCCAGCATGATCTGAAAGAGTTCTTGGACTTTTTAGAAAGCTTGTAACATGCTCTTCAATCCCTCTTTGAATCACTTTTGCAAACTCTCATTGTAACTGTATGAAAATTGGTCATGAAGTTCTGTCAAAATTCTAACTTAAAGTGCCCAGAATTTTACTAAGTGTTTTAGTTTCATGGACATGTCTTCATGGATTTATAACTTGAGATCCAAGCATTTCTATAAGAAGTTTTTTCCTACAATGTTTCTGATCTCATTGAGATCTACAACTTCTATTTTTGGAAGTTTTTCTTGAATCATCTTGCATCATGGTGAAAATCTGGCACAAAGTTATGAAATTATCATATTTTTGTTAACACTTAGAAAAATTTCTAAGTGTTTAGAACTTTGACTTTTTTCAAAATAATCCTGACTTTTGATTTCTTGATGAAAAATCTTCATACTCTGACATGTCTTGATGAAATATGATTTTTGGAATTTGATTTTGATCTAAAAGTCAAAGTTTGACTTTTTAGTGTACAGTTGACTTTTTCATCAATTGACCAAATTTCAATTATCAATCAATTGATCTTGAGAAATGTTTTGAACCATGCCATTTGGTCAAAGTGATGCACTTGGATTCTTGATATCATGTCTCAAACCAACAAGTCATGTGCTAGGTTAAAAACTCAAAAATTTAACCTTTCAGTCAAAACCCTAATTTTGACCATTTTGCCCTTTTAATGATCTGATCAAATTTCTTGAGAAGTTGTTATCCAAACTTGACCAAATGGTTCATATGAGTTTAATATGTTAATATGGATCAAATATTATGAGTTTTGACTGTAAATTGACCACAGTTGACGTTTTCCTCAATATAGTTGATTTTAGGTCAACTGACCAATTGATTTGAGCAAAAATGTGATCCAAAGCCTGAAACTTGACATGAGCAGTCTTGAGAGTCCAAAATGATTTATGAAAATCATATGAAGCATTAAAGGTCCAATAGTCTTTATACAAACTCAAACCCTAATTTTGAGTCATTAGTGTTTGGGGAGGTATCTTGAGCTGATCAATCTTGGTGTAGTCTTGAATCAATGGAGATCTTGTGAGAGAATCTTTGAGAAATTGAGAGGGAAAAATTTGGGTTGCAACACCACCCATATGCCTCGGGCTTGACATAGGTTCTTTTAAAAACAATAAAAATTACTTTGGAAAGAAAAAGATCTCTGGAATCTCCACGGCTGTCCAATTCT
Organism: Vicia faba; assembly: GCA_948472305.1. Taxonomy (NCBI): domain Eukaryota; kingdom Viridiplantae; phylum Streptophyta; class Magnoliopsida; order Fabales; family Fabaceae; genus Vicia; species Vicia faba. The sequence goes on along the minus strand of OX451735.1, from coordinate 1,471,256,670 downwards.
TGAGTTCTTCGTCTGGAGCACATTCACGGATGAAGTAAGATGATATTTTGGTGTTGATTTTGTTAGATATCATTGCCACTTGTCCACCATGCTCTACCTCTTTGCTGATGAAGGTTTCCTAGATAGGAGGAAATTGCACCTTGCCTTTCAGAATAACCTTTGACAGTTCGTAGCCCAAACCAAAACTATTTTTCTTCTCAGGTATCTCCACAAGCTTACCTCAACCTTTTGAAGTACCATCTTTCACAGCTGCTTGTAAATATCTCCATGAAGTCATAGTAGGTTTCATGATTTTCTCCACCGGTAGGGTTACCATTGAAGTAACCTCTAAGACTTGAAATGGTGTTACTATGCAGTATTCATCTACACTGATATATTTGTAGGACTCTATGTGACTTACGAAGATGTCCTCTTCACCATCAATTATAACCAATCTTCCTTCAACAAAGAACTTTAATTTTTGATGTAGATTTGAAGTAATAGCCCCCGCTGCGTGAATCCAAGGTCGTCCGAACAAACAAGTATATATTGGATCTATATCCCTTACTCGAAAGGTAATATAAAACATATGCGGACCAATCTTGACAGGAAGATCCACTTCTCTAAATATTGAACTTTGATAATGATCGAAAACTTTAACTATCGTAGCACTTTGCCTTATAACAACACCATCTAGTGTTAACCGGTTTAAAAATGAGTATCCACCATTAGTTTTTATCCTAAGGAAGGGAATATAAAGAATAACCCTAATTTAGTAAGAGATTCTAAGTTGTTGACTCGCTTTTAGATGAAGGGAAGATGTTAGGCACCCCTCATCTACCTTGTTCACAAGGATACTAGGGTTTAGGTTTACAGTTTAGGAATAGGGTTTTAATTTTAATTAGGGGAACTCGCCACGATTTTAAGTTGTATGCCTACGTATCCTCTTATGAGGAATCAAAGTCCCAATTCGTAGTCCGTAGTTGTTTGGTTAATTTTTTTATGGATTATGGAAATATCTTGAATTCTCCTTGAACCAAGTCTGGGTGTGTGAATAGCAGAATTTATAGATGAAGTTCGCAGTCGATAAAACAAATTTCCATAATCCTTTTTAAAAATATATAAGTTTTAATTATGTTAGTAAGAAAAAGTTAGTTTTTGATTGGTTATATGTTTTTGAATATATTACGCAATATGAGAAAATATATTTTAATGCATGATAAAATTATTTAATGTAATTAAAGAAAGGTTAGTGTTTTTTAGAAAGATTAATGAATAATTACTTAAAAATATATTAGATGTTTTAAATAAGAATGCAATAATTATTTATTAATGGTTTTAAATGCAAAAATATATTTAATAAAAATGTTAAAAAAGTATGGTAATTAAATAAATTAAACAAGTTGTAATCAAGTTATGATTATATTAAAAAGCTCTCGCATGACAAGGGGACTGGACTACTCTCATTATAGAGGAACCAAGATAACCTTTGTGTGAGTGATTTACTTTTTTCTTCCGCACAGTTAACTATTCTGTTACCGCATACTCTTGCTAAGAATCTGAACCTGGTCAGGTTCAGAAGTTGTTGTTCATGAAAGCAAAAGTTATCATATACACATTTCACCCCCCCCCCCCCTCTTGGGTATTTTACTCATCATCATTGTAATCTTGGATAAATCCTTGATAAATATCCTATAGAACTTGACATGGGCAAGAAAGCTTCAGATCCCTTTGACATTTAATGGTGGCGGGAGTTTTTCAATCACATCAACTTTTGCTTTATCAACTTCAACACCTTAAGAAGAGATTTTGTACCCAGGTACAATACCTTTGATCACCATGAAGTTTCACTTTTCCCTGTTCAACACCATATTTTTTCCATGCACCACTTCAGTATGGTATCCAAGTTCTTCATACATAAACCAAAAATGAGGCTCCAAATGTAGAAAAGTCGTCTTGTTTACCGTGAAATTTGGTAAACAACCACTAGTCCTCCAAAACAAAAATAATTTTTGGTTACTCGCGGAATCGACTAGATTGATCTTAGGACATGTGTCTAATAATGTTTTCTAATGTTTCTGGGTATTTGTTCTATGTCGAAAAGACAAGTATAATGAAAGGTAAAAGTAAAGACAAAGGCTTCTAAGGTAAAGATAAATATATTTTTAAAGTAAAAACTTGTATGCAAAGGAATTCCACTTAAACTTAAAACAAAATGGAAAAGACTTGATTTAAAAGTAAATAACTTTGAATATAAATTGGTGTTTTGGTACGTACATTTCTCAGTAACTATTTTCTCTAGCACTTGGTACTTGGAGTTTATTTGAGTGATTTGTGCAAAATGTGAACACACTAAATCCTAACACAAAGACTCTAATATATATTAATTCGACCATATCAGTCTTTCTCTACAAGAGTGCCACGTTCGAGTCTTGCATGTCCTTCGAATCTTCAGGCTTCCACGCGTTCTTCTGGATAAGATCAGCCCATTTACATTCAAATTCTTCTTCAATTTGAAGCGCAAAAACAATAACATGACGTGTCAAAACATTTCCAATTTGAAACTTGAATTTTATTTAAGTCCCACACATGCCGTAACAATAAGACCTTTCACCATAATTTAATATAATCAGGTTATCCATAATATGGTGAGTCGAAACCCCTTATGAAATATTCTCATATTTATTTTAAAACTAATTTTCTTCGAATTTCTTCATTTCTCTTCAGCATTATAAGTCGTCGAAATTATCAGCTAACAAAGTGCCCCCCAAAAATGTTTATTTCAAAATATTTGAAGAAATGGACTTTTTTTAAACCTTCAATTTCGACACAAAAGTTTCTTCATGATGACCATCACTACTGTGACGTCATGGTTATGATGACCATCTTTCCAAACGTCTTATCGAGACGTGTGCATTTCAGTTTCCATCATTTCTACACTAAAGTAGGTTAAATCATGGCTTTCCCCAAAAAGCAACCATCTTGTCAACTTATTAAACACCAACACGTGTTCCACAATCTCTTTCATTGACAAAAGTGAAAAAATGAACCATTTGTCATTGTTAATATAAATATTCTCTTCTTCTTCAAAAACACTTTTTTTGCTCTCAAACTTCTCAGAATCTCGCGATTTTTCTTTAATCTTCTTTCTTCAAACATTAATCATCTTCCTCATCAATGTCGCCTACTAAGAAGAGCAGCAAATCAGGAAAGGACATGAAGAACACTAAAGATGTTGCTTCCATTCCTTTTACTCATGTCATAAAACCCATTTTGATTGGAAATCAGGAATTTTTTCCAACACCAACTCCATCTGAATAACAACATGTCATCTATGAATCTCAGGTAATCATCCCTTTCACTCTTGCGAATAAGATTTTATGATACATGGGCCATGTGGTTAATGCTGGTAATCTTGAAAAATTTAAAGAATTATTTCCCACATATAACGCAACCAAACCCATAGCTAGCAAGCTTAGTTCTCCTAAGAAAATTAGATGGAAATGTTAGTAGAAATCCTAGGGTAGAAGTTGCAGAAATTGCTCAGGAAGAATCCCCTTCAAGATATGAAACAGTAGAAAAACCTTTTCATTTAAACTATATGACTGATGCTTTTAGGCTCTTTAGGTCGTGTTCAGTGAAGGAAAGCAAGCAATATCTTGATTTCTTAGCCAAAGTCGAACAGAAAAAACCCCAAGTCTGAAAAGACATGGATATCTTCGACTTAATCCAACTGTCGAAAGTTGGGCCAAGATATTGTCAACACATGTTGATGGCATCTTTATATTTATGGTATGGTACTTAAAATACCTTTCACCGTCCTTGTGGAATGGTTACCCCCACCTTATTTGATATTGCAGCCATTACTGGGCTTCGACTTATTGTGGAAACCTTCAACCCTTATGAGCAAGCGAAAAACACCACTAACTTTAAAGTAGAACATGTTGGTTTCACCAAATACATCGATCACTGCCATGCTGAAGGAGATGAAGTATTAGATGTAGAACATATAGCTTTCCTCTCTTTATGGATGTCTCGGTGCATTTTCTGTAGCAAATCATTGCAAGTAGCTAAAAGGTTTCTAACACTAGCTAATCAACTTCACTCTGGTTGAAACATATGCCTTAGTGAATTGATATAGTTGGATTGTATGAGTGTATTGGGGAACCTACTGCGGATCTGAAAGAGTATAAAGCAGGTACCAACTTACTGCTAGCTGGCCCATATTGGCTTCTCCAATTATGGCTTAATGCCATGTCTGAACCTTCACTTTCTACCTCTGAAAAAGTACACGAAGCAGACCCTTAGATCCAAAATCGAACTATTGAAGGAACTATGTAAGTTCGATTTATCCCAAACATGACGGAAAAGACTTAGAGGAGTGTTTCACCAAATATGTTATTATGTTTGTTAAATGTCATAATTTTACTCCTTCGATGGCCTCTTTTGCTCAGAGAACTCATGGCCCTAAATGGTTTACAAGGTCTCTTTCTAATACTTCGACAACTCAAGAATCATAAACCTTGGTGTGATACAGTGGAAGAACCGATTGTTAATATTGGTTTGCATTTTTTTCCGCAAAATGTCACGGTAAGCAAGAGTCGCCACCGACTTTTATTTTATCCAATCAGGAAAAGGAAAAAGAACAGAAAAAACCTTTTTCGAGATGTTTCTGAGTACAGGGGGTAGATTATAGAAAGGGAAGGTGTTAGCACCGTTTCCATCCATGGTTTTCCATGGGCTCTTAGGTACTTGCTCATTTTGAAAATTGCTTGTGTGTGCTTGCTTTGAAATGTTTTGTTTTACTTCGTTTTAACCATTGTTTCTGTCCTCAAGAGTGTTAAGAAGTTGTTTTTGAAAACTTTGTTTGAAAAGTGTTTGTGTGAAAAAGTTTGTTTGTTTGAGAAAGTACCTAGGAACTAATCTACCTACTCGAAAAAGTCTGTTCGTTTTCCTTTAGACAATGCTATCCCATTATTGAGAAATAGGTAGCATTGATGTTGGAGTTTTAAGGGACATTCGAAGGGACATGTACGATCACAAAAGCAATGTTAGCAAATGTTAGTAATCATCCTAAAGCCTTAAAGATCTTATTCTGAGGCAACATATGAATGGGTCATTTTAAATCTTTCGGGGCTAGAGGACAACCACTAACAAACCCTATACTTCATGACCGTTTAACCGAAGGCAACCAGAGTGTAGTAAACCCTAGAAGTGAGCATGTGCGAGTGTATGTTTTTATTTAATTTATCTTTGCACATTTAGGGTTTTCTACCGTATTAATTTTCAGTTTGTCTTTCCATACAATCCTATTAACATATATCTAAGCAGTTTATAGTTTGCGGAAATTAAAAGTGTGGAAAGTTTAAAGTCCTAGCTATTACAAGGATTTTGCAGATACATAATCATCTTGACTGAAAAATAAAAATGCGGAATCTAAAACGCTAATTACTATTACAAACTCGGAGCAGTTACAATAATAATAAGGAAGTTAAAAAATGCGCGCGGAGAGTTAAATGTGAGAATAATTAAAGAACTCTAAAAATTTAGTTGAAAAAATATTTAGGTTATTTTTGAGAGAAAAATTGAATTGTGTACAAATTAACCCTAATTTCTAATTGTTTTAAATTATGAAAAAAAAAAGGAATTAACTTGCCCTAAATTAAATTAATATAATTAATTAAGGAAATAAAATATTTTATGAAAAAAATAATCTTTGATGTTTTTGTGATTTTTAATTTAATAAGAAAAATGATTTTTTGGGTTATTTTTGTAAAGAAAATAATTAGTGAATAATTAAAATAAAAAACAAAATAAAAGAAAGAAATTGGAATTGGGCATGTGTTATAAGCTGAAAGGGGGGTGCAATGTTGAATCTGGTAGGCCCATTATGCTGGTCAGCCCAGACCCTCGCATAATCCTGTGTAACCTCTTCTTGATGGTGTACCATGGTCCTTGATGTGTGGGACACTGGATTTGGATTAGAGATGCATCAAATGGTTGAGATCTTGGATTGCATGGTGGGCGCCTGGAAACATAATGTATAGATTCTACATGTAAACATTGTGAAAATAGCAAAATGCTGGGACCTAGGATCAAACCCAGGTCCTTTCGCTTACCAACGTGCGCCTTCGCCACTGGACCACATGTTCTATTTGTTAGTATAATAAAAAAATGGATAATATATAAAAAAACAAGTGGGTTACTGAATTTAAAAAAACGCATGTTTTATTTAAATGGCCCAATGATGGTTGAACACATCATCATCTTCTTCCTCCTCCGTCGTGTTAGGTATAAGACCTTTATCTACGGACGAACTTCCATGACTATAGTACTGGAAATTTGAAAAATTCACAGCAAGCATGATAAATCAATTTCAAATACATGGGTCAACTCGTCTTGATGCCACGAGCATCATGGTACCCTTTTCTTGGGCCAATTTAACCTGTATAAAAAACCCTAAAACGACAAGGCAAACTCTAACAATGGAAATTATGCATACATGCCTCAAAACACAAAATTAATTAAACCAAAACATTCCAAATGATGATACAAATACAATGTTATGCTTAAAAGTGAACAACTATGCGTAAACTATGAAATCAAAATCAAGTTTGGATGTTCAAAACGCGGGTCTGTAAGTCGCGATTCTGAGCGTGAAAAGGCTTGCAATTGATTGAGATACGTTCTAGAGATATCCAGGAGTCTATTGGTAGTATTAGAATGGCTTGGATTAACCTCTAGGTTAGAAACCGATCCAACACTTTTTTGCAAAATTTTGAGTTTTGTTTGATGCTCTCACGACCTGCAATCCTTCTTCTTGCGCCTTAGTTATGTTCAACATATATACTAGGGTATATTAGGTCAACAAAAATGATTTGTATCTTTGAAGATCATCAAGATTTGATTTGATTTTTCTCTTGTATGATATGTTTCCAAAATAGGCCTAACCATGCCATCTTTGTTCTAATTTTTTCTTGCACGATTTGATATGATTTTCCAGCTTAATTAGATTGTGATTCCTATAAAAATCAGATCAAAAATCAATCTTTTATATTTTTTGCAAATTATTTTATTTAATTTGAGTTTTAAATAATAAAAAATCAAAATAAAATAAATAGTGAAGCAAATAATATGTGGATGCTGATTTGGGTCGTGGACCATGTCACAAGCAAGATTCAAGCATGATAAGCTAGGCCCATTTGACAAAAAAATGCACTTTTGAGCACATTTGACTTTTGGCAATTTTGCAAAAATGGTCAACTTTGACAAGACATATCTCCTCCAATTTTAACCCTAGAGAGGTGTTCTTGGACTTTTTAGAAAGCTTAGGATGTCCCCAAAATAACCCTTTTGGTTTCATCTCAATTGGGTCTTCCGTGTTCATGTAAGAAGCTTTGACCCAAAAGGTGTTTTTGTTGACTTATCAAAAGGACCTATAATGTAGAAATTCATTTCTTTTTATGAGTGCATATTTTGAACTTGTGGGATGAATATGAGTTGTAGGTAATTGCATCCTCTTCAAAATGAGCCTTGGATATAAAATTTCTGATAAAGTATGAAGAAGTTATGCTTGGTCAAAGTTTGGTTGACTTTTCCTAAGAAACCCTAATTTAGCAACTTTTGGGTTTTGATAAATTTGGGACATTACTTGAAGAATCATGATCAAATGACGGATATCACTTCAAAATGTTGATGTTGACCAAAAACCTTGAAGTTTGACTGTATGTGGGCCACAATTGACTTTTGACCTAGTACAGTTGATTTTCAGGCATCTGGGCAATTAACTGAGCAAACTTGTTGTGAAAGGCATTAAACTTGACATGGATGATCTTGAGAACATATTGGGACCATGGAAAGCATTTGAGTTCCCACACCCTGATGAAAGTGGAAACCCTAGTTTGAGGTACATTGCCTTAGGAGAGAGTTTGTCTGGTCAAATCTTGGGCATCCTTGAGCAAGTTGGGGACCTCAATGGGCATGTGTTGAGTAAAATGAGAGGGAAAATTTTTGGGTACAACAACTGCCCCTGTTCAATCTTCTTAAACCTGAGGATGTAGATTGGTTGTCTGCCTTTTGTAATCTGAAGGTGGAAGATGATTGAACACTAGAGTGCCCAGAAATTTGCACTCGTCTGAGATGATATTGGACCGTGTAGGTAGTATCGGGAATGGGCTTACAGATGCCATTTGGAGAAGATGACGGAAGGTCATCGGAGATGGGCTTAAAGATGCCATCTAGAGGATGTTGATTTCCCGAGATATTCCTTTGATGAGAATTCCTGTTTCTGTCGTTGAGGAGGAATCTGCTAAGGAATGTTGGTCTCTATCTTGGGAGAAATAGAATTTTAGGAGCTTCAGTTGTTTGTTACTCTACTGGGGAATCATCGCTTAGTCAAGGAGGTGAAAGTGAACTGCTACCTGGTCGTGCTCCAGGCTTTACAGTGATTTGCCGAGGATAATAATATTAACTGCTATCTGGTCGTGCTCCAGGCTTTACAGTGATTTGCCGAGGATAATAATATTAACTGCTATCTGGTCGTGCTCCAAGTTTCATAGTGACTTACTGGGGAGATGAGATTAAACTTTCTATTTGGTCGTGCTCCAGGCTTTGCAATTTCTCAATTCTTATCTAGTCGTGTTCCAGGCTTCAGAAGGAATTAAGTGGTTATCCGATTGCATCCGAGTTTCAACTTGAATTTAAGGCATACTAATATCCGGTCGATTTCTGGGCTTTATAGTAATTGGCCGAGTAAACTTCTATTTGGTTGAATTCCAAGCTTTGCAGTACCTCATACTGTTATCTGGTCGTGCTCCAGGTTTCACTGTGTCTCTTGCCTCTATCTGGTTGTGCTCCAGACTTCACAACATCTTATACTATTATCTAGCCGTGCTCCAGGCTTCACGGTGTCTTATACCACTATCTGGTCGATTCCAGGCTTCATAGTATTTTAGAGAAATCAAGATATTATCCGGTCGGTTTCCAGGCTTCATAGCTTGAATTTGAGATATACCACTATCTGGTCGATTCCATGCTTCATAGTATTTTGGATAAATCAAGATATTATCCGGTTGATTTCCGGGCTTCATAGCTTGAATTTGAGATATACCACTATCTGGTCGATTCCAGGCTTCGTATTATTTTGTATTGTTATCCGGTCGTGCTCCAGGCTTTATAGTATGATGGGGATATTAAGTTGTTATCCGATCGATTTCCGGGCTTCATAGCTTTTGAACTAGAATAAAAATCTTAGTATTGATTTGACTGAACCAGGGAAAGGTCTCGAATGGTCTTCAACTGGGAGAGAAATCTTAGTATCGATTTGACTGAACCCGGGAGAGGTCTCAAAATAACTTTGACTGGCATAGAAATCAGGGGAATCTTAGCAGCGATTCGGATGACCCAGACAAAAGTCTTAGAACATCTTTAACTAGAATATAAACCTTAGTATCGGTTTGATTGAACAAGAGAAAATCTTGAGAAGTGTTGGAATATCTTCAACTAGAATAGAAACCTTGGTGTCGGTTTGACTGAACCAGAGAGAACTCGTGAGAATTTGATTGCATCTTTCCCTGAAAGGTAAAGAGTTATTCGTATGTAATGTCGTGATGTATGAAATGTATTGAGTAATGATGTTCTCAAAATAAATGAGATTGTGCTATATAATATGTATGTGCATGCCATGATGTATGGATATGCAATTCTATTGTGATATTCTCTAGCTGGGGAAAATAAATCCTGGACTGTTGCTGGAGAGTATAAGGAGTTGAGTTCTTCGTTTCCGCTGGGGATAGTGACCGAAGATGATTAGATGAGGATTTACATCCATTCTGCTTGAGAACATTCTTCCGGAGGAGACTCTGTCTGAGAATAATCCTGCGGGGGAATGACTCTGGGGAAGAGAGATACTTTGTTGGAAGATCTGCTGATTTGGAGAAATAAACTCAGCTGGGGATGAACTTCCGTTGCTGGAGAGAAGAGCTCTGTTAGAGATTGAGCTTCCGCTGTCAGAGAAATAAACTCTGCTTGGGAGAAAACTTTATAAAATGTTTATGATTATAAAGCTCGGCTGGGGAATACAGACATTAGCATTTTGAAAGAGCCTGCTGGGGAAGGAATTCTTGCTTGGGGATACGGAGGTCGGACCTTGGTTGTCTCGGATCTATGGGGAATATAGGTATCACTGGCTTGTATGTGATAGTGACTTCTCTTCCAACTATCTCCGCCCCTTGTACCAAGATGGACGGGATAACTGTCTGTATTTAGGTTTTGTACCAGTTTCTTTGAGTTCTTAGTAACCGTCTTTCTGTTTTATATGCAGATATTTGTGAACAGTAATCATATTCAAATGCATATGTCAAGAATAAAACATTGGACTTTTTTTTTGCAAAACAAAACAGAAAACGGAAAAAACAAACACAGAGTTTTGTACTCAAAAGACGCTTTATATTGATTTGAAATTTGCCTATGACAGGCATTTTTTTACAAGGAGGGTGATGCTCTAGTAAGATAACGTCGACGTAAAAATGGAAATTATTACAGAAATTGTGTACAAAAAGAAAACAGTTATGTGTAGTGATCCCATTGGGTTTGAATTCTGCTATTGCCCCTATGTCTTTGAGCATCTCATCACTTTGCTGCTTGTCCGAAGCTGACTGGAGTGATCGGTACCGTTTGAGCTTGATATCTAATTACTGAGGTCTGATCGCAAGGTGATCCAATGGGACATAGTGATACGCTTTAATCTCTAATTTTTGCCTGGACCTCCCTTTCGAGTTTTCAGACCACCGGGATACCCTTTTTTTCCCAAGCCGCCCTTTCAGTTTTTCGACTTGTCGGGTGTATAGATTTTTTCATTTTTATCCCTAATTTTTGCCCGAACCTTTTGGTTCGCCGGGATGCCCTTATTTTTTCCTAGGTATGTCAACCTAGCGGGTCTTTATTATGCGTAGTATTTTTTTCACTATGTCCGCATTGACAGGGTGTGGAAGGTCGTCACCATCCATGGTGGTCAGAATCATGGCTCCATCATAAAATATGTTCTTGACTATAAATGGTCCCTCATAGGTGGGAGTCTATTTTCCCCTGGGATCACCTTGCGGCAGTATGATGCGCTTTATTGCCAGATCCCCTACTTGATACACTTGTTGTCTGACTTTCTTGTTGAAGACCTTGATCATCTGTTTCTGATACATTTGACCATGGCAGACAGCAGTAAGTCTTTTCTCGTTGATTAAGTTCAATTGATTAAGTTCAATTGATTAAGTCGAGTCTGGATCCAATCGTCTTTTCTCAAACCTGCATCCTTCATAATCCGTAGAGAAGGGATCTGGACCTCAATAGGTAGGACAACCTCCATGCCATATACCAAAGAATAGGGTGTTGCCCCTGTCGACGTATGTGCTGAAGTACGGTACCTGTGAAGAGAAAATGGTAATATCTCGTTCCAGTCTTTGTATGTCACCGTCATCTTCTGTATGATCTTTTTAATATTCTTATTAGCAGCTTCGACAGCCCCATTCATCTTCGGCCGGTAAGGAGAAGAGTTGTGATGCTGAATCTTGAACTGTTTACAGAGATTGATGATCATCGAGTTGTTGAGATTAGTACCATTATCCGTGATGATTCTCTCAGGGATACCATAACGACAAACCAAGTTATACTTGATGAACCGTGCCACCACATTCTTGGTAACTGTAGCAAAGGAGGCAGCCTCAACCCACTTCATAAAATAATCAATGGCCACTAGGATGAAATGATACCCGTTGGACGCGGTAGGTCTAAACTCATCGATCATGTCAATACCCCACATTGCAAAGGTCCAGGGAGTCGTTAAAACATTCAAGGGAATTAGAGGTACATGCACCTTATCAGCGTAGATTTGGCACTTGTGACAGGTTCGAGAATGCTGATAACAGTCGGCTTCCATAGTGGACCAGTAGTATCCTTCCCGTAGGATCTTCTTTGCCATGGTATGTCCATTGGAATGAGGGCCAAAGGTACCTTCATGTAGGTCTGCCATGATCCTCTCTGCTTCGCTCTTGTCTACACACCGCAGTAAGGTATAGTCATGATTGCGCTTATAGAAGATTCCATTACTGAGGAAGAACTTTGCAGCAAACCTTCTCAGAAATTTCTTGTCATTGACAGATGCCCCCTAGGGGTATTCTTTAGCCTCGAGATACCTTTTCACCTCATGAAACCAAGGTTTGTCGGCTACCTCCTCAGTATCGATCTCATAGCAGTATGCCGGTTCATCCAACCTCTCAATAGTGATTTGGGGAGCTTCATTGTCCCACCTGACCTTGAACATTGACGACATAGTATCTAGTGCATCCGCTAACTGATTATCTTCTCGTGGGAAATGTTCAAAGGTGATCTCTTCAAAATGTGGCAGCAGTGTCAGTACATACTCTTTGTAAGGGATAAGGTTTGGGTGCTTCGTGTCCCACTCGCCTTTGATCTGACTTATCACCAAAGCGGAATCCCCGAATACACTCAAGAGCTTGATCCTTAGGTCAATAGCAGCTCTAAGACCCATAATACATGCTTCATACTCCACCATGTTGTTGGTATAGTTGAAACATAATCGGGCAGTGAACGGAGTATGACAGCCCTCGGGAGATATGATTACAGCACCAATGTCGTTACCCAGTGCGTTTGAGGATCCATCAAAAAAACATAGACGATCGGGATCCTTCCTTAGGTCCTTCATCCGGTCCAGGTTCTTCATAGTCGGTTACTAACATGATATTCTCATCCGGGAATTTAAAATTCATGGACTGGTAGTCATCCACGGCCTGATGCGCTAAATGATCAGCTAACACACTTACCTTGATTGTCTTTTGGGTTGTGTATTGGATGTCGTAATCGGTCAGGATCATTTACCATCTTGCTATTCTTCCGGAGAGAGTCGGCTTCTCGAAAATATACTTGATCGGATCCATCTTAGATATCAACAAAGTAGTGTGGGTCAACATATATTGTCTCAGTCGGAGAGCAGCCCATGCCAAAGCGTAGAAAGTTTTCTCGAGCAGTGAGTATCGTGTTTCACAGTCGATAAACTTTTTGTTAAGGTAGTATATTGCATGCTCTTTTCGACCAGACTCGTCATGCTGCCCCAGCACACACCCCATTGAATTATCTAGCACTGTTAAGTACATTATCAAAGGTCTTCCTTCAGTCGGAGGCATCAGAATAGGAGTCTCTTGGAGATATTGTTTGATTATGTCAAAAGCTACCTGGAATTAGTCATTCCACTTTACCACTTGATCTTTCTTCAGAAGTTTGAAGATCGGCTCACAAGTAGCAGTCAAATGTGAAATGAACCTGGCAATGTAATTCAGGCGTCCCAAGAAACCTCTAACTTCCTTCTCAGTGCAGGGAGCCGGCATCTCTTGTATGGCCTTCACCTTTGTAGGGTCTACCTGAATACCTTTATCACTGATGATGAATCCTAGCAGTTTACCAGACCTTACCCTGAAGGTGCACTTGTTCGGATTTAACCTCAGCTTGTACGTCTTCAACCTATCAAACAGCTTTTGTAGATGATCAAGATGTTCTTCCTCAGTTTGAGACTTGGCTATCATGTCATCAACGTAAACCATTATCTCATGGTGAATCATGTCGTGAAACAGAGCTATCATAGCTCGCTGATAAGTTACCCCAGCATTCTTCAACCCAAACGGCATCACCTTGTAGCAGAAAGTGCCCCACTGCGTTACAAAGGTTGTTTTCTCCATGTCTTCGGGTGCCATCTTGATCTGATTGTAGCCAGAGAAACTGTCCATGAAGGAAAATACTTTGTGTTGTGCGGTGTTGTCAACCAGAACATCGATGTGGGGAAGCAGGAATTCATCCTTGGGGCTTGCCCTATTCAGGTCTCTGTAATCCATACACATTCGTACTTTACCATCTTTCTTAGGTACTATAACCACATTAGCAACCCAATGCGGATAGGAGGTGACAACTAAGAACCCTGCATTAAACTGCTTCATAACCTCTGCTTTAATCTTCTCTGACATCTCAGGGCGCATACGACGGACCTTTTTCTTTACCGGAGGGCAGTCTTCTTTAGTCGGCAGACAATGAACCACTATATCCGTGTCTAGTCCCGACATGTCTTCATATGACCAGGCGAAGATTTCAACATACTCATGTAATATCTGTACCAACCACTGTTTGACACTAAGCTCCATATTTGCACCTATCTTAACCTCTTTTCTGTCTTCCTCTATACCCAAGTTCACTGTCTCAACCGACTCTTCATGAGGTTGTATGTCCCTTTCTTCCTGCTGTAATAGTCTAGCAAGTTCTCCGGGTACCTCACAATCTTTCTCACCTTTGTCCTCGGCTTGGTTGATCGGATTTTCAAAGTCATAATAAGCAGTAGCAGAACTGTTATCAATGGGATCCAGAGTGGACATGGATCTGCATTTGGATACGTGAGTGTGTGTAAGAGCATAGCTGTATAGACAGAATAAAAGAAAAGAAAGACAGAGAGCGCAAAATTTGTATGCAAACGTCCAATGCTTTATTAATGTCATATGAAAATTAAACATGATAACCCTCACAAATAGAACCATTGTGCCCCGGGTAAGACACATGGCTATAGAGTTTATATTGTTTTTAAATTACATATCCAAAAAATCAGAAAGAAAATTACTCCTGAACAAAAGTAATTGGTAAAAAGTCTTATGTAGTCCAGTTACTGGTCCACCGTTGGTAGTCGGGAAGATCCAGTTGTCAATGTTCGAATCACCATCACTGTCTTCAAGTGAATTGACCCCAGGGTTGCTGATGTGTAGGGGAGGTCCTCCATCCCGAGCACGACGAACAACCCTTTGAGCACCTGTAGTGAAGCCCAAACCAGATTTGTCAGACTTGTAATGAATAACCGGGAGCTGACCCCAAATGGTAGACCCACCTTCTTCAACCACTTCTTGTGCATCCTTGAGAGAAGCCATCTTCAAGGGAGATTTGGTGACCTTTGGAGGACTGTCGGTAGTTTCTGCTATAGCGATAATCTAAGGTACCTCTTCAAAGTTCTGGAAAGGAGTCTCGATGAACTCGCCATCCATTTCCACGTACCTGAAGAAGTTCAAGTGATTGATCATATACTCCTCTTCACCATGCACAATGACAATCTTTCCTCTTACTGGGTACTTCAACATTTGGTGGAGGGTAGAAGTAACAGCCCCAGCCCCATGTATCCAAGGGAGTCCCAACAAGCAAGAATATGATGGTTTGATATCCATTACGTAGAAAATGGAGTCGAAGTTCTGGGAACTAACTTTGATAGGGACATCCACTTCCCCGTGCACCATCCTCTTTGAACCATCGAAAGCTCTCACTACTATATTGCTAGGCTTCAAGGTCAAGCCTTCATAGTCCAATATGTCCAGAGCTTTCTTAGGTAGCACATTCAACGAGGAGCCAGCATCTACCAAAACATGGGCCATAGTTGTGCCCCTGCATTCAACGGAAACATGAAGAGCATCATTATGTTTCCTCCCCTTTGGTGTCAGACCCGTGTCATAGAAACCCAAACCATTATCAGTAATCAAACTAGCCACACAATTTTCAAACTGATCAGCAGATGTCTCTTGTGACACGTAAGCTGTCTTCAGAAACTTAACCAAAGCCTTCGCATGGGCCTCGGAACACAACAACAAATCCAACATAGAAATTTTGGATGGGGTCTGCCCCAACTGCTCGACCATGTTGTAGTCTCTCTTCTTTATTATCTTCAAAATTTCTTCCATTTCTTTTTTGGAAGCTTCTGGTATGGTTACTGAATTGGCCTTTGTCAGGACAGGCTTAATCAGTATGTCTTTTCCTCGAGTCTCGGTCGACTCGTTGATGGGAGGGTCAACAGGAGTGATTACTGCAATTGCAGTAGTAGTCTTGGGTGGAACCACATCAGGAATGATCACAGGTCCAGTAACAGTCTTCGGGGGAGAAATTTCAGGGGAGAACACTCTTCCACTTCTTGTTACTTTACTGGTTCCGGCAATATTGGCGATGTCAGAATCAACACTTTCAGCAATCTTGTCTTTAATGGCCAGCATGTCCTGCTTGACGCCGTGGTAATAGACGTCGGCCCCATAGTTCCAAGGAACAACTTTTTCCGAGGAGTGTGGGATTGGTCCAGGCATGGTTATGATCAAAGGAGTCACCTTCGGAATTGATGTAATCCTGACGGGTCTCTTAGCGGAGGCCCTGGGAGGATTGGCGGAAATGGTTATGATAGCAACGTATTCACAGGAAACAGTCGGAATAGGGGTCTTCTCAAACAGAATCTCTTGGTCATCCATCAGGCGCTGAACACCTGCCTTCAACTAAGGGCAACCAGTCGGTAGAAATGAACAAAAGTGGCAACCTTCACCACAACCCGGAAATAAACCGACATTCAACAAGTTCCCCTTGATAGTCATGAGTGGGGTCATCAATTCTAACACATTAGTCACAAATACATCTTCTTCAACAACATTAACACCCCGACCATGTTTCGGAAAAGGAGTTATGATAACGTTAGGAGTCTCCGGGGGATCAAATTTAATCTCCTTAGCATCAATCAGATCTTGTACTTTGTTCTTCAAAGTCCAGCAGTCATTGGTATCATGGCCTGGACTTTCCGAATGGTAAGCACAGCGAGCATTCGGTTTGTAGTAGGGAGAGGTGGTGTTCAGATTCTTCGGAGCTTCCCTCAGAGTAACCAGATTAGACTTCAGTAACTGAGGTAAAACCTGAGACAGCGTCATGTTGATCCGAGTGAACTGTCTAGCTGGCCTTTCTGCTCTTGGCTGATTGTTTCTTTGTTGAGTAGGTGCAGGGTTGGGAATCATAACATCCCCTACCGCCAAACAACGCTCGGTTTGATTCTGATTCTTTTGGTTATAGACAACACTGACTTCCTTTTTACCTGCAAACGGCTTCCTTGCAGCACTAGAAGAGGCATCCTTCTGAATTTTTCCACTTCGGATTCCAGCTTCCACTATTTCTCCTGTTAAGATCAGTTCAGTAAAACCCGCTGATGAACTTCCAATCAGATGGTTGAAGAATGGCCCAGTTAAAGTTCCTAGAAACATATCCACGAGCTCCCAGTCAGCCAAGGGAGGTTGAACTTTTCCAGCCAAATCTCTCCACTTCTGAGCATAATCCTTGAAACCCTCGTTCGAACCCATAGACACATTTTGGAGTTGTGTATGGGTGGGAGTGAGGTATGCATTATACTGATATTTCTTATAAAATGCAGCGGCAAGGTCTTCTCAGTTACGAACATTGGCTCTTTCCAGCTGATAGAACCAATCCAGTTGTGTTCCAGACAGACTGTCTTGGAAGAAGTGAACCCACAAGTCTTTGTCAGCAGTATGAGGCTGTATCTTCCTCACATAGGAACGAAGATGCATTTTAGGACAAGAGACCCCATCATACTTGGCAAATACCGGTGCTTTGAATTTTAGGGGGATGACAACCCCAGAGACCAGACCCAACTCTTCAAAATCCAGCCTAGGAACCTTCTGGATTTCCATAGCACTCAGACACTCTTCTAACTGCTTATACTTTTCATCAGTCGGAGGGTACTGCTCCTCGTTATAATCAGTTTCATTGTCAGACTCTTTAGGACTAGGGTCCTCTTCTCTGGCTTCAACCTCTTGATACTTTCCCTCTTTAGATGAAGAAGTTAAATCAGCAACTCGTCTTGGAGGCCCTCTGAACCTTCTGCTCATATGTGCCACACCGGCTGTCCTCTTGGTCTTCTTGTTCTTCTTAATAATAATAGCCTTCAGCTCTTCCTGTCCTTTGGCCAGAGCCATAATCATTTGCTGGAACTGCATGTTCTTAGTCTAAAGATCTTTCACAGTTTGTTCAAGAGCCATTGCTGAAATAAACAACTGAGGAGATGAGAAACCTGTTATGAATCCTATTATGCAATGATATGTATGATATGTATGAAATGTTTTCAAGGGTTCTTAAAGGCTCAAATTTTCTTAAACAAAAAGGAACAAACGTGAATTGTATTAGTAAACTTGAATTGTTACAAAAGAATGCATTTTGAGAGTACAATTAAGCAAAGTAAAACAAAAAGAAGACTAGGTTTCCCAAGGGCGCATCCTCTTTGGCGCGATGTAGGCGTTGGTATTCCTCTCTTCATGAAGTAACCTAGTGAGTTCCAAGACCTTCCTCTCGCTGGCGTAGACTTGGGCTTCAAACGTATACCGCTCCTCTTTAAGCTGAACCCGGGAATTTTGTAACTCTTCGTGACCAGTTGGCATGTCTGGATGAAGAATAAGATGAGGAGTGTCTCCCTCGGCAACTGGTTCCATAATCATAGGCCGGATAGCGGGATAAGGCATCATAAGAGTTTGAGCACGGGCTCGTACCCGTCTGAGATAAGGCTCGAGAGGTATGGAATTCTTATTCCCAAATGTCTTGTTGTCAACCCTATGTACCATACTCCAAGCTTGTATGAACCTTTTGTGGTAACCCTGAACATCATTCTCATAGTTGAAGGAGATTCCTTGAATAAGTGTATCATGAGGACCATCCCTTCTCGCATAACCAAATTGTCGTAATGCTAAGCAAGGGTTATAAGTGATTCCTCCCCTAATGCCTAAGAGAGGGACATTAGGGAATTCACCACAATTATCGATGATAGTAACATCTTCTGAGAATCGTGAACACCAATGAATGTCTGAATGCGTAAGGGACATCAGTCGATGAGACCATCTTTTACCCTTTTCATTCTTCAAAGTAGATCTGGGTAGGTGCGAAATAAACCACCTAGCCAATAGAGGAGTGCAACACTGGATGTTCCCCCTTCTTTTTAGAGTGCGAGTATGCAGAGAGTGTAGGATATCCCCGAGTAATGTAGGTACTCGATTATGAGAGAGAAAAACCTGGATTGTGCTTACATCTACGAGTTGATCCGCATTAGGAAAAAGTACCGCCCCGTAAACGAGAAGTGCCAGCACCTCTTCGAAAGCTTGTAAATCTAAGGTATCCCAAAAATGGTAAGCCTTATCGAATAGAAACTTAGCGGGAATTCCTTGGACACTCCCTCTAGTCTCCCAATTTGTCACTATGTCAGACCGTTGTAAGGACAAAGCTCTAGCAATATCTTCAGGTTTGGGATGTCTTTCCGTACCGCTGAAAGGTAGCTGATCAAGAATGGGTATCCCTAATAACTGAGAAAATTCCTCCATAATAGGCACTAACTGGTAATCCGGGAATGTGAAACAGTGATGCAGAGGATCGAAGAACTGAAACAACACTTTTAATAACTCTTCATCAGGTTTTGCAGTGACCAAGTTGAGCAACTGACCATGCTTTTTAGTGAAACGAGAACTTTCAAGAACCCTTAATGCCAGGTATTTTAGTTGGAGAGATACTTTCACAAGGTTGATCTGTATAGTGTTCCTACGGGCCGATGCCATGTCCTACAAAACAAAGCAAAAATGAGCCCTAGAAACCCTTGAAATGGTTAGTCATGATATGCCATGCTTATGATGTTTATGATGTCATGATAAATCACAGGTATAGCAAACACAGACAAATCACACCAAGTCCTTAGGTTTAAGGCCTGCTTGAGTTTGAAGGTCATACCCTCTTGAAGCTGGACTGGTTTAACCTGTCCTATAAATATGTAATCGGGTTCTAAGGGATCTCAATATCACCGATCTTTCCCCCAGCTTCGTTCAATAGGCGATTGACTCGCAACCAAACAAAACTCAAGAGTCAAATCTCAATGAGTGTAGCATCGAGTATCTGTCGACCTTGGGCATACACCAAAGCCGGCCATCTTGCTACGTCCTACTGGCCAAGTTGTGCAATTAAAGGTTCTAAGGTCAGTTGATGCTTTATGACACCACGCGGCGGCCCCGTACATCTCCCTCATTGACTCAAAGGTTATGGGTACCAACAAAAGTGCCACATCAATGTAGCTACTGCTTCAACCGTGTCGGTATACCCCAGCACAGCTCCCTCACAGTTTATTGCTACTTACCTAAAAGGTGTTTCCCGATCCTGGTGTAGGATCAAATAACCCAAACAATTCCAATAAATATAAAGCAAGCAAAACAATTAAGAGAATGCAATTAAGTATGACCTAGATCCTAAGGTTTACCCCACTTTATATTTAAAACCCCATCAGAGTCGCCAGTTCTGTGATACAGTGGCAGAACCGACTGTTAATACTGGTTTGTGTTTTTTGTTTGCAAAATGTCGCGGTAAGTAAGAGTCGCCACCGACTTTTATTTTATCCAATCAGGAAAAGGAAAAAGAACAGGAAAAACCTTTTTCGAGATGTTTCTGAGTACGGGGGGTAGATTATAGAAAGGGAAGGTGTTAGCATCCTTTCCATCCATGGTTTTCCATGGGCTCTTAGGTACTTGCTCATTTTGAAAATTGCTTGTGTGTGCTTGCTTTGAAAAGTTTTGTTTTACTTCGTTTTAACCCTTGTTTTTGTCCTCAAGAGTGTTACGAAGTTGTTTTTGAAAACTTTGTTTGAAAAGTGTTTGTGTGAAAAAGTTTGTTTGTTTGAGCAAGTACCTAGGAACTAATCTACCTACTCGAAAAAGTATGTTCGTTTTCCTTTAGACAATGATATCCCATTATTGAGAAATAGGTAGCATCGTCGTTGGAGTTTTAAGGGACATTCGAAGGGACATGTACGATCACAAAAGCAATATTAGGAAATGTTAGTAATCATCCTAAAGCCTTAAAGATCTTTTTCCGAGGCAACATACGAATGGGTCATTTTAGATCTTTCGGGGCTAGAGGACAACCACTAACAAACCCTATACTTCATGACCGTTTAACCGAATGCAACCGGAGTGGAGTAAACCCTAGGAGTGAGCATGTGCGAGTGTATGTTTTTAGTTAATTTATCTTTGCACATTTAGGGTTTTCTACCGTATTAATTTTCAGTTTGTCTTTCCATACAATCCCATTAACATACATCTAAGCAGTTTATAGTTTGTGGAAATTAAAAGTGCGGAAAGTTTAAAGTCCTAGCTATTACAAGGCTTTTGCAGATACATAATTATCTTGACTGGAAAATAAAAATGCGGAATCTAAAACCCTAATTATTATTACAAACTCGGAGCAGTTACAATAATAATAAAAAGGAAATTAAAAAATGCGCACGGCGAATTAAATGCGAGAATAATTAAAGAACCCTAAAAATTTAGTTTAAAAAATATTTAGGTTATTTTTGAGAAAAAAATTGAATTATGTACAAATTAACCCTAATTTATAATTGTTTTAAATTATGAAAAAAGGAATTAACTTTCCCTAAATTAAATTAATCTAATTAATTAATGAAATAAAATATTTTATGAAAAAAATAATCTTTGATGTTTTTGTGATTTTTTATTTAATAAAAAAATGATTTTTTGGGTTATTTTTGTAAAGAAAATAATTAGTGAATAATTAAAATAAAAAAAATAAAAGAAAGAAATTGGAATTGGGCCTGTGTTATAAGCTGAAAGGGGGTGCAATTTTGAATATGGTAGGCCCATTATGCTGGTCAGCCCAGTCCCTCGCTTGATCCTGTGTAGCCTCTTCCTGATGGTGTACCATGGTCCTTGATGTGTGAGACGCTGGATTTGGATTAGAGATGCATCAAATGGTTGAGATCTTGGGTTGCATGGTGGGCGCCTGGAAACATAATGTATAGAATCTGCATGTAAACATTGTGAAAATAGCAAAATGCTGGGACCTGGGATCGAACCCAGGTCCTTTCGCTTACCAACGTGCGCCTTTGCCACTGGACCACATGTTCTATTTGTTAGTATAATAAAAACAATGGATAATATATAAAAAACAAGTGGGTTACTGAATTAAAAAAACGCGCGTTTTATTTGAATGGCCCAATGATGGTTGAACACATCATCATCTTCTTCCTCCTCCGTCGTGTTAGGTATAGAACCTTTACCTACGGACAAACTTCCATGACTATAGTACTGCAAGTTTCAAAAATTCACAGCAAGCATGATAAATCAATTCCAAATACATGGGTCAACTCGTCTTGATGCCACGAGCATCATGGTACCCTTTTCTTGGGCCAATTAAACCTGTATAAAAAAACCCTAAAACGGCAAGGCAAACCCTAACAATGGCAATTATGCATACAAGCCTCAAAATGAAAAATTAATTAAACCAAAACATTCCAAATGATTATACAAATACAATGTTATGCTTAAAAGTGAACAACTATGCGTAAACTATAAAATCAAAATCAAGTTTGGATGTGCAAACCGTGGGTCTATAAGTCGTGATTATGGACGTGAAAAGGCTTGCAATTGATTGAGATACATTCTGGAGATGTCCAGGAGTCTATTGGTAGTCTTAGAATGGCTTGAATTGACCTCTAGGTTAGAAACCAATCCAACACTTTTTTGCAAAATTTTGAGTTTTGTTTGATGCTCTCACGACCTACACTCCTTCTTCTTGCGCCTTGGTTATGTTCAACATATATACTAGGGCATATTAGGTCAACAAAAATGCTTTGTATCTTTGAAGATCATCAAGATTTGATTTGATTTTTATCTTGTATGATATGTTTCCAAAATAGGCCTAATCATGCCATCTTTGTTCTAATTTTCTCTTGCACGATTTGATATGATTTTCCAGCTTAATTGGATTGTGATTCCTACAAAAATCAGATCAAAAATCAATCTTTTATATTTTTTGCAATTTATTTGATTTAATTGGAGTTTTAAATAATAAAAAACCAAAATAAAATAAATAATGAAGCAAATAATATGTGGATGCTGGTTTGGGTCGTGGACCATGTCACAAGCATGATAAGCTAGGCCCATTTGACAAAAAAATGCACTTTTGAGCACATTTGACTTTTGGCAATTTTGCAAAAATGGTCAACTTTGACAAGACATATCACCTCCAATTTTAACCCTAGAGAGGTGTTCTTGGACTTTTTAGAAAGCTTAGGATGTCCCCTAAACAACCCTTTTGTTTTCATCTTAATTGGGTCTTCCGTGTTCATGTAATAAGCTTTGACTCAAAAGGTGTTTTTGTTGACTTTTCAAAAGGACCTATAATGTAGAAATTCATATCTTTTGATGAGTGGATATTTTGAACTTGTGGGATGAAGATGAGTTGTATGGAATTGCATCCTCTTCAAAATGATCCTTGGATGTAAAACTTCTGATAAAGTATGAAGAAGTTATGCTTGGTCAAAGTTTGGTTGACTTTTCTTGAGAAACCCTAATTTAGCAACTTTTGGATTTTGATGAATTTGGGGCATTCCTTGAGGAACCATGATCAACCCTTGATCAAATGATGGATATAACTTCAAAATGTTTATGCTGACCAAAAATCTTGAAGTTTGACTGTATGTGGACCATAGTTGACTTTTGACCTAGTACAATTGATTTTCAGGCATCTGGGCAATTGATTGAGCAAACTTTTTGTGCAAGGCATGAAACTTGACATGGATGATCTTGAGAACATATTGGGACCATGGAAAGCATTTGGGACCTTTGGAGTTCCCACAACCTGATGAAAGTGGAAACCCTAGTTTGGGGTACATTGCCTTAGGAGAGAGTTTGTCTGGTCAACTCTTGGGCATCCTTGAGCAAGTTGAGGACCTCAATGGACATGTGTTGAGTAAAATGAGAAGGAAAGTTTTGGGGTACAACACTTGGCTATCTGGAAAGACTTCTTACTTCCTAGGATAATTGTCACAACACTCATGCCCATTAAAGCCATATCACAATACTTGCTTACCAACCCAACTTTGTCTCACGATAATTTGGACTTTGCCAGCTCATCCCTGAACCACTCTTTGAAAAGTAAAGTGCTCTCTGCCTCTAAGGAATGACTTTCTCCACTTCTGATCTAGATGACTGAATGGCTCGTTATACCAATTTTACTGAGTTTACTCCAATTCCTTTTCATCCATCCTTCTACTACACTAAGGCCTTTGATACTTGATGGAGAAAACATTATTTTGCAAATATGTTCGACGCAACTCACTTCTCACTACATCTGACAAAAGCTTTTTCCTCTGTGCAGGATCAAGTCAAGAAAGGTACGCAGACACATATCAAGGAGATCCAAGCGTTCCAAAGTACTTTGGAACTATCTATAATCCAAATGATCTTATTCGAACCATATATAACGCAACGAAAACTTTAAAAGAGAAATTCAAAAAAATGATTCCTCACTTCAGAATTCCCTCTTGTGTCTAACCTGAAGATAAGTACTGCTTAGCTTTCAAGCTTGAACCACCAAAATTCCCTAAATTGCCCAGTGTTGAATTTGGCCTGGAATTTTATCCTCCTTATCCAGACTGGTTCATCTGTGAGAACTATCTTAATTTTTAAAACAATAGTCTAAAAAACCTGTTGAGCGAGTGGTTTCGACTAAGCATACACTAGACTGTTTCAAAGGCTTCCTTCACATTGATCTATATCACGCCACAATCCTTTCCCTAGAATGTGAAGGTGTAGAACCAAAGGATATCTCGATCCCTTTAATCATCTACATTATTTTTATTTTGTAATTGATACTAACATGTATCATCTTGAAATGTTCTTTTTAACTATCAAAATGAAATGAGTGAAGAACAAAAATATTACTTCAACGACAGGATCAACAAATGCACCTAAGCAAACCACTTCTTCATCGAAGAGTGCTATCTCAGAAATTGAAAAACCAAAAACATCATCTAAGTTATAATCGCGTATTTTTCGTTTTCTTCTTTTATTGCACGAATTCTTCTAATTTATTTTCTTTTACAATCTAGTTGAAATCCTCATGTTACTCCAAAGAAACAAAAATCAACTGTTGAGATCCTAGAGATTATTGAAGACGATGAAGACGTGTCCCCCACTACTCTGAAACCAAAAAAGAACAAGAAGAAGAAAGCAAAGCTCTCCAATGTAGCTTCTTCTCAACCACAAAATATTTTCACTGTTAAGATACTACCCCCAGCACCGAAAAATAAAAGTACTTCTCATCCATCTGGAAACTTCGTCTTGGAACGAATAGGGAGCGACAATTCAAGTACTGGAGTCGAAGGACTGAAGGTATGATCTCTCCATATTATTTTATTCCATAATCATTTTCCTTTATTCGATTTATCTTACGATCTCCTTTTTGCAGGACACTCAATCAGTTCCTACTGAATCTCTCATTCAGTATGAAGTTCCTCTTAGCAACAGTGATCCTTCTATCATCCTTTATCTACTAATAAATATTCTAACAAAGGATCTTCCACTGACGTGAACCAACTAGACCATATTGTTCCGCCTAACAAAAAACCTTCTCCTCAATTTGAAAGTGATCCTGAGGAACGTCAAATTGCAACCAAGTTAATTCCCATCAATGAAAGGCAAGAGGATGATAGCCCCACTGATTCCTCTCCAAAAATGGTGAAGTTTAATGAAGAACTACTTGATTAATATGAGCATTTGTCTGACGATGTATAAAAATACTTCCATGAATAAGAGGAAGAAGAGACACTCGCTCATGTTGGCTCAAAAGATACCACCAACCATGCTAGTCGACAAGATGACAACAATGTTCGACAACATCTTTCTCAAGAGGAACTGAACACTTTGAAGAAAAGAAATCCTCTTGAATATGTTAAGTTGATGATGACTAAGAGAAGGCCTCCCTCATACAAAAGTTACTCCAACCCTTTGACCACTTAAAGTGGAGGTTCAAATGTTGAAACATTTGAACAACTTCTTCAAAAGGTGAAAGAGATCTTCAAAGCTAATTTGTTTGATACCTTGAAGAAGGATGCCCCTGCGTGTTATGGATTGAAGAAATTGATTAATCAAATCAGCATATTCACATGTCCAGCTGAAGTCATCGAAGTATTAATAAACATAATCAGTTTAATTCATCAAATAAGTGCAGACTACAATCAGAAACGAGATGTTGCGTTAAAGCTTCATGAGAAACAAGCCAATCAAGCAGTTGAATAGGAAAAAAACCCTCTAAACCTCCAACAACGCTGAGAAAATGGAAAAAACTTTCAAAACAACGCAAGAGGATTTCAATGTCTACACTCGTTCTATATCTCTTCAGAAAGAAAAAATACAACAGTTGTAGGATAAAATTTCTTAAGTAGAGGCTCGCCAACGAGAGATCAAAAACATGGACCGCACTGAGATCAATAAGGAAATTGCTCAAAGCGTTCAGCATGTAGAAAAAGCTGAGAATTTGGGGCGAGAAGTTTCTCCTCTTTAGGCTACTCAATCCTCGATTAACTACAGGTTAAGGCTGGCGAAGATCAACTAAGAAAGGATGAAAACCAAGTTTCCATTTTAATTCTTTGGCATTTATGATATTGTTACTTTTTCCTTTAACACTTTATTATGTAACTTTAAAACAGAGCCTTTTGGCATTTTTGAAACAACACAATATTGGCTTTTATGCTTTCGTTTTACTATTATGTTACCATCTTTAATTCCTGGAGCATAGGTTTATACTTTTTTAAATACTTGCCATTTATCTTCAGGGCTCTTCTATCCTCTGCCAATTCTTCTATTTCGTAAGCATTGTTGGAGAATGCTTGAATGATTTGAAAGGGTCCTTCCCAATGTGGGGACAATTTCCCCAGTAAATTTTTTTCGGTCCATTGGTAGTATTACCTTCCGAGCTAAATCATCATTTAAAAATACTTTGTCGTTGACTCTTTTATTGTAAGCTTTAGCTATTCTTTCTTTTTGTCTCCTTGAGATTTCCAAAGCACGCAATCTTTCTTCATCCAAATAAACTAGTTCATTTATCATCATTTCCCAATAATAGTCAGAGGGGATTTCATTCTGCCTCTGGATTCTTACTAATTTTTAAATGTATTCCTATTGGAAGAACGACATCATTCCCAAAAGTCAATCGAAAAGGTGTAGTATTGGTTTCTTCTTTAGGATACGTTCGACAAGCCCACGACGTTTGATTCAATGCCTTATTCTAATTCTTTGGATTCCTTCCCACATGTCTCTTTATTAATCCAATAATTAATTTGTTAGCATCTTCAACTTGTCAATTTTCTTGGGCATAATATGGTGTAGAATTTAATAATTTGAATCACACTTCCTTAGCAAACTCTTGCATCTTTCGACCAGTGAAAACTGATCCCTGATCAATTGTAATAGTTTCTGGAATTTCAAATCTATAAATTATCTGTCTTTGGATGAACTCAATGATAGTTTCTTGATCCATATTCACCAAAGGTATTGCCTCAATCCATTTTGTAATATAATCAATTCCCACTAGAATATACCTCTTACCTTTGGATGAGGCTGGTCGAATTTCTCAAACCAAATCAGTGCCCAACCTCTAAAGTGTCGTGGCTTAATTATAGAATGTAATTCACTTGTATAAGCATGATGAATGCCTGCATGAATTTGGCATTCTTGGAATCCCTTGTAAAAATCTATACAATCTTTAAACATTATGGGCCAATAGCCATATACAAAAAAAAAGCCACTTCATCTTGTGACCTGCTTGATATGCTCCATATGCCCCACCATGTACATTCGACAAGTAAGTTTCACTTTCTCCTAAACATTTCAGTAAGACTCCTTCTGGTATTTTCTTTAATAGTTCGTTACCCATTAATATGTAACTTAGCGCATAATACTTAACCTTCCTTTGTGCATTTGCTGAAGGATTTTTTAAGTAAACTATTATAGGACTCCTTCGATATGTATTTGCCAAACTATTGATGGCCAACACTTCTAAGCTTTCTTCGTTTGCATATCCTAAACTTTATTTTTCTAGATCTAATGGAGAAAGTTTGGTGGCCAACATCTTATCTCGCACTTCGATTAAATCTTCCAACTTCTCCTTTGATACTTTGTATCCTGAGGCTATTTGTGCTAGATCATTGGCTTCTTGATTTTTCAGTCCAGGGATGTGCTTAATATCCACATACTCAAATTTTTGAAGCAGCCTATTTGCAATAACAAAGTACATTATCAAATTTTCTTTTATGCACTTGTAATCCTTGGTTATTTTCTTAATCACCAGTTCAGCGTCACCTTTTATTTCGACTCAAGTTGCCCCCAATTCCAACAAGACTTCAAGTCCTGCTATCAAAGCCTCATATTCAGCTTCGTTATTCGAATAAGGGGAACCTTCAATTTTGTACTTGAATTTTGTTGGAATTTTGTAAGGAGAAATAATCAAAACTTTAACTCCAAGTCCCTCTTTATGAGTAAAACCATCGAAGAATACCTTCCAAGGTTCTAGCTCCACATAATTCTGAGGAACTTCAACCACTGCATGGTCAACAATGAAGTTTGGGACTACTTGTCCTTTCATAACTTTTAAGGGCATAAAAGTTAAGGAATACTCAGTTAGGACAAGTGCTCATTTGCCAATTCGACTGTGCAGGATTGAAATCATGTGCTTAATAACATAGAAATGAGAAGAAACATACACATCAACTGGTTTTATATAATATTTTAACTTTGTACAAGAAAATTACAAACAAAGACATAACTTTTCTACAATAATATACCTATTTTGTGCATCATTAAGTACTCAACTAACGTAGTAAATGGGTCTTTCGATGCCATTCTCATCCTCTTGAGCGAGCATACTTCCTACTTTTACATCTGATGCAGACATGTTAAATCTCATACTTCTATTCCTACAAGGTGGTAGCTGTGAATGCAACTTCACTATTAGATGTTTTGCATGATATCAAAACTTGGAAAGCTAGCATTTCAGTGTGGTGGATGGTATCCTTATGTCTTGTTGCACTCATTTGCATTAGAGGTCTTAATAATCATTTAAAATAACTTTAAAGTTGGTCCCAATCATGAAAAATCAGTTTTTGCATAAAATCAACATTTATGCGCCGACTTGAAATTTGTATGCGGCGACACATAAAATGTGCATTTATGCAATTTCTAAAAAAACTTCAGTATGTGTCGACACATACGATTTATGTGCTGACACATACGACCTATGCACGGACACATACTATTTATGCATCAGCACATGTAGTGCATTGTTAAAGCTTTTAGCTAATGTTTTGCATGTGTCGGCATATGAACTTTTCAGGTCGACACATGTTATTTTGTGGGTCATTTTTCATAATTTTCCACTCTGAAACTACCCTCTTTTACCTAAAAAGAGTCCAACTATAAATATATCATTCATGCATCATTCATAACTTGGTAAAACCATAAAATTAGCCTACTTTTCTCTTCATCTACAACCTCCAACCTATACATACACACTGTCATTACATTTTGATGATGTTCCATTGGGGTTCCATCTAGATGAAGATTAATATTGTCCAATTGAGTATTGGGTTGAGCTTTGTAGGGGTTTTATCCGGAAAAAACTCTTTGTTAGGGTTTTCCCTCTAAGATCCGTGTTGGTGCAGGGCTTTTGCGACAAGATCGGTCAAGAAGGAATCGTCCATGTGAATTCCCTTGGAGAGTTTAAAATCTTTGCAAGGTAGTAGTAATAAGTGTCAGGTAGAATCAAATATCTTTTATGGATAGAGTGCAATCATATTTACTTGAGTGAAATCCATTGGAGTGTTTGAAATCATTGCAAGGATCCTTGGAGTGTTTAAAATCTTTGCAAGGAAGTAGCTTAAGCGGAGAATAGGTTGCATCTATCGGTGTTGGTCTTGATCAAAGATCAAAAGAATAGAAAGGGTAGAATTAATAACAAGCATTAGGGTTTATGGAGTTTCTCTTGAACACTTCTCTTGTATAAGCTTTTTGCATAGTAAGAATTATCCTAATTCTATCGGAATTAGGCGCACACGTACCCACATGCGAGGATGAAAGTTAGGAACTGTGAAGACAAATTCCTCGTGTCTCTTTTCTTTTATCTCTTTTACTTGCTTTAATATTCTTCAATAAATTTTTCAAATAGCATTACGTTATCAATTGAATTGTAAGTAATTTTCCGAACTAATTTTTGATTTACATCAAGTGTTGATATTGCTCATAATCACTTTTGATTATAAGTGTTTTTGTGTATCAACACAACTTAAAGAAAAATTATGAAAATTCACTTGCACACCAAGTGTTTGACAAATTGTTTAGCTTGTTTAACTCAAAGGAAAATTGCAATGTTTTATCACTTACTATCATTTACTCTCTACGTGGAATTTGTTGAATGTGTTGTTTGATTGATCAATTTGTATAGAAATTTTCTTTGATTGTTATAGTTTAAGTTTCTTTGTTTATTAACTTATAATCACTTTGATTGTAAGTACTTTTTCATATCAACTAAGCTCAAAGAAATTATGAAAAATTTATTACGTGCGACGTGTTCGATAAAGTGTTGAGTTATGTTTTTAATATGATTTTATTGGAAATATTAAATTGTTGTGTTTGATATTAAACTATTAATTGAGATATTATTATGTTGATTGATTTGATCATTATCTTAATTCTATATGGCTTGTATATATCTGAATTTCCAATAACTAGGTTCGTTTAGACTACTATTTTAATCTAGGCCAAAAACCTTCCGCTCAACATTTTTTTTCAAATAAGTTTTAATACCTATGTTTGAAAGTTTATTTTTTAATTTAGTATCTATTCACCCCCCCCCCCCCCCTCTCTCTCTAGATACGTCGTTGTAGTCTAACAAGTGGTATCAGAGCTCCGGTTTATTTCATGCTTAGAAACTCTTAGTAGAAAATGGCTTACAAACCTAAAGGGGATTTCAAAACAGCCCTAAACTTTTTTTCGGAAGAAAAACTATAGTTATTAGAAAGTTTGTATGCACATTCATTTTAATTCATATATGTGTGACGCTATTACTCAAAACAATGCTAATGGAATTGTCATATCTAAGCCGGAAGCACTATGGAATAATGATTATAAGACAAATACATTAAATCTCATTAATCGTTTGAATGTACCTGGTATCTTATTTCCAATGAAATTGCTACTAACAAAGTTGTGAGATGTCTTACTAGGAATTGGCAAACGAAGGTCACCGTGATCAAGGAAGCTAATGATCTTATAACACTTGATCTCATTACATTATTTGATAAGTTTGAAGAAGATGAGCAAGAACTTGCTTGCTTAGACAAGCATGAGAAAAAGCTTGATAAGAAGAAGAAAAAGGAGAAAGACACGGATAAGGAGAAAGAACAAAGTTCAAAGCTCTTAGGGTGTCAGATCCTCAAAAAGTGAGCACGTATACTATAGTTATTTTAGTGATGGTGAAGATTTAAATTGTCACTATGATTGTATAAAAGGCCTACTCAAATACAACCAATTGTTTCACTAATCCCTGAGGACCCAATAAAGATTGGGTATCTAGTCTGTCTTGTTGTTTTTGTAGGAACATTTGTCTTAACTCTATGAAGAGAATATGGGTTCTTATTTATGGTGGCTCAAGGCATATGAACATATTATAATTCTATTTTATATGGGGGAAAGATGATGGATTATGTGATCTAGAAAGCAACAACAAGTTTTATTTTATTGGTAAAATAAGCATAAATTACTTTTGATGTTGTATCCGAGAATACTCAGAAGATGTATTTCATTTGATGTAGGTGTATCTTCAAGAGACATACTCAATGACATCGAAGAAGGAATTGATCAATCTAAATCGGTGAAACATGAGGAAGAGAAAGATAACTAAAATGAAAAGGATAAAGATGAGAGTTCAATCAAAATTAATGATCGTCAAATTCATGACCTTCTTGGACTCATCACAAGTTATACTTTTGGTTACTTTGTCAAAGTGAAAAGTGATAAGATCGTATTGTTCTAAAATCTTTTGTGGAATACTTTGCATTTGATTCAAATTTCTTTCGAGAGTTCCTTATAAAATACAAGTGCATCCTCCATCATATTGTACGGTGAAGTAGTATCAATTTATTTTTTACTTGTTTATTTCCCTAAGTACATAATATACTTGGTGTATGATATATATATATATATATATATATATATATATATATATATATATATATATATATATATATATATATATATATATATATATATATATATATATATATATATATATATATATATATATATATATATATATATATATATATATATATATATATATATATATATATATATATATATATTATGAGTATTCATTTGTAAAATAATTCTTTATTGATAATCATGGCGACTTATCAATTTATATACTTATAATGATCTCATCATATTATATTTCATGTATTTTTTTATAAACACTTATGTGTACATAAGCACTTTTAGCTTCATTAAACATCAAGCGTAACACATTTGACATTACATCATATTTGATTCTACTAACATGTAATTTGTCAAAGAGTTTTCTAAGCTTATGTAGGGATTATTTGAAATGAGTCTTATGGGGATTTGAATTACTCTCTCGGACTACAAATAAAGTAACTCAAGGAAGTAACACATGCGTGGGGAGTTACTTTTTTGATCATGTTGAAAAAAGGGACGTTGTGTTCGAGCACTTTGATAGTGAAAAAAAACTTGTCGGCGCTTTCACAAAACGTTTGCAACCAAACCGTTTTTCAACAAACCTAAGAAATTGAGGATTATTGATGTCTCCAATGTTGCCTTCTTTATTATGATGCTTGCACTTTTATACTTTTTCTCTAACACTTTATACATCAAGAGTGAGGTAATATTGTTCCAAATGGACTTGAAACCCACTGAGAAGATAACAAAAATGAAATCAAAAGCAACAAACGAGGTACAAACATGTATCATGGGGTGCATGGTATATTAGAAAAATTTACCCTTGGGACCAACCCACTAACTAACCCTAATTTAGAAAGAAAAAAAAACTAATTTTTGAATTTAGATAAATAATAAATAACTAATAAAAAACCAAATAAAGAGGGGTGGACACCCATTTCTTGATGTTTCGATAAAGTAATTGATGTTCTTTCAAAATTAAGAAGGGGCCTGTAAGTTCCATGGTTTTAGGATTGGCAGCAATTTTGCTAAAACATGGTTCTAGCAAGATGTTAGGGCAGATGTTCAGACATGTTCATGTTTACTGAAGACTGATGTTGTGACAAATGTTGCAACATGTTATACCAAAACATCAGTTCAGTTCTAGTTTTTAAATCTTTGTATATTGGATGGATTATTTTAAAGACTCTGTATGTTTTTGTTACCCATGCAGTCACAACCAAGCAAGGATGTTTTGGGAACTTTACTGTTTTGTTTTGGTTTCATAAAAAGGATCTTTGAGCCTTTTTAGGAAACTTTGTATTTTAGTTCCTATTATTGTGGAAAAGTTACAATTGTTTTATAGTTGTAAGATCGGATTTGCGTGAAGAGTTCAAGCCCATGATTGAAAGAGTCTATTTAAGAAGATATTACAAACTAAATCACTTGGAGAAGTCGTGAAAGAACATTGTGCATGAGATAAGGGTTTAGGTATTTTAGTTTGTCTTTGTTCATTGTGATCCTCTCTATTATATTTTGATTTTAGAGGTTGACTGTTTAGTTTGTCAATCACTCATAAGCTTTTAAGCAAGAGTCGATTGTAGGTCAAGTTATCTTTTATTCATCAGTCAAAAGCTTTTAAGCATAATTGATTTTGTCTTTGAAGAGTGTCTTTTTTTTTAGTGTTTAGAGTTTGTCACAAGGTTGTGACTATTGGGAAGAGAGAAGGGTCTCATATCTAAAAGAGTCTTAGATAGAAATTGCATGGGTATTAGGAGAGAAATTTGTAAATAAGGGCTTTTTTAAAGCTTCAAACTAATTCAATTTTAGTGGATTTCCTCCTTGGCTTTGTAGCCCCCAGATGTAGGTAAAGTTGCACCGAACTAGGTTAAAATATGTTGGTTTTGTTTACTTTCTGCAACTTACCTTGATTGCATATTTGTTTATGTTGTGTTTACTGATTTGATCCCAGTGTTATAACATTTGGTTCGATATATAAAATCTGTGTGCCAGAATTTCAATTGGCATTAGAGAAGTCACCTTGTTTTGTTTAGGGTGAGCTCCATAGAAGTTACTTTCTAGTACCATGGACAATGAAGGGGGATTCAACAACAGACCATCAGTTTTAGATGGCACCAACTATGAATATTAGAAGGCTCGTATGATAGCATTCCTGAAATATCTGGACAACAAAACTTGGAAAGCTGTCATAAAAGGTTGGAACCATCCAATTGTGAAGGACAAAGATGTGATTGAAACTCTGAAAAGAAAAACAAAACCATAACTTTTGTATCCAACACTGAGAATGAAGAATCTCAATGTGACCTGGATACTAAGGAAGGAATGTCAAATACTATTGTTCTACTTGGAAGGCAATTCAACAAAGTTCTAAGGATATTAGACAGGGGGGGCATGACCAGATGTCAAGAACATCTCATCTGACATCAGCAAAAATAATGATTTTCAGATAAGAGCCGGAACTGAAGAAAAACTTAGTCTTGATAAAGGTATTCAATGTTATGAATGTGAAGGTTTTGGTCATATTAAGTGATAATGTCATACTTTCTTAAAAAGATAAAAGAAGGGTCTTCTGTGTCTTGGTCTGATGATGAATCAGAAGATGAATCTAAAGTTGAGACAACCAAACATGTAACTGCTCTCACTGGAAGATGGGTATCTGATGAAGAATATTGTGATGATAATTTTCTTTATAATGATATAAATGTCTCCTACAAGAGACCATGTATTAGGTTTGAATAATCCCTTAAGGTAGAAGGAGACAATTTCTCAACTACATGCTGAAAAGGAAGAATTATTAGTTAACATCTCCAATCTCCAAGATGAAGTGTCTCTGTTAACCTCAAAAATTGAAAATATGACCAAGTGTATAAGGATGTTGAACAATGGTTCTGAAGTGTTGGATGAAATCCTTCAAGATATAGAAGGAGGCTAAACGTCTACTGGTATAGGTTTTAATTATCGGTCTCTGAAAGTTAAAAAGAAAAACCTTGTGACGAAGTTTGTTTCTGCTGGAATTAAGAATGAGAGCATGATGTCTGACCAGATGTCACAACATCCTATAAAGCCTCAAGAAACTCATGCAAGAACCAAGCTACAGCCTTGGAAATATCGTCATTATAGGAATCATGGTCACATAAAATCATTTTGTTATAAACTGTATGATTTTCCAAAGAATACATTTAATCCTAGGGCTAATTATGTCAGGGTTAAAACTATAAAAGAATGGAAAGTGAATAATGTTATTACTAGTCTCATAGCCCATACCTCTCTCAGAGTTTCATCTAGAGAAGATTGGTACTTTGATAGTGGATGTTTCAGACATATGACTAGAGTGAAAATTTTCTTGGTGGATATTAGGTCTCACACCACCAGTTTTGTTACTTTTGGTGATAGTGAAAAATGGGAAATCAAGGGAGTTAGAAGACTTGCTAGTGAAGGCTCTCCAAAGCTTGATGATGTTCTACTTGTGAAAGGTCTGACTGTTAATTTGATATGCATCAGTCAATTATGTGATCAAGGATTTAAAGTAAATTTCACTAAGTTTGAATGTGAGGTCACTAATGAGGAGAATGAAGTGCTTATGAGAGGAACCAGATCTAAAGATAATTGTTATATGTGGACACCTCAAGCAATTACTTGTTCTTCCACATGTCTGTTGTCTAAGGAAGATGAAGTCAAGTTATGGCATAAAAAATTTGGTTATTTGCATCTAAAAGGCATGAAGAAGATTTTGTCAAGAGAAGCTATTTTAGGCATTCCTAAAATCAAAATTGAGGAAGGAAGAATCTGTGGTGAGTGTCAAGTTAAAAAGAAAACCAAGATGTCACACTAGAGGATCCAATATCTGACCACTTTAATGGGACATGTGCAAGCAGAAAACCTTGGTAGAAAGAGGTATGCCTATGTCGTTGATGATTTTTCAAGATTCATTTGGGTGACATTCATCAGAGAAAAATCACATGTCTTTGAAGTTTTCAAGGATCTATGTCAGAAACTTTAAAGAGATAAAGAAAGTGAGATTGTAAGGATCAGAAGTGATCATGCGAAGGAGTTTGAAAATAGCAGATTTGCTGAATTCTGCTCTTCTGAAGGAATCAGTCATGAATTCTCTCCTCCCATCACCCCTCAGCAAAATGGAGTTGTTAAGCGCAAGAATAAGACTCTACAAGAATCATCTAGAGTCATGCTTCATTCTAAGCATCTAGCATATTATTTTTGGGTTGAAGCTATGAATACTTCTTGTTATATTCATAATAGGGTCACTTTAAGGACTTCTACTTCAGCTACTCTCCATGAGCTGTGGAAATGAAGGAAGCCTACTGTAAAATACTTTCATGTGTTTGGTAGTAAATGTTATATTTTGGCTGATCGTGAACAAAGAAGTAAAATGGATCCCAAGAGTGATGAAGGAATATTTCTGGGGTAATCTACTAACAGTAGAGCCTATAGAGTCTTTAATTCCAGAACCAAAGTAATAATGGAATCCATAAATGTGGTGGTTGATGATTCAATTATAGAAAGTGGGCACGGTGTTGAGAACGATGTTGGAACATCTTTTCAGATGGAAGATAATTCAGAAAAAGAGACAAATGATAACACCAATAATGAAATTGTTGATACTGAACCTGATGAAAACACTGCACCTGATGAAAATTAAGCTAACAAGGGTCCTTCAATTATAATTCGGAAAGATCATCCCAAAGACCTCATTATAGGAAATCTAAATGAAGGTGTGATTACTATATCAAGAGAGGTGGTTTCTAAATCTTGTTTTGTATCTAAGATTGAACCCAAGAATGTGAATGAAGCCTTAACTGGTGAATTTTGGACCAATACTATGCAAGAAGAGCTATGACAGATCAAGAGGAGTTATGTATGGGATTTAGTTCCTAGACCTGAAGAAACAAATGTCATAGGAACAAAATGGGTGTACAAGAATAAGTCTGATGAAAATCGAGTTGTCATTAGAAACAAGGCTAAACTTGTAGCTCAAGGATACACATATATTGAAGGAGTAGACTTTGATGATGCTTTTTCTCCAATTTCTAGACTTGAATCTATCAGACTTCTGCTTGGAGTATCATGTATACTGAAGTTCAAGCTGTTTTATATGGATGTAAAAAGTACCTTCCTAAATGGGTACTTACATGAAGAAGTGTATGTTGAACATCTAAATGGATTTATTGATCCATCTTTTTCAGATCATGTGTTCAAACTGAAGAATGTCATTTTATGGATTAAAGAAAGCTCCTAGAGCTTGGTATGAAAGGTCGACAGGAAAGACGGAATAGACAATATGTTATTTGTTAGAGAGAAGGGTGGCAATCTCATGATTGCATATATATATATATATATATATATATATATATATATATATATATATATATATATATATATATATATATATATATATATATATATATATATATATATATATATATATATATATATATATATATATATATATATATATATATATATATATATATATATATATATATATATATATATATATATATATATATATATATATATATATATATATATATATATATATATATATATATATATATATATATATATATATATATATATATATATATATATATATTATGTTTGGAGGGATGTCAAACCAGATGGCGCAACATTTTATCAAGTAAATGCAATCTGAATTTGAGATGAGTCTTGTTTGTGAATTAATCTATTTTATTGGGATACAAGTAAAACAAATGAATGGTTTTACCTTTATCTTTCATATTAAGTATGACAAGTATGACAAGAACATAGTGAAGAAATTTGGTATAGAGAATGCTAGTCACAAGAGAACACATGCATCCACTCATTTGAAGTTATCTAAGGATGAAAAAGGTGTTGATGTGGATCAAACTCTCTACAGAAGCATGATTGATAGTTTATTGTACGTTACAGCTAGAAGACCTAATATCACATTTTTCGTTGGTGTCTGTGAAAGATATCAAGCTGAACCTAAAACCAGCCATATCAATTAAGTGAAGAGGATTTTGAAATATGTCAATGGAA
This sequence comes from Vicia faba, assembly GCA_948472305.1. Taxonomy (NCBI): domain Eukaryota; kingdom Viridiplantae; phylum Streptophyta; class Magnoliopsida; order Fabales; family Fabaceae; genus Vicia; species Vicia faba. The sequence goes on along the minus strand of OX451735.1, from coordinate 1,471,218,739 downwards.
TAAGTGAGTATGGCATGTTGTATACTCATGGGTATGGTACACTGCTTGTAGGATATTGTGATTTAGATTGGGAAGGAAGTGCCGATGACAGGAAAAGCATTTCAGGATGTTGTTTCTTCTTAGGGAATAATCTCATATCTTGGTTCAGTAAAAAGCAGAATTATGTGTCCTTGTCCACTGATAAGGCTAAATATATTGCAACATGTTAATGACAGATGTTGATGTTATGACATGAGTATGGCATGTTAATGTTGAAGTGGTGAAAAACACAAGAAGGGGGGGTTGAATTGTAAAACTGAAATCTAATGCAATGAACAAGATATTTTTATCCTGGTTCGTTTGATCTCAAACTACTCCAGTCCACCCGTCAAGGTGATTTCGCCTCTCTCCAACGAGGTCTTAATCCACTATATTCAACTGAATATTACAGACTGCTTTAACAACTGCTAAAGCCTTCTTGATCCAAACCACAACCCGGTTTGTCAAGGTAACACTTTCTTACAAAGAGATAAAACTAAGTGTGTAAATGTTTTCTACAAAACTTTATCACAACTGTGATGTATACACAAATTGAAGCTTAGAAACTAGATTGCTAAACAATGATAGAATATCAGAGTGAGTGGTTTAGCAAAACTGAGAGAGAAGATTATAATGAGCTTTTGTGCGTGTAGAGATTTGGAAAGCATTAGCCATTTCAATCTTCAAAGCCTTGTTTATATAGCACTGAGATAATTAAAGTTGGATGCAATATTCTTGATCCAATGCTAATAACAAACTTTCCTTATTGAGCAGATCTTGTCTGGAATGAGGCCGTTGGAATTAATTTGCTTTCAATGCACAGTGCCGTTGCTTACTTAATGCAAGTTCTGGCTTGGCTCATTCTGACTCTACTTCACTGCTGATGAACTGTTGTGTTTCTTTATTAGAGTGTTGAGCGCAGTCTTGTTCATCAGGCTTCAGCATGTACGTGAGTTGATCATCTGATTCTTACATTCTGATATGGCAACTTCTGATGCTGGTGTCTGAAATCAAGTTCTGATGCTGAATAGATGAGATCTTGCTTATATCAATCAGAGTATCTGCAAGTCAGAACATAATAATTTTAGGCAGCAGATAGTTCATACATGAAACTTATAAATACTATATCTTTTCACTTTGTTATCATCAAAACTTAAATATAGGGTAGTAGATTCAAACATTGTTCTAACAATCTCCCCCTTTTTGATGATGACAAAAACTAGATATTTTAAATGAAAATAACGTGAAAAGGTATCTGGAATATGTATCAGAATAAGAAGTAAAAGGATAAGGAGTAAAGAGATATCAGAGTTGAGAGATACTCCCCCTGAGTTTATTACTTCCCTTTGATTTCACGTGTTCTTCAGGATCGGATCTTTTTGCCTTTCTTTGAACATCAGAGTATCAGAGCCTTTGACTTATCAGAAGCTTTATGTCAGAGCAGAGCTTCAGAGTTTTTCTTGTCAGGGCTTTGCTTTGGATCAGAATATCAGAGCGGATCAGAACTTCATAGTGATCAGAGCTTCAGAGCTTCTAGTCTTCAGAGTGTCCAGGAGCTTCCTTGTACCTGTAGACTTTAAGCAGAACAGAAAAACATTTTCAAGTAATAGAGTTAGAATGTTTGAGAATTTCTGTCTGGTTAGCCGTTATTGATTAAAATATCGTTCTTGTTCTCCCCCTTTTTGTCAGCAATCAAAAAGTGTTGGTGATGTGCTAAAACAATTAAGATCAGAAAAACTAATCATATTGAGAGAGTTCAGAATCAAAACAAGAAAATATTACAAACCATATTCAACCAGTACATCATAAAATCAAGGAAAACATGAAAAAAGTCATGAATGAAAAAAGATTAAGGTTGAGGAGGCAAGCGTGTGAACAGGTTCTCCAGCATGGCTTGGATCTTTTCAGCAGTCTCATTCTGCTTGTGCACCATGCTGACAACAGTGTCAATCTTGCTATCCTGCACATCCATTCTCTCTTTCATCTTCTGATCGCTTTCATCCATCCGCTGCTGCAGACGCATGTCATTCAGCCTTAGTTCTTCCAGAGTCTGCCTGTCCAAGGCAGCTTGAGAAGCATCAGAAGCAGGAGGCTTCTGAGAACTTTCAGCAACATCCTCTGCTTGACTTTCTTCAGCTTTAATGGTCTTGTCTTCTTCTGATTGCACCTTTGCAGCTTGCTGTTTCTCAGACCAAGGTTCACTATCCAGAGGGAGCACAGCTTCCTGAGGCAGCTGACTTTCGACTTCCTTCAGCAGCTTGCTGAAGTTCTGTTGTGCCTGCTCATAGTTGATATCCTGCAACTTGAGGGCTTCAGCACGTACCCAAAGTCTGAATTGTGACCAGAGCTGATCAGAAGCAGCAGGGTCAATCATTCCAGGACAGACTTGCTTCAAAGAAGCAATCCATTGCAGCACACCTGTTTCAAAATTCATAATACCAGAGCCAACATCTGGTTGTTTTGGTTTTGGGATGGCAATTTTGTGTTTCAGATCAGCAAGACGGTCAAGACTGGTTAAGTCTATGAAAGTCCTGCTGGGGTTTTCGGAGGTTTTCTGGGCAGCTGTTTGTTTTGGAGGTGGAGTATCAGAATCAGAGATTACGATTGGACTGGGTGGTGTTTTGGGAGTATTTGGTGGTGTAGATTCTGGTGAGGATGGTAACTGGGGCATGATAACTGTTGTGCCACATGGAAATTGGATTGCCAGCGGTGATGGTTGAGGTGAATGAGGTTCAGATTGATGAGGGGAAGGAGTTTCAGAGTGATGAAACTCTGTTTGTGGTGATGGTGGATTAATTTCTGGTTGGGGAGAGGGAGTTGGAATTTCTGATTGTTCAGGGATCAGGGGTTCTTCTGGAATTGATGAGAGTGGTTGTTGTTGTTGTGGTTCTTCAGCAGATTGCTGTGGTTCTGGTTGTGGAGGAGGAACAGTTTGTGGTTCAGAGTTTGGTTGATCAGAGGTGTGTTGATCAATATCAGACAGCACTTGGTCAATTACTGATGTTGTTGAGATTGTTGGTGGTTTGGGATGTTTTGTTCTGGGTCTTCTGAGTTTTAATGCCTCAGAAGGGTCTTCTTCTTGTACAGTTTCGTCTATGGTAGGGATGGGGATTGAGATTCTATGAGAGGTTTGAGGAGGGATAGATGCTGGAATAGTAGAAGAATTTAAAACAGGGGCAGCAGATGAATTACCTCTTTTCCTGGGTGTCTACTGGGATGATCCCTCTGATGGTGCCTTCCTCTTCTTCGTCTTCTTCAGAGTCACTTCTGGTTGAGGTTGATGCAGATCTCTGATATTTAGATTTGGATCTGTACCATCTGCCTTGCATGCATCCAAGTACCTGAGAATCACCTCTGGTTTGGATTCAATTTCAGAAAATAACGGAAAGTCACTCAGAGGCACTCTTCTGCTGGAGATATCAGCAATAGAAGTGGCTCTGGGTTCCTTCTGAATATTTTCTATCAGCTTCATCTTCTTCAAGTTCTTTGCATTCAGAGGTTTCCCAATTGTTGGTTCAATAGCGCTTAGCTCTTGCGCTTCTATCAGATGCTCAATCAGCCTATTCTCTGTCAGAATATCTGATATCAGCCTTCCAAAAGGTATCCAATCCCTCTTGGTTCTTTCTTCTTCCCTTGTTTCTTTCACACTTGTTCTGAGGTGGTTGAACAGGAAGTGAGCCAGATTGATCTTTACCTTCTGATAAATAAAGTAGATCAGAAACTGCTGATCCACATTTATGTAATCAGGAGAACTGGTTGGTTTCCTGTGGTTGAAGCAACCCAGAATTATCTTAGCCCACACTCTGTAATGATCCTTCAAATCTTTAATCTTGCTGCTGGGCACCCCAAGAGTGAAAATCCTTGCAGCTATCACACCTACATCAGCACATCTTTCAGCCATGTCCACACAACGGACGCCACCGCCACTGTGACCGATTAGCCTTGCAATGTGATCCTCAGTGATCACAATCTTCTTCCCCAAAACAAAGGAGGTGACTAGATGTGTTGAAGCCTTGGCGTGAATCCAGAATTCCTTGACAAGCATTGGGAATGTTGGTCCAACCAACCTATCGAAATACCTTTCCCACTTCTGAGCCCTAACTTCTTCAGTTAGGTCAAAACCGTTCTCCTTCAAGCTTTCAAAATCAATGATTAATTCAGAAAGCACTTCAAGATTCTTCACAGGAGTGAGGAGAGTTCTGAGTGGCACTTGATATTGCTCAGATGATGCTTTCTTCTGAGGACCTGCAGAAGCGCTGCTGGAGGTTGCCATGTTCACACTAAAAGGGTTTTGAGAATAAACTGAGGAAAATAGGTTGCAAGAGATGAACACAGAAATATGCAGAAAAATGCTTGAGTGTTTGTGAGAAAGCGTAAAGAATGAGAATGAGAGATTAATGTGCTTAAATAGAGTTTTTAAAACTGTTTTGAAAAGATAAACGTTTTTTTTAAGAGAGAGAAAAATCATGATTGCATTTTAAAAGCATGATTACTTTTCATTAAATGCTTGCTGATTTTGGGGGATTTGAGAAAGATACTTAAAAACAGTTACCAGACATGTGTCTCAATGCACCCAATCAGCGCTTTGCCTTCTCAGAAGCGTGCACGCGTTCTGCTTCAGAGATATGCTGATGATTGGATGACACTTGTTTGATGTAGTGATCAGCACGTCTGTCTTTGAGCTTAGACTCTCAGATCTTTAGACTTGCATCTGATACAATCTGCATGTTCTATCTTTCTGAAAGGAGATTGATCAGAAGTTCACAGTAAAATAATTACATTTTGAAGGTAAATATATGGAATTAAAACGTTTTCACTTTGGACACACTTTCATGCTGAGATGTTTCAGAATGAAATTGAACCTATCTTCTGAAAGGGGTTTAGTAAAGATATCAGCCCATTGATGGTCTGTATCTATAAATTTTAAGTTCAAAATACCTTTCTGAATATAGTCCCTAATGAAGTGATGTTTTATTTCTATATGCTTAGCTCTAGAATGTAAAATGGGATTCTTACTTAAGCAAATAGCAGAAGTATTATCACAAAGTATAGGAATGTTACTCTCAAAAATCTGGAAGTCTTCAAGCTGACTTTTCATCCAGAGCATTTGTGTGCTACAACCTACTGCTGCTATGTACTCAGCTTCTGCTGTTGATAGAGCAATTGTTGATTGCCTTTTGTTGGACCAAGAGATCAGATTTTCTCCCAGAAACTGGCAGCTTCCAGAAGTACTTTTACGTTCCACTCTGTCTCCAGCAAAATCAGCATCACAGTAGCCTACTAAGCTGTAATCACTAGATTTTCTATAAAACAAACCCAGATTAGTAGTACTTTTCAGATACTTGAAAATTCGCTTAACAGCTGTTAAGTGAGATTCTCTAGGATCTGATTGGAATCTAGCACAGATACAAACACTGAATAATATGTCAGGTCTTGAAGCAGTCAGATAGAAGAGAGAACCAATCATACCTCTGTAGACTTTCTGTTCTACATTTTTGCTTACCTTTTCTCTTTCCAGAATGCACGTGGGATGCATTGGAATCTTTGATGGCTTACATTCTGAGAGATCAAATTTCTTCAGAAGATCTCTGATGTATTTGCTCTGATGAATGTAAGTTCCTTCTGGAGTTTGATTGATCTGAATTCCTAGAAAGAATTTCAGTTCCCCCATGAGGCTCATCTCAAATTCTGCTTGCATACACTTAGCAAATTTTCTTCCAAGAGAAGGATTAGTAGAACCAAAAATAATATCATCAACATAAATTTGACAGACTAAGATGTCACTCTTAACTGATTTACAGAATAGAGTAGTGTCCACCTTCCCTCTGGTGAATTCATTTTCCAGCAGAAAGTTACTTAGCCTTTCATACCAAGCTCTGGGAGCTTGTTTCAGACCATACAGTGACTTCTTTAGTTTGAAAACATGTTCTGGATGTTTTGTATTTTCAAAACCTGGGGGTTGGTGTACATAAACTTCTTCTTCTATATAACCATTTAAGAATGCACTTTTGACATCCATCTGATACAGAGTGATGCCTCTATTAACAGCAAATGAAATTAAAAGTCTGATAGATTCTAACCTGGCGACTGGGGCAAAGGTTTCTGTATAGTCTATCCCCTCTTGCTGACTATAACCTTGTGCAACCAGTCTTGCCTTGTTTCTGATGACTTCACCTTGTTCATTTAGCTTGTTTCTGAACACCCATCTTGTTCCAATGACGTTGAATCCTTTTGGTCTGGGAACGAGATCCCATACGTCGTTTCTGGTGAATTGATTCAGCTCTTCTTGCATTGCCAGAATCCAGTCATTATCCAGAAGTACTTCATCAATAGAAGAAGGTTCAATCAGAGACACAAGTCCCATAAGTGTTTCTTCAGAGTTTCTGAAGCTTGCTCTTGTTCTGATTGGATCTTCCTTTCTTCCTAGGATAGTCTCTTCTGGGTGATCCAAGCTGCTTCTGAGTAATCTCTTCTGAGGTTGATCAGCAGCTGTTGTAGGATTGCTAGCAGTGCTCCTTTCAGACGTTGAAGGAATGTCTGTGTTGAGAGCTTCTGATGACTTGTCTTCAGAACCTGCAAATTCAATTTCTATACCTGCAAAAACTTCATTCTGCTTTGACTTTTCAGAGTCAAGCTTATCATCAAAACGAACACTGATTGATTCTTCCAGAATCTGTGTTTCTGTATTGTATACTCTGTACCCTCTTGAGCGTTCAGAGTATCCTAACATAATACACTTCTATGCTTTAGAGTCAAACTTGTTCAAATAATTATTTGTATTTAATATAAAGCAAGTACATCCAAATGGATGAAAATATGAAATGTTGGGCTTTCTGTTCTTCCACAATTCATATGGAGTCTTTTCCAGAATAGGTCTTATTGAGATTCTATTCTGAATGTAGCACGCTGTGTTTATTGCTTCTGCCCAGAAGGTCTTAGCAACGTTTGTCTCATTGATCATGGTTCTGGCCATTTCTTGCAATGTTCTGTTCTTTAGTTCTACAACTCCATTTTGTTGGGGAGTTCTAGGACAAGAGAAATCATGCAGAATGCCTCTGTCATTAAAGAATGACTCAAAATCTTTATTTTCAAATTCTCCACCATGATCACTTCTGACTTTAACGATTCTAAGATCCTTTTCATTCTGAACTTGGTTACAGAAGGTAACAAACACAGAGTGTGACTCGTCCTTGTGTCTTAATAACTTTACCCATGTCCATCTGCTATAGTCATCTACGATTACTAACCCATACTTCTTACCACTGACTGAGGCAGTTTTAACTGGTCCAAGTAAGTCAATGTGCAGAAGTTCTAATGGCTTAGAGGTAGAAACAACATTTTTGGATTTAAAAGAAGGTTTAGCAAATTTGCCTTTCTGACATGCTTCACACAGAGCATCTGAATTGAACTTCAAATTAGGAAGTCCTCTGACCAGATTGAGTTTGTTAATCTGAGATATTCTTCTCATACTAACATGTCCCAATCTTCTGTGCCAGATCCACTGCTCGTTGTTAACAGACAGAAGACATTTTACATTCTGACTTTTTAGTTCAGAAAGTTTGATTTTGTAAATGTTGTTTTTCCTCTTACCATTAAACAGGATAGTCCCATCTTTCTGACTAACAGCTTTACATGATTTTTGATTAAAGATTATATCATAACCGTTATCACTTAATTGACTTATGGATAACAGATTATGCATCAATCCATCTACTAGCAGAACATTATTGATAGAGGGAAGATTTCCATTACCTACAGTTCCAGAGCCAATTATCTTTCCCCTCTGATTGCCTCCAAACCCAACGTGGCCTCCAGGCTTAAGTTCCAGGCTTTGGAACATATGCCTTCTTCCCGTCATGTGTCGTGAGCAGCCAGAGTCCAGGTACCATGACTGGTGTTTCTGACTTGCTGCTAAAGATATCTGCAACATGTATTATTCTATCCTTAGTGTTGTACCCCAAAATTTGCCCTCCCATATTCTTCAGGAAATTGCCAAGTCAAGTCACAAAATTCCCCAAGGGTTGCACAGTGCAAAGGTCTCCTATACAGTCAAAACTAGGGTTTGTGTTCTGATCAAGAAAATGAAGTTTTCAAAGGCCCAATCAAGTCTCACATGCCTACAAATATGGTCAAGTATCCTCATATCAAGTTTCAAGACATTCAGCTCAAAATTGCACAGTCAAAACCCTAATTGCACTACAGTCAACTGTAGGGGCAAAATGGTCATTTGACAGTCAAAAGTTCAAATTTTTGGTCAACATATCATTTTGAAGCCACAAACATCGTTTGATCAATGCTTGATCATGATTCTCAAAATTTGGCTCATAAATCATCAAGATGCAAAAGTTTCCTTATTTGGACAGCTGAAAAAGTCAACTGAAATTGACCAAGGCATAACTTTCACATGGATTATCAGAAAAATTCCATCCAAAGCTCATTTTGAAGAGAAAGACATTTCCTACAACTCATCTTCATACTTCAAGTCCAAGAAATTCTCTCACAAAAAGTTATCAATTTCAACATTATAGGTCATTTTCAAAAGTCAACAAAAAGGGACTTCAAGTCAAAGGCCATAACTTGAGATTGGTAAATCAAAATGACATGGGACCAAAGGAATTGGTTAGAGGACTCAAAGACCTTTCCAAAATGTCCAAGAACATGAGAAAATCTTAAAAATTGAGCAAGATATGCCTTGTGGAAGTTGGGAAATATTTGGATATTTTGAAAAGTCAACATTGCTTCAAAAGACCTAAAATTGCTAATGGGCCCATTTTTCTTCCACAATTCATCATTCCAAGCATGTGCACGACCACTTGGCCCAAAGGGAAGTATTTTCTCATTTTTTATTTATTTATTTGAATTATTATTTATATTAATTCATTTAAATCATTTAAATATATGAAAAATATCTAACTTGACCTAACCAATCTTTTTATACATGTTTTGGACTCAATATTTCGTGCTTAGCTAAATGTGGAAAGAATTGGAGCAATTGGATATGATTTGAACCAAATACACATAGGAAAAGATATGAAAAAGATCTTAAGAAATCAAATTTCCAAAACCATTAATTCAAGAGATTTTGATCAATATTTTTGACCTAATGCACTCACTACATATGCTTGATCATAAACCTAATCACAAGAGACACAAAGCTGCGCAGAAGAACTAAGAACAAACTTGAAAAATTGTCAAAAAAAAGTCAAAACTGAAATCATCTTTACAAGGCGATTCAAGGCATAAAAACCATTCCATCAGCTTCCTTGGAGATCACTGATCACATTCCAATCAAAAACATCCACTCAAACTCCAAGAATCGGTATATAGGACTCCAACTGTTTCAGAAAAATTGTAGAATCGTGCATCATGATTCACGCACCCTTTGCATTTTTTATTCATTGATTCATGTTCATTATGATATTCTGATGCTAACCAACATATTCAATTGCATTTTTGTGCGCTATATACGATTATGCCATGTTTGACTTTTAGGGTTTTCAGAGGTTGGAATTGGGGATTTTCAAACGAGGAAAAATTGAGACTCCAAACCACCACCATTAGATTCAGCATGTTCAGACGAAGAGGAAACACCCATCGCGCCCAATTTATGAATGCCTGAGCTCTAGTCGCTATTTTCTTGAAAACAGCCTAAAAGAACATTTATAAAACCGTTGCTTTTGTCTTTTGTATTACAGGGATGGTGAAGACGATGATGTTGTGGCACACGTTGATTGGCACGTTTAAATTTCGCGCGTTTTCCAACCATAGACTTTTCTTTCTTTTTATAATATTTGTTAACTATTATATATTAAATACATGCGTAGTGGCTCAGTGGCACAGGTGTTGATTGGTGATGCTAGTGACCTGGGTTCGAACCCCAGGTCTGTATAATTTCCTATATTATTTTGCTATAAATGTTCACGTGCAGTTTCAAAGGTCAAGACGTACCATGCATCCTCAAGAATCAACAGCCACGCGTCCCATGGAATCAATCCAAGGGTGCAAAATTGATGAGCACCATAAACCCTGGTCAAAGTGCTAACACGCTACTCAAAAAAGTCAATGGACCTGAAGCTTGTTGGGCCAGGATTCTTGGATCTATACCTCCATATTGGGGCCTGAACCCCCCCTGGTTTGCAATTTTCTACATTTTCTTTATATTTTATTTTCAATTGTTATTTTATTTTCTTTATTGTTTTAATTTAATTAATTATTTTTTACAAAATACAAAACCCTCATAAAAATCAGAAAAGATAAAAAAACATAATAAATACTTTATTTTAATTATTTTCATAAAAAAATTGCATGTAAATTAATTTAGTACAAATTAGGGTTTAATTTTAATACTTTTAATAAAAAATCTAAAAAATGTAGAATTAGGTTTAAGTAATTTTTATTCCTTTTTTAATTTTTCTTTTGTCACAATTTTTTAATATTATTTTATTTTATTTATTTTCATAATTAAAATTGCACATAAAAAATTAGGTTTAATTTAGGTTGAATTTTAATGTTTTCTTAATAAATTAAAATAAAGTAGAATTAGGGTTAGTAGTTAATTTTAATTAATTCTTTCTTTTTTTTTTCTATTAAATCTTAAAATACATAAAAATACCAAAAACATCTTCTTTTAATTTTAATTTTAATTCCTTGTTAATTTTAATTTTGCAAAAAGGTCCAACGCCCTCGTTTCGCTCTTAATTTCTTATTCGTTCGCATATTTATTTTATGTCGTTTAAATAATTATGTACCTCTCCCGAAGCCTTGTAAATAATTGCTCGCACCTTTAATTCTTTTAATTCTTTACTTTTCTGTCAAATCGGGTCCGGTTTAATTTTGGCGATGTGGACCCGCGCCATTTGTAATAGCTTTAGAATTTATTTTCCCGCAAATATTTTAACTGTTAATCAAAAGCATGAAAGAATGTATGGCCATAATAAAAATCAAGCGATAGATCACCAATGACATGACAAGACAAATACAAACGAATCTGACACACGAATCACACACCACCCCTAGGGTACGCCTCACTGTTGCCTTGCCTCGAAAGGTGATCGTCGAGTAGAGGATGTCTTAGTAAGTCCTCATGATCCGGGAACCTGGCATGAGGGTAGCTTCTAAGGTGTCTTCCCATTGCTCTGGTGATCACCATGTCCCTAAACTCGAATTGACCCGAACACCTCCAACGGTGGTGCTACCTACCTCTCAATGGTGGGATGGCACTACTTTAAAGGACATTTACACAGACGAATTCCTTAGGGTAGGTAGGTTCTCGTAGATACTTGCTCTAAATACAAAACAAATTCAAAAATACTTTTCACACCGACACATTTTCAAAAAGCTTTCGAAAGCAATTTTTCAAACACTCTTGAGGACTGATACAAGAGTCGAACTGGAATTTTCAAAGAAACTTTTTAAAACCCACATTGAAAAGCAAACAAACCTTTTTGAAAACACAATGAGCAAGTATCTAAGAGCCCATGGATAACCATGGATAGAAAGGGTGCTAACACCTTCCCTTTCTATAACCTACCTCCCGAACCGAGAGCAATCTCTATAAGGAATTTTTCTGTGCTTTTGTCCTTTCCATTTGGAGAAAATAAAAGACGGTGGCGACTCTTGCTTCCGCGACATTTCGCGAACCAGCGTTAAACAGTCAGTTCCAGATCCACCGATCACAGAACTGGCGACTCTGCTGGGGAATTAAACTATAAAGTGAGGTGTACCTTAGGGCTAGTTCATAACTGTGTTTTCACTTGTATTGATTTGCTTGCTTTACTATTGTGGGTTGCATCGGAGTTACATAGATCCTAACCCGGATCTGGGGATACCCTGTTTAGGTAGCATAAGTTGTGAGGGACCTGTCCGGCGTAGACCGACACGGGTGAAGCAGTGGCTACGTTGGTGTGGCACCTTGGTCTGTACCGATATCCCTTGTGTCGCAACGAGGAGAATATGGGTCTTCTAAGGAGTCATTAAGCACCAACAACCTTAGAACCTTAATTGACACAACTTGGCCTTTAGAACAGTAGCAGTATGCTACGCCCATTGAGGCTAAACTCTCGTGATGGTTCTGGCCGCAAGAAAAGATTGCGATGCTGGAGTTATGACCGATTGAGGGTAGTCAATGATATTGGGATCCTCTAAGAACCCGGTTACTTTTGATTAGGACAGGTATGAACCAACAAACTGAAAGAGGGTAGTACCTAGACCTCATGCTGGCCTAAACTTTAGGGGCTTGCCTTGTGTGACTTGTGTGCCTTACCATGTTTGCCTTTGTATCTATTTGTGGTGTGCTTTATCATAACATCATAGCATCATGAGCATTGCATGCATCCTGCATAAGGACTGACCATTTCAAAGACAAGAGGGTTTCATCTTTGCTCTGTTTTGTAGGACATTATGATGCCCGTGCGAAGGAATACTATCCGGTTCAACTTTGTTCGTTCACCCGAGTTGCTTGATGAGTTGGTTAGCAGAACTCCAAATACCACGTCCTTCATTCAGAGGCATGGTTCCCTTCTCAGTTTAGTCACTGCAAAGCGGGATCAACAGTTGATGAGTGTTCTGACCCAGTTCTATGACCCTCTGTACCAGTGCTTCACCTTTCAAGACTTCCAGCTGGTCCCTACCCTGGAAGAGTTCTCTGATTTGCTTGGTATCCCTATCTTGGATCAGACTCCCTTTACTGGTTGGGAAAAGACCCTCAGGCTTGAGGATGTTGCTGCAGCTCTTCCTTTAACCCATCAAGAGGTAACAGACAACTGGGTAACTAGAAGCGGAGTTAAGGGTTTCTTGGCCAAATTTCTAATTGGCAAAGCTAACAGTTTCTGGAATGACCTGGACTTTAGGGCATATGAAGACATCTTGGCTCTCCTAATCTATGGGTTAGTCCTGTTCCCTAATCCTGACAACTTCATCAATGTCACTGCCATAAGGATCTTTATGTCTCACAATCCAGTGCCCACTCTCTTGGGTGACATCTTGCAACAACTTCATGCCCGTACTACCCGAAGACGAGGAACCCTATGGTGTTGTATCCCTTTGTTGGTGAGGTGGTTTATTTCGCACCTCCCTAAGTTCATACTGAAGAATCAAGAAGGAAGAGGTTGGGCTCATAGGTTGATGTCTCTCACCGATAAAGACATCATTTGGACTTGCAGAGGTTTGGATGAGATAGCTATTATTGATCGATGCGGGGAATACCCTAATGTTCCTCTGATTGGTACCCAAGGAGGGATCTCTTACAATCCATGTCTAGCACTCCGTCAGTTTGGAAGAGCAAGAAGAGCAGGTCCCCATGAGATGTTGGTGCCTCACATCAGTTTTGAATTTCAGGTGGATAGTGACGAGCTACGCCGTAGGTTCATCAAGGCTTGGGACAAAGTTCATAAAGCTGACCCACAAGAGTTAGGGCCAAAGACTTCTTTACCTATGGAAGCCTACTACAAATGGGTCTGCATCCGTGCTCAGAAGTTAGGTATGCCGTATGAAGCTGTCAGACCCGTCATTCTTGAGTGTCCTGATAAAGATGGTGTTCCTCCAACTGTCCTTCCTCCTCAGATACCTACTGATTATGAGACATTGAAGAGATCTTGGTCGCAACTGCAAGAAGAGCGGGATTCTTACCGGGAAAAGTTCAACGAGCAGGAATCAAAGATCCAGAAGCTAACCAAGCAGTTGGAGAATGAGAGAGCTCTGAATGCCTACATCCGTACTGAGAAGAGGAGACCATGGGATCAATAAGGAGCCCCAGATGTGCTTTTACAGTTTTATTTCCTTTTCAGTATTTCCTTTCATGTAACGCCTAAGGGCAACTTGTTGAATAATTTCAGTTGCAAAGTTGAATCTAATGAAGTGTGTTCCTGTTTGTGTACAAAGTTGATTCCCGATTGTCTTTGAAAACATAAATCATACGCATTTCATACATCATGTGCATAGCAGGTTTTTCCCTTTTCAGGTTGCTCATAGTTCTTCGCTGTTTATTTCAGCATCATGAATACCGACTCTGCATCAACCGAGACATCAATCAAGGCTCTTCAGGCGCAGAATGCGCAATTTCAGGAATTAATCAAGGGTCTGGCTCGAGGCCAAGAAGAACTGAAGGCTATGCTCCTGAAGAAGGAGAAGAAGAAGAAGAGAAGAACTGTTCTGTTCAACTCGGGCCGAAGGTTTAACAATACTCTGCAACAAGAAGAGGCTGGTTCTTCTGTTGACAAGAATTCTCCTCAGGCAGAAGCAAGGGTTCCTAGTCCGATAGTCTCCGACAACGAGACAGATTTTGATGAAGAGCAGTACCCTCCTGCAGAAGACAGATATAAGCAACTGGAGGACAGATTGAAGGCTATGGAGGTTCAACAGGTACCTGGGCTGGATTTCGGAGATCTGGGTTTGTCAACTGGTGTGATTATCCCTCACAAGTTCAAAGCACCATCCTTCTCTAAGTATGATGGGGCGTCTTGTCCCAAGCTGCATCTGAGGTCCTATGTTCGGAAAATTCAGCCGTACTCTGCGGATAAGAATTTATGGATCCACTTCTTCCAGGAGAGTCTTTCAGGGACTCATCTCGAATGGTTCTATCAGCTGGATGGGACCAAGGTTCGTAACTGGGAGGAGTTGGCTACTGCTTTCTATAAGCAGTATCAATATAATGCCGACCTTGCCCCTACACGTACCCAACTTCAGGGTATGTCGTTAGGTGCAAGCGAAGGTTTTAAAGAGTACGCTCAGAAGTGGAGAGACCTGGCTGGCAGGGTGCATCCACCGTTGACTGATCGGGAGATGGTAGACATGTTCTTGGGGACCCTATCTGGGCCATTTTTCAACCATCTCATTGGGAATTCTTCTGCTGGGTTCACTGATTTGATCTTGACTGGAGAGAGAATTGAAGCTGGGTTAAAGTCTGGAAAAATTCCGAAGGGTGCATCATCTAGTTCTGAGAAGAAACCCTTCAAGAAGGAGTCTAGTGCCATATATGGTTCCAGGAAATCAGAGAGACATGAGCATCGCCAATCTGTCAGTGCGGTAATGATTGCTAAGCCTGCTGCCGCTCCCCGGCCAAACAATCCTCAGAAGGTTGAAAGACCCCGGAGAGAATTCACCCGCTTAAGCATGACTTTGTCGCAGATCCTGCCACAGTTGCTCTCAACCAATTTAGTGACTGTCAGGGAGGCGCCGAAGTTTCCAAACACTGCATCTCCCAAGTACAACCCGAATGCTCGTTGTGCCTACCATTCAGATAGCCCGGGGCATTCTACTGATGACTGTTGGGCGTTAAAGAATAAGGTGCAAGACCTTATCGACGCAAAGGAGATACAGTTCGAAGCGCCTGCGAAGCCGAATGTAGTTACTGCTCCTATGCCTCAGCATGGGGTAAATGCTGTAGATGAAGATGTTTATGCCATTTCTGTGGACGATCTATCCACTCCTCTGAAGACTGTCAAAAAGAACCTGCTGCTGGCCGGTTTATTTCCGGGTTGCAGTGAGGGTTGCCTGTTCTGTGCTGTGTCCCTATCTGGTTGTCCCTTGCTAAAATTAGGCATCCAAAGCCTAATGGATAGCAAGGAGATTCTGTTTAAGAAGTCTGATGTTCAGTTGGTTCCGATGGAAGAAGTTTCTGTGGTGACTATCTTCAATAATCCGATCCCGGCTCTCCCGAAGAAGCCCGTCCAAATCATGACCGTCGCACCTGTTATTATCACTGTTCCAGGGCCCCTGCCCTATGTATCTGATAAAGCTGTCCCTTGGCACTATGGGGCAGACGTATATGTAAATGGGATTAAACAAGAGTTCAACACTGGCGCCAGCATTTGTGACATCACTGGCCCAGCCAAGGTTACCCGCAGTGGCAGACTCTTCTCGCCTGACATTGCACCGCCTGCTGCCCGAAGACCACTTCTCATAACCCCCGCAAGTGTACCTGTTCCTGCTGCTGATCCAATTGTTTCTCCTGCTGCCGAGTCATCCAATGCTCGGGGAAAAGGAGTTGAAGTTGAGCCTGCCCAAGTGGAGGCACCTGTACCGATAACTGCTGAGGCCTCCCAACAGGAAATGGAGGAGATTCTGAAGATTATAAAGAAGAGTGACTTCAATGTGGTGGAACAGCTGGGGCATACGCCCTCTAAAATCTCCATGCTCTCTTTATTGCTGTGTTCTGAGGCCCATGACAAGGCCTTAATCTCATTCCTCAAGACGGCCCATGTGCCACATGAGACATCTGCAGTCCAGTTCACTGATTGCTTAGCAAATCTGACGGCAGACAATGGCTTGGGTTTCTCAGATGCTGACTTGACCGCGAAGGGAAGAGACCATAATGATGCTCTGCATGTCTCTATTGAATGCAGGGGCACTACCTTGGCACATGTGTTAGTGGATACTGGTTCGTCTTTGAATGTGCTACCCAAGAAGGCTTTGGACCGTCTAGATTGTGAAGGCCTGGAATTAAAACCCAGCAACATCATCGTCAGGGCCTTTGATGGTTCAAAGAGGATGGTTCATGGAGAGGTTGACATTCCGATTCGTGTGGGCTCTCAGGTGTTCGACTCCACTTTTTATGTGATGGATATCCGTCCATCTTACTCTTGCCTATTGGGTCGACCTTGGATACATAAGGCTGGGGCAGTGACCTCTACCTTGCATCAGAAGCTGAAGTACCCCGTCAGAGGGAAGATCGTCACTGTGCAGGGAGAGGAGGAATATATGGTGAGCCACCTAAACTCCTTCAGGTACATTGAGATGGATGGGGAGTTTATTGAAACCCCCTTTCAGCATTTCGAGGAGGTGCTTCCAATTACAGCAGCGTCAGAAACAGCAGAAGAAATTGGTCCTTTGAAGATGGCCTCCCTAAAGGATGCCCGGGCTGTGGTGCAGAAGAGTGAAAATGCCAACTGGGGCAGACTTCCAGACTTTACTCAGAAGACTGATAAATTTGGGCTGGGATTTACCACAGAAGGTCAGAAAGCTATGAGGAAAGCGAAGATCGGAAGACCTCCCGTATTCATTACAAGTTCAGGAGTGAGTGCGGTTGGGGAAGACAACGAAGTGGATGAAGCGGAATTTAATAGCTGGATCTATCCGACGAACGAAGGCGGATTGAACAACTGGATTGCTAAGGATCATACTCCTGTCACCTTTGTGACGCAGTAATAAATTTCTTTGTTTCGTTATTTTGTAATAAACAATGATAAACTTTGTGGCCCGGTGTCTTACCCGAGGCACCGTGGTTCTATTTGTGAGGGCATACAAACTGTCATTTCATATATCATGAATGAAAATCTTGGACGTATTTTTCGCATTGCAAATATTGTGCTCCTTTTCTGTCTTTCCTTTCCTTTACATAATTTTCAAAACAGTTGTATTTACACACACACTCACTCATACAGGTTCCAATCCACTCTGGATCTCACTGATAACAACTCTGCTACTGCCAATTATGACTTCGAAAATCCGATCAACTTAGCCGAAGACGAAGGTGAGGATGATTGCGAAGTGCCTGGCGAGCTTGCAAGACTGTTGCTTCAGGAAGAGAGGGCAATTCAACCCCATGAAGAGCCAGTGGAAACAATAAACTTGGGTACTGAGGCAGACAGGAAAGAGGTAAAGATTGGTGCCAACCTAGAGCTCAGCGTGAAGCAACGGTTAACCAAGATGTTACATGATTATATGGAGATCTTTGCCTGGTCCTACGAAGACATGCCAGGGTTGGATACCGACATTGTGGTCCATCACTTGCCAACTAAGGAAGACTGCCCTCCAGTTAAGCAAAAGGTCCGTCGGATGCGTCCAGAGATGTCCAAGAAGATTAAAGCCGAGGTCATGAAATAATTTGATGCTGGGTTCCTTGCAGTGACTTCTTACCCTCAGTGGGTTGCCAACGTGGTGCCGGTACCTAAGAAGGACGGTAAGGTCAGAATGTGTGTCGACTACAGGGATCTGAACAGGGCCAGCCCCAAGGATGACTTCCCTTTACCTCACATTAATGTCCTTGTGGATAACACAGCTCAGCACAAGGTATTCTCTTTCATGGATGGCTTTTCAGGTTACAATCAGATCAAGATGGCACCTGAAGACATGGAAAAGACTACATTTGTTACACAGTGGGGCACCTTCTGTTACAAGATCATGCCATTTGGATTAAAGAACGCTGAGGCAACCTACCAACGTGCCATGGTTGCTTTATTTCATGATATGATCCATCATGAGATAGAAGTGTATGTTGACGACATGATCGCAAGGTCCCAAACTGAGGAAGAGCACTTAGATCATCTGCAGAAGTTGTTTGACCGGTTGAAACTGTACAAGCTAAGATTGAACCCGAACAAGTGCACCTTCGGGGTAAGATCTGGAAAGTTGTTAGGCTTCGTGGTCAGTGATAAGGGAATTCAAGTGGACCCTGCTAAAGTCAAAGCTATTCAAGAGATGCCAGTTCCTAGGACAGAGAAGGAAGTCAGAGGCTTTTCAGGACGTCTGAATTACATTGCTCGGTTCATCTCACATCTGACTGCTACCTGTGAGCCAATCTTCAAGCTGCTGAAGAAAGATCAGGTAGTACGTTGGAACGATGAATGTCAGGCTGCTTTTGACAGAATCAAAGAGTATCTCCAAGAACCACCTATCCTTATGCCACCGGTTGAAGGGAGACCTCTGATACTATACCTGACAGTGCTCGACAATTCAATGGGGTGTGTGCTGGGGCAGCATGACGAGTCTGGCCGAAAAGAGCATGCCATTTATTACCTTAGCAAAAAGTTTACCGACTGTGAGACCCGATACTCACTGCTTGAGAAAACTTGCTGCGCTTTGGTATGGGCTGCTCGCCGGCTGAGACAGTATATGCTGACTCACACTACTTTGTTGATCTCAAAAATGGATCCTATAAAGTACATATTCGAAAAGCCTGCTCTGTCTGGGAGAATTGCAAGATGGCAAATGATCTTGACGGAATACGACATTCAGTACACGACCCAGAAAGCCATCAAGGGAAGTGTATTGGCAGACCACTTGGCACATCAGGCCGTAGATGATTATCAGTCAATGAACTTCGAGTTTCCGGATGAAAGCATCATGATAGTAACAGATTGTGAAGTACCTGGACCGGATGAAGGACCTGAACCAGGATCCCGATGGTCTATGCACTTTGACGGAGCCTCCAATGCTTTGGGAAATGGTATCGGCGCCATAATCATATCTCCACAAGGTACTCATACTCCACTCACTGCCCGGCTATGTTTCAACTGTACCAACAACATGGCGGAGTATGAGGCGTGCATCATGGGTCTTCAAGCTGCGATCGACCTAAGGATCAAATTTCTAAGTGTCTTCGGAGATTCCGCTCTTGTGATCAATCAGATCAAAGGAGAGTGGGATACGAAACATCCAAACTTGATTCCTTACAGAGAATGTGTGTTGACCCTGATCCCCCACTTCACAGAGATAACCTTTGAACACTTTCCAAGAGAAGAGAATCAGCTAGCGGACGCGTTAGCTACAATGTCTTCAATGTTCAAGGTCAAATGGGATAATGAGGCTCCCCGGATCATCATCTGGAAACTGGACGAACCGGCATACTGTTGTGATCTCGAAACTGAATTGGTGACTGAGAAGCCTTGGTACCATGAAGTGAAGAGATATCTGGAAACTCAGGAATATCCTGAAGGTGCATCTGTCAACGATAAGAAGTTCCTGAGAAGGTTCGCGGCAAAATTCTTCCTAAGCAATGACATCTTGTACAAGCGAAACCATGATTCAACCTTACTGCGCTGTGTGGATAAGACTGAAGCAGAAAGGATCATGGAAGAACTACATGAAGGGACCTTTGGTACACACTCCAGTGGACACACTATGGCTAAGAAAATCCTACGGGCAGGATATTACTGGTCTACAATGGAAGCTGACTGTTACCAACATTCCAGGACATGCCACAAGTGCCAGATTTATGCAGACAAAGTGCATGTTCCTCCGGTTCCCTTGAATGTTCTGACTGCGCCTTGGCCATTTGCAATGTGGGGCATAGACATGATTGGCGAGATAAAACCTACGGCATCTAATGGACATCGCTTCATCCTGGTGGCGATTGATTATTTTACGAAGTGGGTTGAGGCAGCATCCTATGCTACGGTAACCAAGACTGTTGTGGCACGGTTCATTCGGCACAACCTGATCTGTCGGTACGGCGTCCCTGAGCGGATTATTACAGATAACGGTACCAATCTGAATAACAAGATGATCGCTGAGCTCTGCGAACAGTTCAAAATACAGCACCATAATTCTTCTCCTTACAGACCGAAGATGAATGGGGCTGTAGAGGCAGCAAATAAGAACATCAAGAAAATCGTGCAGAAGATGACAGTGACTTATAAAGATTGGCACGAGATGTTACCGTTCGCTCTGCATGGGTACCGTACCTCAGCTAGGACGTCAACCGGGGCAACTCCTTTCTCTCTGGTTTATGGCATGGAGGCAGTCTTACCGATCGAAGTGCAGATACCCTCTCTCCGGATAATGAAGGATGCAAATCTGAACGAAGATGATTGGATCCAGACACGACTTGATCAGCTCAACCTCATTGATGAAAAGAGACTTGCTGCTATCTGTCATGGTCAGACGTATCAAAAACGGATGATCAGGGCATTTAACAAGAAGGTCAGACCACAGGAATATCAAGTTGGGGATCTGGTAATCAAGAGAATCATCCTTCCTCAGAGTGATCCAAGGGGCAAATGGACCCCTACGTACGAAGGGCCATTTGTGGTTAAGCATGTGTTCTCAGGAGGAGCCATGATATTGACCAACATGGACGGTGACGACCTTCCTCACCCCGCCAATACAGACATAGTAAAAAGATACTACACATGAAAAAAGACCCGCTAGGCTGACATGCCTAGGCAAAAATTAGGGCTTCCCGTCGAACCAAAAGGGTTCGGGCAAAATGAAGGGATGAAATAAAAAAATCTGTACACCCGGCAAGTCGAAAACCTGAAAAGGCGGCTTGAGCAAAAATGGGTATCCCGGTGGACCGAAAACCCGAAAGGGCGGTCCAGGCAAAAATTAGGGATAAAGCATAATACTATGTCTCATTGATCACTTTGCATCCAGAATCCGGTATCTACATCAAGTTCAGACGGCATCGATCAGTCAGCTTCACCTTCAACCAAGGTCATCAAGTGATGAGACGCTCGGAGTTATAAAGGCAATAGCAGAGTTGAAACCCAGTGGGATCATTCACTTCACACAGCTATTTTATTTTCTTTTGTACAAAATTTGTATAAACTCTCTTATTCGGCGGCGTTCTCTTACTAGGACGTCAGCCTCTTGTACACAAAACGCCTATTCACAGGCCATTCAAAAATCAATACAAATATACTTTTCAGTTAACTGTGCCAAGTGTTTTTTCTTTTTCTGTTTTGTTTTGCGAAGAACGTCCAAGGTTCAATTTGTGATATATGCATTGACAATAATTTGCTAACTCATAAATATTTACATACGAAACAAAGGAATTAATTGCAGGTGACACTGGAAACAGGGGCAATAAAGATTTGTCTGAGCAGTCCAATTGTTCTATCCTCCAAGGTACCAAGGTAGGTTCAGCTGGAGAACATAACCAGATATCTCAATTCCCCAGAGAGTAAATCAGCAGGTCAATACATTTTTCTCCAAGCAGAGTTGACGAGTCTCAAGGAAGTTGAATATCCTCCAGCAGATAGTAGCATTCCCCAGCAGCAATACATATATTCTTAAACAAGCATCCCCGGCAGTCTTGGTCTAAAGATTGTTCCCCGGCGGTATATCAACATTCAAAGGGATCACTTCCCCAGCATATCAAAACTCCCCAGAAGAGTCCAATCCAGTTTCCCCAGGAAAGTTGGAATTCATCTCCCCAAGCAGTAAGCTTATCCCCAGTAGATTCTGGAAGCTTATCCTTCGCAGAGCGCGAACGCATCGCCCGACTTTATTTAAAGAGTTATTTCCTCAAACAGGATATAACTGGGTTATCCTCAGCCAAAAGCTACGGAAAGAGCGTCCTCGACAAAGTCCTCCTATCCCCAGCAAACTATTATCAACACTCAGCAAGGCATCCCTCTTCCCACAGAGTATTGCTTCCCAGCATGGTCGCTAGAGTATCTTTTCTCCCCGCAAAATCCTCCATTTGCCAAGTTTATTCTGCAACGGAGTCATCTTCTCCTACCGGTATTCTTGCAGTTATCATCCCCAGTGGAAGCAAAATCTATTCTTCAACATCAGCTCAGGATATGACTTCCCGGCACCCGTCAAGGATTTACTTTCCTAGACAAAAAACATACATCCATAAAACATCACATACATCATTATAACATGCATAGACACATCATATCATACAAATCTCATTTATGTTGAGAACATCATTGCTTGATCCATATCATGCATTGCATATGACTGACCTTTACATTTCAGGAAAGATGCAGTTGAAATTCTCAATCATATTTCAAGACCTAGACCGGTTCAGTTAAATCGATCCTAAGATTTTCCTGATGCTTATCCAGTCAAAGGCCTTCTCTGGTTCAGTCAGATCGACCCTAAGATCTCCCTGATGCTTTATCCAGTTGAAGATATTCCAAGACCTTGTCCGGTTCAGTTAAATCGACCCTAAGATTTTCCTGATGCTTATCCAGTCAAAGGCCTTCTCTGGTTCAGTCAGATCGACCCTAAGATCTCCCTGATGCTTATCCAGTTGAAGATATTTCAAGACCTTGTCCGGTTCAGTTAAGTCGACCCTAAGATTTTCCTGATGCTTATCCAGTCAAAGGCCTTCTCTGGTTCAGTCAGATCGACCCTAAGATCTCCCTGATGCTTATCCAGTTGAAGATATTTCAAGACCTTGTCCGGTTCAGTTAAGTCGACCCTAAGATTTTCCTGATGCTTATCCAGTCAAAGGCCTTCTCTGGTTCAGTCAGATTGACCCTAAGATCTCCCTGATGCTTATCCAGTTGAAGATATTTCAAGACCTTGTCCGGTTCAGTTAAATCGACCCTAAGATTTTCCTGATGCTTATCCAGTCAAAGGCCTTCTCTGGTTCAGTCAGATCGACCCTAAGACCTCCCTGATTCTTATCCCAGTAGAAGACACTCAAGATTTTTCTCAACGAGCGTTGTTGAAGTTAAAGTCGCCCAAGGTTCTCTTACCATTCAGGCTAAGGCAGTAACCATCCCTGGTTCATTCATCATCATGTGAAGACTCCAGACTCAGCTCCTGTAACCAGTCAGGACATATCTATACCAAGCATCTAAAAATCAGCTCCTGCAACGTGTCAGGTACTCATTTTCTGTTTTGCAGGTATGCAGGTTCTCGCTAAGGAATCTCCTACGCGATCAACATCCAGATGGCATCTATAAGCCCATCATCCTATCTAGCAATCTCCAAATGGCATCTATAAGCCCATTCCACCACACTGTTGCTATGTGAGCGCAAATTTCTGGGCACTCTAGTGTTCAATCATCTTCTACCCTCGGATTACGAAAGGCACGTCAGCCAATCTGCATCCTCAGGTCTAAGAAAATTGAACAGGGGCAACTGTTGTACCCCAAAATTTTCCCTCCCATATTCTTCAGGAAATTGCCAAGTCAAGTCACAAAATTCCCCAAGGGTTGCACAGTGCAAAGGTCTCCTATACAGTCAAAACTAGGGTTTGTGTTCTGATCAAGAAAATGAAGTTTTCAAAGGCCCAATCAAGTCTCACATGCCTACAAATATGGTCAAGTATCCTCATATCAAGTTTCAAGACATTCAGCTCAAAATTGCACAGTCAAAACCCTAATTGCACTACAGTCAACTGTAGGGGCAAAATGGTCATTTGACAGTCAAAAGTTCAAATTTTTGGTCAACATATCATTTTGAAGCCACAAACATTGTTTGATTAATGCTTGATCATGATTCTCAAAATTTGGCTCAGAAATCATCAAGATGCAAAAGTTTCCTTATTTGGACAGTTGAAAAAGTCAACTGAAATTGACCAGGGCATAACTTTCACATGGATTATCAGAAAAATTCCATCCAAAGCTCATTTTGAAGAGAAAGACATTTCCTACAACTCATCTTCATACTTCAAGTCCAAGAAATTCTCTCACAAAAAGTTATCAATTTCAACATTATAGGTCATTTTCAAAAGTCAACAAAAAGGGACTTCAAGTCAAAGGCCATAACTTGAGATTGGTAAATCAAAATGACATGGTACCAAAGGCATTGGTTAGAGGACTCAAAGACCTTTCCAAAATGTCCAAGAACATGAGAAAATCTTAAAAATTGAGCAAGATATGCCTTGTGGAAGTTGGGAAATATTTGGATATTTTGAAAAGTCAACATTGCTTCAAAAGACCTAAAATTGCTAATGGGCCCATTTTTCTTCCACAATTCATCATTCCAAGCATGTGCACGACCACTTGGCCCAAAGGGAAGTATTTTCTCATTTTTTATTTATTTATTTGAATTATTATTTATATTAATTCATTTAAATCATTTAAATATATGAAAAATATCTAACTTGACCTAACCAATCTTTTTATACATGTTTTGGACTCAATATTTCGTGCTTAGCTAAATGTGGAAAGAATTGGAGCAATTGGATATGATTTGAACCAAATACACATAGGAAAAGATATGAAAAAGATCTTAAGAAATCAAATTTCCAAAACCATTAATTCAAGAGATTTTGATCAATATTTTTGACCTAATGCACTCACTACATATGCTTGATCATAAACCTAATCACAAGAGACACAAAGCTGCGCAGAAGAACTAAGAACAAACTTGAAAAATTGTCAAAAAAAAGTCAAAACTGAAATCATCTTTACAAGGCGATTCAAGGCATAAAAACCATTCCATCAGCTTCCTTGGAGATCACTGATCACATTCCAATCAAAAACATCCACTCAAACTCCAAGAATCGGTATATAGGACTCCAACTGTTTCAGAAAAATTGTAGAATCATGCATCATGATTCACGCACCCTTTGCATTTTTTATTCATTGATTCATGTTCATTATGATATTCTGATGCTAACCAACATATTCAATTGCATTTTTGTGCGCTATATACGATTATGCCATGTTTGACTTTTAGGGTTTTCAGAGGTTGGAATTGGGGATTTTCAAACGAGGAAAAATTGAGACTCCAAACCACCACCATTAGATTCAGCATGTTCAGACGAAGAGGAAACACCCATCGCGCCCAATTTATGAATGCCTGAGCTCTAGTCGCTATTTTCTTGAAAACGGCCTAAAAGAACATTTATAAAACCGTTGCTTTTGTCTTTTGTATTACAGGGATGGTGAAGACGATGATGTTGTGGCACACGTTGATTGGCACGTTTAAATTTCGCGCGTTTTCCAACCATAGACTTTTCTTTCTTTTTATAATATTTGTTAACTATTATATATTAAATACATGCGTAGTGGCTCAGTGGCACAGGTGTTGATTGGTGATGCTAGTGACCTGGGTTCGAACCCCAGGTCTGTATAATTTCCTATATTATTTTGCTATAAATGTTCACGTGCAGTTTCAAAGGTCAAGACGTACCATGCATCCTCAAGAATCAACAGCCACGCGTCCCATGGAATCAATCCAAGGGTGCAAAATTGATGAGCACCATAAACCCTGGTCAAAGTGCTAACACGCTACTCAAAAAAGTCAATGGACCTGAAGCTTGTTGGGCCAGGATTCTTGGATCTATACCTCCATATTGGGGCCTGAACCCCCCCTGGTTTGCAATTTTCTACATTTTCTTTATATTTTATTTTCAATTGTTATTTTATTTTCTTTATTGTTTTAATTTAATTAATTATTTTTTACAAAATACAAAACCCTCATAAAAATCAGAAAAGATAAAAAACATAATAAATACTTTATTTTAATTATTTTCATAAACAAATTGCATGTAAATTAATTTAGTACAAATTAGGGTTTAATTTTAATACTTTTAATAAAAAATCTAAAAAATGTAGAATTAGGTTTAAGTAATTTTTATTCCTTTTTTAATTTTTCTTTTGTCACAATTTTTTAATATTATATTATTTTATTTATTTTCATAATTAAAATTGCACATAAAAAATTAGGTTTAATTTAGGTTGAATTTTAATGTTTTCTTAATAAATTAAAATAAAGTAGAATTAGGGTTAGTAGTTAATTTTAATTAATTCTTTCTTTTTTTTTTCTATTAAATCTTAAAATACATAAAAATACCAAAAACATCTTCTTTTAATTTTAATTTTAATTCCTTGTTAATTTTAATTTTGCAAAAAGGTCCAACGCCCTCGTTTCGCTCTTAATTTCTTATTCGTTCGCATATTTATTTTATGTCGTTTAAATAATTATGTACCTCTCCTGAAGCCTTGTAAATAATTGCTCGCACCTTTAATTCTTTTAATTCTTTACTTTTCTGTCAAATCGGGTCCGGTTTAATTTTGGCGATGTGGACCCGCGCCATTTGTAATAGCTTTAGAATTTATTTTCCCGCAAATATTTTAACTGTTAATCAAAAGCATGAAAGAATGTATGGCCATAATAAAAATCAAGCGATAGATCACCAATGACATGACAAGACAAATACAAACGAATCTGACACACGAATCACACACCACCCCTAGGGTACGCCTCACTGTTGCCTTGCCTCGAAAGGTGATCGTCGAGTAGAGGATGTCTTAGTAAGTCCTCATGATCCGGGAACCTGGCATGAGGGTAGCTTCTAAGGTGTCTTCCCATTGCTCTGGTGATCACCATGTCCCTAAACTCGAATTGACCCGAACACCTCCAACGGTGGTGCTACCTACCTCTCAATGGTGGGATGGCACTACTTTAAAGGACATTTACACAGACGAATTCCTTAGGGTAGGTAGGTTCTCGTAGATACTTGCTCTAAATACAAAACAAATTCAAAAATACTTTTCACACCGACACATTTTCAAAAAGCTTTCGAAAGCAATTTTTCAAACACTCTTGAGGACTGATACAAGAGTCGAACTGGAATTTTCAAAGAAACTTTTTAAAACCCACATTGAAAAGCAAACAAACCTTTTTGAAAACACAATGAGCAAGTATCTAAGAGCCCATGGATAACCATGGATAGAAAGGGTGCTAACACCTTCCCTTTCTATAACCTACCTCCCGAACCGAGAGCAATCTCTATAAGGAATTTTTCTGTGCTTTTGTCCTTTCCATTTGGAGAAAATAAAAGACGGTGGCGACTCTTGCTTCCGCGACATTTCGCGAACCAGCGTTAAACAGTCAGTTCCAGATCCACCGATCACACTTAGGTACCCAGATTTTCTTGGGTCCTGATTTGTTAGTTTTACCAAAACTCTGGTTGAATTTTGGTTTCACAGAGTGCTTACTGCTAGTGTATTTGATATCCTGTGTGTGACCATATACAAAATGTGAATTCAGAGGAGTGTGTTTAATGGTTAAGTCCATGACATTCTTTGGTGTAGGAACCTTACCTTGGTATCCTATTCCTTTCCTGCCGTTTCTGCTAACTCCATAGATCATTGAAGCCATTCTGCTTCTATCTATGCTTTTAGCTAGGAACTTCTGGAAACTGTGATCATACTCCTTGATGATCTCATCAGCGTTGCTGGGAGTTTCAGAAATTGGATCCTTCTGAGATTTTTGTAAAGTGTTTTCTAATTCTGAAATCTTATTTCTCAGCTCAGAATTTTCCAATTTGAGACTCTCAGTCTTATTAGAGTCAGATTCAAGATTCCTTTTCAGGTCTCTGAATTTAGCTCTAATTTGCTGATAACGTTCCAGAATCTCATTAAGGCTTTCAGCAAGTTCAGCCTTTGTAAAGTTAACAGCAAAGTTAGGAAATACCTCTTCAGTGTCTGATTCTGAGTCTGATTCAGAAGTTTCACTATCTTCTGAAATGTTAGCCATGAGAGCTATGTTTGCCCTTTCATCATCTGATTCTGAGTCAGCTTCAGACGAGTCAGAGTCATCCCATGTAGCCATGAGACTTTTCTTCTTCTCTCTTCCAAACTTCTTTTTGGGCTTTTCCCTCTGAAGCTTTGGGCAGTCACTCTTATAGTGTCCTTGCTCGTTGCACTCATAGCAGATGATGTCTTTGGTGTTTGGCTTTTTGCTACTGGAGGAGCCTTCAGATCTTCTGTATCCAGAGGAAGAATTTGTCCTTCTGTATCTGGAAGAAGACTCGTTCTGATCAGATCTTCTGGGATTCCTGAACTTCCTTTGTCTTTGCTTCCACAATTGATTTACTCTTCTGGAGAGAAGGGAGAGTTCGTCTTCTTCTGATGAGGATCCATCAGATGTTTCTTCAACTGCCTGCAAAACTTTAGACTCAAATTTTCTGTTAGATTTTAATGCTAAAGGCTTACCTTGCTTCTGAGGCTCATCAGCTTCTAGCTCTATCTCATGACTTCTGAGGGAGCTGATAAGTTCCTCCAGAGTGATTTTGTTGAGATCTTTAGCTAGCTTCAGAGCTGTAACCATAGGTCTCCACTGCTTGGGTAAACTTCTGATGATTTTCTTGACGTGGTCAGCAGTAGAGTATCCTTTGTCCAGAACTTTGAGACCAGCTACCAGAATCTGGAATCTAGAGAACATAGTTTCAATGGATTCAGATTCTTCCATTTTGAACGCCTCATACTTCTGAATGAGCGCCAGAGCTTTTGTTTCTTTGACCTGAACGTTGCCCTCATGCGTCATTCTGAGTGAGTCAAAAATATTCTTTGCTGTGTCTCTGTTGGAGATCTTTTCATACTCAGTATAGGAGATGGCGCTGAGGAGGATGGTTCTGGCCTTGTGGTGATTCTTGAAGTCACGCTTTTGTTGATCAGACATTGTTTTTCTATCAATCTTCTGACCACTTGCATTCACAGGGTGCATGTATCCATCTGTCACCATATCCCACAGATCAGCATCATGTGCCAGAAAGACGCTTTCAATTCTGTCTTTCCAGTAATCAAAGTTTTCTCCATCAAATACTGGAGGCTTGCCACTGAATCTGTCTCTGTCCTCATTGTTGTCATTGCTGATGTGAGAATTGTTTCCTGCCATTGTGTTTTTCTGACGCTGGATCTTGTACTAACACTGTTAAGTGTTTTAGCTCAGAACCAGGCGCTCTGATGCCAATTGAAGTGGTGAAAAACACAAGAAGGGGGGGTTGAATTGTAAAACTGAAATCTAATGCAATGAACAAGATATTTTTATCCTGGTTCGTTTGATCTCAAACTACTCCAGTCCACCCGTCAAGGTGATTTCGCCTCTCTCCAACGAGGTCTTAATCCACTATATTCAACTGAATATTACAGACTGTTTTAACAACTGCTAAAGCCTTCTTGATCCAAACCACAACCCGGTTTGTCAAGGTAACACTTTCTTACAAAGAGATAAAACTAAGTGTGTGAATGTTTTCTACAAAACTTTATCACAACTGTGATGTATACACAAATTGAAGCTTAGAAACTAGATTGCTAAACAATGATAGAATATCAGAGTGAGTGGTTTAGCAAAACTGAGAGAGAAGATTATAATGAGCTTTTGTGCGTGTAGAGATTTGGAGAGTATTAGCCATTTCAATCTTCAAAGCCTTGTTTATATAGCACTGAGATAATTAACGTTGGATGCAATATTCTTGATTCAATGCTAATAACAAACTTTCCTTATTGAGCAGATCTTGTCTGGAATGAGGCCGTTGGAATTAATTTGCTTTCAATGCACAGTGTCGTTGCTTACTTAATGCAAGTTCTGGCTTGGCTCATTCTGACTCTGCTTCGCTGCTGATGAACTGTTGTGTTTCTTTATCAGAGTGTTGAGCGCAGTCTTGTTCATCAGGCTTCAGCATGTACGTGAGTTGATCATCTGATTCTTACATTCTGATATGGCAACTTCTGATGCTGGTGTCTGAAATCAAGTTCTGATGCTGAATAGATGAGATCTTGCTTATATCAATCAGAGTATCTGCAAGTCAGAACATAATAATTTTAGGCAGCAGATAGTTCATACATGAAACTTATAAATACTATATCTTTTCACTTTGTTATCATCAAAACTTAAATATAGGGTAGTAGATTCAAACATTGTTCTAACAAATGTTTACTGAAGGTTGATGTTATGACAGATGTTGCAACATGTTATACCAGAACACCAGTTCAGTTCTGATTTTTAAATCTTTGTAGATTGGCTTAAATATTTTGAAGATTTTGTATGTTTTTGTTACTCGTGCAGTCACAACCAAGCGATGATGTTTTGGGAACTTTTATGTTTTGTTTTGGTTTCAGAAAAAGGATCTTAGAGTTTTTTTAGGAAACTTTGTATTTTAGTTTCTATTATCGTGGAAGAGATTTCACAATTGTTTTACAGCTGAAAGATTGAATTTGCGTGAAGAGTCTAATCCCATGATTGCAAGAGTTTATTTAAGAAGACATTCCAAACCTAAATTACTTTTAGAAGCCGTGAACGAACATTGTGCATGAGATAAAGATTTAGGGTTTTTAGTTTGTCTATGTTCATTGTGATCCTCTCTACTATCTTTTGATATTAGAGGTGGATTGTTTAGTTAGTCAATCAATCATAAGCTTTCAAGTAAGAGTGGATTGTAGGTCAAGTTTCATTTTGTTCATTAGTCAAAAGCTTTTAAACAGAACTGATTTCGTCTTTGAAGAATGTCTTCTTTCTTTTGGTTATTGTTAAGAGTTTGTCACAGGGTTGTGACTATTGGGAAGTGAGAAGGGTCTCATATCTAGGAGAGACTTAGATAGAAATTGCACGTGTGGAGATTAGGAGAGAAGGTTGTAAACAATGAGTTGTTTAAATCTTCAAACTAATTCTATTTTAGTGGATTTCCTCCCTGACTTGATATCCCTCAGATGTAGGTGAAATTGAAAAGAATTGAGTTAACAATTACTGATGTTATTTACTTTGTGCAACTTATGTTAATTGCATATTTATTTCTGTTGTGTTTACTGATTTGATTCCAATATCGCAACATCTGATTCGACATTTGAAATATGTGTGCCAGAATCCAAAGTCAATACTGATTCGACATGTGGCCATTCATTTTAAAGAAAAATAAAAATATAAACAAACAAACTAGTTCCTAAAACAGAAAAATGAAGAGAAAAAACAAACAAAATACAACCTTCTTTCTCTCTCTATCTCTATGCGTAATCCCCCTCCTCTCAACATTCTTTCTTTTTTATTTAAAAATTAAACAAACCAATTGAATATTAACACATGGGACTATTGGTGTAAAAAATGAAACAAAAAAACAACATATGTTATAAGTCAGGAAAGAGAAAACCAATTCGAACACCAATTCCTCTCTCTCGCTATTTCGTTCACAGCTTTTCAAAAAAAGCTCTTTCTTCTGAAACCCAATTTTATCTTCATCACCATCTTTTTTAAATCAACCTATAAACAAACTTTTATACTCACCTAATCCTACTAAAAACAAATCTTTCACATGAATCTAGAAAATCAAACCGACCATAATCACGAAAAGGAAAAATACCGATTGGAGGATTCGCGGTGGCGGATATGCGTAGTGGTTGTGTGCGACGGAGGGGCTTCGCTGGTGACGGTAGTGATGGCGGTACACACAATGGCGGATATTCCCGGTGGGCGGAGTATGACTATCAACTTGCTATGTTTTTTTTTTTTGTTTTTTTGTTTTTATTTTTTATTTTTATGTATAATGCCAATTTTGTAAGTAGCAAAAGTGTTAGTGTGTGAAGCACAAGGTGGAAAAAAGTGTGAGGAAATTGAGTGATAACGTGTGACCTAAAATTGTGAGCAATTGAAATCAAAAGTTTTTAGCATGAAATCAGGAAAATATGGAATTGTGAGAACCAAAATGAGATGATATTTTTGCTACTTTGTCTTTTTGTGTCTAATTAATCAATTATAGATTAAAAGAAAAAAAAAAACGAGATTAATTAACTAATTATAATGAAACAATTTAATTTTTACATGTCTTGTTTAGATAAAAACTAAAAAAATTCACCGGTTAAATTTTCGCGTAATTGAAAATTGTTTTTATCAGTTTGTAAAACTTAGATTTTATTTTGAATAAAATAAAGCAAAACTAATTGAATGAAAAAAATAAATATCTGAAAAAATTGAGGTATGACAGTTGTCCCTATTTAATTACCTTTAATTAGAGTATGAATGATGATAGTCTTCATATAATCGTGGTGAAAGATGATTATATACAAAGAATCTAAATTTTGTCCTTCAAATGCAATAGGATGAAATGAGTTTTTTTTGGAAAAATGCCTTATCTGGGGGATGGAATATGCAATATAGATTTGTTGGGGATTAACTGAAATGATTTGTGGATAAGGTCCACTGGAAAAAATTCAGACATGACTTATTGGGGAGAATACTTGTTGTGGATTGATTACATAATCCACTATTGGGATTTTGTGAAGAATACCTATTGCTGAAGTTTATTGAGAAATACTTGTTGCTGAGGTTTTTGCTGGAAAGTAATTTTGGGAAATGATTGAGGAATCCACTACCGAGATTTACTAAAGAATACCTGTTGCTGAGATTCACCGAGGAAGTACTTACTGCCACGGTTTTATTAGGAAATCTTCAACCGAGATTTACCATGTAATCTACTATTACCAGGAAATCTTCTGCCGAGATTTTCTGAAAGAGTCTTATGTCGAGGCTTGTTGACTAGGAAATATTCTATCGAGATTAACCAGAGAATCTTTTCTCGAGATACTACTAAGAAAATACATATTGCCGAAGTCTACTGGGAAATCTTCTGCCAAGATCAACCAGGGAGTTTAGTGCCAAGATTCAATTGAGGAAATACCAATTGTCAAGTTACTGGAAAATCTTATACTGAGATCAACTAGGGAATTTACTGTCGAGATTCAATTGAGAAAATACCTATTGTTGAGGCTTTATTGGGTAATCTTCTACTATGATTTACCGAAGAATCCTTCTGTCAAGGTCTTACTAGAAAGATATTACTCAAAATTAATTGAGGAATCTTCTGTCGAGATTCTGTTGAGGAAATACCTTCTGCCAAGGTTTTTCTAGGATATATACTGCCTAGATTAACCAGGGAATCTACTATCGAGATTTTGCTGAAATGTATTGCCATAAATTTATTGGAGAATCTACTGTTGAGATTATGCTAAGGAAATACCTTCTTCTGAGGTTTTGTTAAGAAATCTTCTGTCGAGATTAACCAGAGAAATCTACTGCCAAGATTCATTGAGGAAGAGTGTAGGGTAGATGGTTGATGGCAATAATGATTGTCTTATAATGTGTATGAAACGTGGCTCATGCTATGCATTGTGATTGGATATGCTTTGTGCTATGATTTTGATTGATGCGTGAAATTTTATGCTTACTGGCCGTAGTACTCAATACTTATGGATATATTACACATGAAACGATACATGAAATGTAATGATTGATCACTGAATGTATGTGTGCCAATTGGATATTGGACTTCTAGGGTAAGAAGGGCTTGGTTTTGTTAGGTTGAAAAGGGTCAAGCGAAACTGGGTTTTGGAATACCAATGGAGATTGGGTTCTGAAGTACCAATGAAAATTGGTGTTTGGTAGAAGTCAAATGAAGTTAAGCCTTTTTAAGGTGCCAATAAAAATTAGACTTTGATTTTTCATGTTCCTTCTACAAGGTTCTATGCTATGAGAATATGCCAGATGAATGCGGCGATATGCATGGCATGATGCTAGAGTGAAGCAACATGATTAATGCATTACAATGACTTATTCGATGATTTGAATGTTTCAATAAGCTCCCCCCTATGGTGGGTAATAGAATGGCTAAAACTTATAAGTTTTTTTGCAATAAGGCTTCTTGTCAAAAGGTTATGGGAGGTTGTGCTAGCATGATTTCCTGACACTCGTTTTAAACTCAACCGTTGATGATGTACGGCAGAGTTTACTTGAGCAGCTTGAAAGTATGGAGAAGATTTGCCCCTCTGTATCCCATTTTCCCCAGTCTATTGGATCTCATAAGGAATATGCTTCAAAATAATTTTGTAAAAAGTTTTCCATAATGTGACCTGGAGATGGTTTTCCCTAGTACTTTGAACCTTGAAGCAATGCCCTAATCAACTAATTCTTTGAACGATTTACTGAGCCTTGAAGTGATTTACCCCAAATTGATAGATCTTTGGAGGGATTTTCCCCTGATCAATAGGGTCCTGAGATGATTTTCCCCTGATCGTACCATTTATGAATTATCACATTCCTTGTCGATTGCTCATTGTCAGAACTTCCTGGATGTTCAATTTTTACTCATAGATAAAATTGTTCATTGAAAAATGGTAATTTTAATGTGATGCTCATGCAGGTTTTAAAATTGAAATGATTATTGAAATGATGTGGTGATGTACAGTGAGTGAATCGTTGGTTACAACTCAATATTAGTTTAGACATTCAAAGTGTGAAAGATGATGCGAGAGCATGATACGAATAAAAATGATTAGCAAATATCTAAGAGTCAGTTCAACGTAATCTTGTTGTAGTATGCTTTCAAAATAAATCTTGCTTCAATTAGGTGTTTTGAAGGTTGTAACATGGTTTGGTTCACAGTTTTCAAAACAAAAGGATATAAGGCTCAAAATTTGATTTTAACCCATCTTATTCTCCTTGATGGTCTCTGGTCTTACGTTCAGTTAATTCAACATACACGTTCAATTTTCGATAGGGTTTCGAAGGTGAAAATGTGATGATTTGAGAATCAATGAGATTTTTTGCTTGAGGTGGTAGTTACCTATTTTTGTTTTCTTTTCTCTTTTAGTATGGTAGTCACCTGATATCGTTCTTTTGATTTTGGTAAGGATTTTGGTAACCCTTTTTTTATCCCTAATTTTCACCCGGACCATTCTTTCGAATTTTCAATCCGCCAGGATACCCTAATTTTTGCATTAGTCATTTTTTCAGGTTCTCGATGTAGTGGGATTTTTTTGTTGAAAGTTTATAACTACCTTGTTAATGGTTGGTGAGGAATAACCACTATAAAATTTTGACTTTTCACGATTTATTCGACATCATATAATGTGTATGAGGAATAATATATGGTTCTTATATGGGATGTTTTTCCCTTGAAATTTGAACTCATAGTTAAATTAACTGAAAACTACCCTGCCCCTGGTTAAGCGTGAAGGTCCATTTTTATACAGAAAGAAACATCAACTTCTAAGCTCAAAGGGGTTGACTAGAGATTAACTCCTTAGTGTTTAGGAATTGAAAAAATGTCTTACATCATTAACAAAGTTTTCATTCAAAAGCATACCGTTAACAATTTTGGGTATTTTGCTTTCATTACTCTCCATTCGATCTTTGCTTAAGCAAAAGTTTGATAAAGAAAAATGAAGTGGAGAGATATTGTTTGTTTTTGTTTTTGTGCAATAAAAATGAATGAATATGAAAGGATTAATTCAAAAGATGCATGCTCATTTCATTAATATTACCACTAAAAAACAACAATGTTCAAAATCAAATAACACTCAGCAAACAAGGACATGACAAATAAAAATTATATAATGGCTTAATGATCATCAACTTTGAGGGTGAGCTTTCCTTTATGATCCACTGGTTTTAAGGATGTGCTTCCTACAGCATTTACACTAATCATCGTAAGGGGTTGTTCACTAAAATAGGGCCCTCTTCCCTGAATGTCAACATCTTGTTGTCAATTGGCTCTTGTACTATTTCTTTGAAGACTTTACACTCTTATATTGAGTACTCAACTACTCCAACATAAAACTCGCATTGGACAATTGGATTGTACCAAGGAGGAAATGGAAACTTCATGGGTTTAGTCTCTATTGGAGTCATCGACGTGGTTTAGACCAGATGAGACCATAATTGACTGTATGCCATGGGGATTGTGCTGATTCTGTTGCCCATGTTGGTTGTTTAGATTTCAAGCCTGATGATTCTGACGTCGATGCTGATGCGGAATCTTAGCCTGCTAGTTCTATGGTCTAGGCCATGGTTAGTTGTACTGAGGACATGAGATTTGTGGTTATTTGCATTGAACCACAGCTGCATACGAATATTGATAATAGGGCAATGGAGACAGAGCTTTTAGAGCATGTTTAGTTTCCTAAATTACATCAGTTTCACTCTCCTCTTCCTCCTGAAAATTTCTAAGGGATTCCTTCTCACTACTCTGCCTACTCGAGGCACCTTGGATTTTTTCACTTTTAAGGCCGCTCTCGGTGCATTCTCTAACTATCACTAAATCAGAGAAGCCTGATGACACTCTTCTTATCATCCTTTCTAAGTATGGGCCTTATATAGTACCCATAAATATATCAACCAACTCCATATCCAACATTGGTGGTTGAACGCGAGCAACCAACTCTCTCCACCTTTGAGCGTACTCTTTGATTGACTCATTACTCTTCTGAGTAAGGCCTTGAAATTGCATATGGTTTGGAGCCATATCAATATTATATTTATAATGCTTCAGGAACGCCATGGCCAAGTCTTTCCAGGTGTGGACGTGGCTTCGCTCTAGTTGCATATACCATTCCAATGACTCCCCACTAAGCCTGTCTTGAAAATAGTGGATGAGCAACTTGCCATTGCGAGAGTACGTGGCCATCTTCCAAATATACACCATAAAATGAGTATTTGGACAGCTAACCCCTTTGTACTTCTTGAAATCCGACATCTTGAAATTTGGAGGTATTACCATGACTGGAACCAGACATATATCAAAAGTATCAAGACCATAAGTGCCTTTTTCTTCTATGGCTTT
The DNA here is from genome assembly GCA_948472305.1 of Vicia faba. NCBI lineage: Eukaryota > Viridiplantae > Streptophyta > Magnoliopsida > Fabales > Fabaceae > Vicia > Vicia faba. Next base: position 1,471,181,979 of record OX451735.1, on the reverse strand, counting down.
ATGTCTTTCATCCAACATGCAATATCTTTTGTAAATCTCAACACCATGTGGTCCTTCAGAATTCACCATCGAGCATTCCCCTTGGGGATTTGGCATAGAGAATTCAAATTGATGATACTCAATAGAATCATGTGGTAAGGTATACCCATCATGGACAGTGGGATGTTCTTGCATGGTAGGATGTTCTTGCATGGAATATGGTTGAGATTTGGTGAATAATAGTTAGTGTTATGGTTTATTGTTGATATGATGATGATGAATGTGAGGATGAAGTTAGTGTTGTATGTGATTATGTTAGAGGTGAAGGTTTAGTGTTTTGGATGAAAATTTGATGGTGTTTAATGGAGATGAATGTTTATGGTGAAGTGTAATGGTAGAAGAGGATTAGTCGTGAAAAGGTTGAAGATGAAGTGGGTTGGATAATGATGAATATTTCATTGTGGTTCTGTGTTAAAGAGGTAAACGTGAAGTTGAAAATGATGGAGTGAAAAATGAGAGTGAAAGTAATGGATGATAAGGTTTATGGAGGTTTGTGAGATTGATTTATGTTGTTGAAGATTGGATGAAGGTTGGTGTTGAATTATTGTTGAAGGATGATATTAGTGATGGTATAATGGAGTTTACGTTAAAAAAATAAGAGTCGGTGAAGAGATTTTTTTTTTAGGTTTAGAGATAAATATGAGATGGAGTAATGGTGGCGGAAGGAGAGTATTTTGATGAAGGAAAATGATGGTTTCTATTTTATGGAGATGGTGTATAAAACCCTTCTAAACCCCACAAAATATTCATAATTATTTAAAATAATATCATAGTAATACAACAAAAGGGCGTCACATTTTATTCGTGAAATAATGATATGTGCTAGTCGTACTCCATAACACGGGTTTTCAAAATTACTCATGACATATCCATTATCAAGGTTTCACATAATTGCAGCGAAATCATAGTTCAAACAAGTTCATTAAAACACTTCATAGTGCCCCATGATTCATGATTCACAATTAAACATAATTTAAACTCCATGGAAACAATTTAAATGTCATAACAAAACAATAAAAAAATAGTTTTCAAAACAAAGCGTTCCCGTCCCCGATGTTACATATTAGAGAAATACCTTCTAGACTCAACGGAAATAAAATACACGCTCCAAACTATTCTTCTAAGCCTTTAGGGACTACTCCTGATTACCTGCATGTTACCCATGTAGAGGCAACATTCAAGAAGAAAGGATGAGTTCATCACAATCATTATATAAGATATAAGTAATAGACATATCAGAATAAACCAAAAGTATCACAACATAAACTCGACATTGTTATATTCAAAGTACCTCAATAATCATACAAATTCAACAATATAATACAACATCATCAATTTAAGAACCATGCAATGCCACATAAGATGTAGTGCAAGGACATAGACTCATGCATGTGGTACTAATTCATTTGATGGACACTGGATCATCACCCTCTAAAGACCCCAATCCTAGGATTGATTCCCACTTGGAATCGGAGAAAATCATAGACATCCCAAATCCACACAATGGAATTGAGACCAAATCACTGGACCAACGTCCTAAATCATCAAAACGGACCAAAGTTGTCCAATGAATGCATGATGCTCAAAAACAATATAAACGTCCACAACTAGTCATACGCATCATCATTCATGTATTCACCAACCTCATCATATATACTCATATAAGCAAAGCATCATCATCATATCATAATATAAAACATAATCATCATATTGACAACATATCATCATCATACTTCATTACCACAAAACATCATAGCGATTCAACACGGGGAAACTAATTCTATCCTAACTTGGGTACTATAATTATCCTTCTTATTCTCCATTTTACTCCTCATAAATATAGTTCATCGCATTATCTATCCAATGCTTCAAACGACACCTCAAACAGAGTCTAGAAACTCAAGTTACGACCTTTAGAAAAATCTGTCAAAATTGGATTGCTTGAGTCGACGCATGCCCCCTTTGAATTGATGTATAGGTATTCTGTCCGCCCCGGGTATGCTCAGGTCGACCCAATGAGTCAACTTATACTTAGTCTTGAACCTGCATGAGTCGACAGATGACCTCTTTGAGTCGACACATGTTGTTTTGTGCTAAATTTTTCTGCGATTTTTCTGCGATTTCACTACCTTATAGGTACTAAAACATCATCTAATCATAGGGATTTATCATCTATCAACAACTTCATATACTACATCAATTAGACAACATTTACGGGTCATCATTTATCACTAATCTATCAATTCTCCATCAAACAACATTGAATCACCATCTCTGAGACCTAAGGCAAACCCTACCTCTATCTATTACTTAAATCAAATATAATAATCAGATAAACACCCCTTACCTTATTGTTTCGAGTGATTGATTATGTTCTCCGTGCCTCTTATGATGATTCTCTCCATAACCTTCGTGCCCTAGCCTCTCCTCTCCAACTTTAACGATTGATTGTGAGAATAGTAACTATCTCTGCTCTGTTATCACAAAGGACCCCTAATATCTTCCTCAATTGCCCTCACTTAGTCAATCTTTATTTACCATCATGTCCTCACTCTTCCTACTAATTACCAACAACCACTCTAATTAAAATAACCCTTTAAATAATTATTCCTATTATTATATTCTCAATAATAATCCAAATAATTACTAAATAATTATTTAACCATTCTAATACTTCTAATCATCATAATTCACATCATGCACAACCTCATACCAGCGCATCATACATATAATCATATAAAATATCAATTATTCATAAATACCCATAATAATTCATTAAATAAATAACTTCTAAAAATTGGGGTGTTACAACTCTCCCCCACTTAAAGAATTTTCTCCCTCGAAAATTACCTGAGAAAAACAGAGTCGGGTATCACTCCTTCATCTGATCCTTACGCTCCTAAGTCAAACTTTCACCGGCTGATCCACCCCACAACACCTTTACTAAGGCAATATCCTTACCTCTCAATTACTTCACTTCACGACCTTCTATTCTCAATGGTAATGCTTCAACATTCAGGTTATCTCTCATATATACATCATCCATCTGAATTATATATGAGGGATCCAGAATGTACTTTCTCAACTAAGATACATGAAACACATCATGAAAATTCGGAAGTGACGGAGGTAAAGTAATTCGATAGGCTACCTTAGGTATCTTCTCAGATATCTGATATGGACCAACGAAACACGGCGTAAGATTCCTTGATTTCAGAGCCCTACCAACACCTATTACCAGAGTAACTCTCAAAAACACATGATCATCTTTCTTAAATTCCAAGGCCTTCCTTCTCTTATCATGATAGATTTTCTGACGACTCTGAGAAACTTTCATCCTCTCTTGGATCATCTTAATCTTCTTAGTTGTTTCTCGCACAATCTCAGGTCCGAGTAAAACACTCTCTCCCGACTCATACCAACACAATGGAGTCCTACACCTCCTACCATACAATGCTTTGACATTCCAATACTTGAATGGAAACTATTATTGTACGTAAATTCAATAAATGGCAAGTGAGTATCCCAAGATCCTCCTTGTTCTAGCATACAAGCCCTCAGCAAATCCTCCAAAGACTGGATAGTCCTCTCTGTTTGACCGTCCATCTGCAGATGATATGCGGAGCTCAACTTCAACTTGGTACCGAAAGCATTCTGCAAATTTGTCCAGAATTTCGATGTAAACCTCGGGTCTCTATCCGACAAGATACTCGAAGGCATCCCATGCAACTTTACAATATCATCAACGTACATCTTAGCCAGCTTTTCTATAGGATGATTGATCTTCATCGACAAGAAATGAGCCGACTTAGTCAACCTATCCACCATTACCCAAATTGAATCATCAACTCTATCAGTCTTCGGTAACCCCGACACGAAATCCATAGAAACACTGTCCCATTTCCACTCTAGAATACTCAAAGGTTGCATAAGACCTGTAGGCTTTTGATGTTCAATCTTCGACTTCTGGCAAGTCAAGCAAGCATGCACAAACTTAGCAATTTTTTTCTTCATACCTGGCCACCAAAACATTTTCTTTAAATCCTGATACATTTTCGTAGCACTTGGATGAATACTTAATGCCCTTCCTCATGAATGCTCTTCTTAAGTTCTGGAATATTAGGAACACATACCCTATCACCAAGTCTCACCACACCATTCTCATCCACTCGGAATTCACCTTTGTTGCATTGGTTAATCAACGTTAGTCGATCCACCAAACTCAAATCAGACTTTTGACCTTCTCGGATCTCTTCAAGAATCCCACTAGTCAGTTTCAACATTCCCATCTTCACACTGTTGGATGTCTCTTTGCATACCAAGCTCATATCTCTAAATTGTTTGATCATCACTAACTCTCGAACCATAAGCATTGACATATGCAAATATTTCCTACTCAAAGCATCAGCTACTACATTTACTTTACCAAGATGGTAACTCAAATCAAAATCATAATCCTTCAACAATTCGAGCCATCTTCTCTGCCTCATGTTTAACGCCTTCTGATCAAATAAGTATTTTAAACTCTTATGATCACTGAACACTTCAAATTTAGAGCCAAAAAGATAATGTCTCCAAATTTTTAGCACGAACACCACAACAACCAATTCTAAGGCATGCGTAGGATAGTTCCTCTCATGAACTTTGAGTTGTCTAGAAGCACAAGCAACAACTTGTACATTCAGCATTAGCACACCACTAAGTCTCCTCTTAGACGCATTCATAGTACACTATAAATGACTCACTCGAATTAGGCAAAACCAATACCAGAGCAATAGTCAATCTTTTCTTTAGTTCTATAAAACTTTCTTCACATGCAACATCCTATACTTGAAATGATGAATGACTATCCTTTCGATAGAACATCAATCACTTTACACACTATCAAGCTAATAAGACAAGCCTATACCATCCAACACGATCCCGTCTACTATCAACAAGAGATTACGGGTGATTAGTTCCTCAATTTGTCAATAGGTAGCCAATAATCATGATGGTGCATAAAACATCGTTATTAAACTGGAATAATGTTTCTTTAGAACTTATCCTCAAAGATACCTAAAGCACCATGGTCCAATTAATCTCTCCTCAAACCATGATCTACACCTTGACAACTTAGCATAAAGTCTCTTCCTTTCCAACATTTTAATTCAAATCACAATGTTCGACATTACCTTATTCTTACTTAGATTAACTCATAATATCCTCAATAAACACCGCAACAAACTAACCCAAATATTTGTAATGCCTACACAATTTCTAAAATTTGTCCCCTAATTACCCTCACCCTTCATCCAAATTTGAAGGTAACCCTCCTTAATTCAATTATATTATAGACATACTCGCCTAACAGTTACTCCATCAAATAGTCAATCCTTTTGAAGTGGATATTTAATCTCAATCATTACCTTACTCAATGGTCGGTAATCCACACACGGCCTCATCCAGTTTTGTCACAAACATGCAAACCTCTAAGCCTCATATCCCAAGGGTTATCCTACTTTCTTAGCAGATACAAACACCAGTTCTCTACTGTCATTAAACTCAGATCCACACTCTGGATGCAAGTCGCAAATATATTTAGGAAAAACATCAGGAATAACACAACACTGGCATATACTAGCCATCACATTGCTCTCTATTCTCCAAGAAGAAAACATCAAAAGTACCTGATCATTCTCTCTGAAGACATCCCAACTTGACCTGCAGACAAAATCACGAATATGTACTCTCTTCAGTTTCCAGAAACAACATAGCTCCAACAATACTTGCGCTCTTTGTAACTCAGCAGTGTATTGCACCAACTCCCATACCTGAAACATCTCAGAGAAGCAAAAGCTTCTCCCACTTGTTTAAAACCAACCCTTGCAGATAAGTAGTTAGAAAAACAAGAAAGTATCGACAATTTTCACACACATGTCGCACACTAAGGAACAAACAACATTTTACAACCTGGCCGGACAAACCGACCTGCTCTGACACCACTAATGTAACACCCATCTAAATCCCACAGAATATTCATAATTATTTAAAATAATATCAGAGTAATACAACAAAAGGGCGTCACATTTTATTCGTGAAATAATCATACGTGATAGTCTTACTCCGTAACACGGGTTTTCAAAATTATTCATGACATATCTATTATCAAGGTTTCACATACTCGCAGCGGAATCATAGTTCAAAAAAGTTCATTAAAACACTTCATAGTGCCCCATGATTCATGGTTCGCAATTTAACATAGTTTAAACACCATGTAAACAATTTGAATGTCATAACAAAACAAGAAAAAAATAGTTTGCAAAATAAAGCATTCCCGTCCCCGATTTTACATATCAGAGCAAGACCTTCTAGATTCAACGGAAATAAAATACATGCTCCAAGTTATTCTTCTAAGCCTTTAGGGGCTACTCCTGATTACCTACACATTACCCATGTAGAGGCAACATTCAAGCAGAAAGGGTGAGTTCATCACAATCATTATATAAGATATAAGTAATAGACATATCAGAATAAACCAAAAGTATTACAACATAAACTCGACATTGTTATATTCCAAGTACCTAAACAATCATACAAATTCAATAACATAATACAACATCATCAATTTAAGAACAATTTAATGCCACATAAGATGTAGTGCAAGGACATAAACTCATACATGTGGTACTAATTCATTTGATGGACACTGGGTCATCACCCTCCAAAGACCTCAATCATATGATCGATTCCCACTTGGAACCGGAGAAAATCATAGAAATCCCAAATCCACACAATGGAATTGAGACCAAATCACTGGACCAACGTCCTAAATTATCAAAATGGACTAAAGTTGTCCAATGAATGCATGATGCACAATAATAATATAAACGACCACAACTAGTCATACGCATCATCATTCATGTATTCACCAACCTTATCATATAAACCTCATCATATATACTCATATAAGTAAATCATCATCATCATATCATCATATAAAACAAAATTATCATATTAACAACATATCATCATCATACTTCATTACCACAAAACATCATAGCGATTCAACACGGGGAAACTAATTATATCCTAACTTGGGTACAAGAAATATCCTTCTTATTCTTAATTTTATTCCTTATAAATATAGCTCATCGTGTTAGCTATCCAACGCTTCGAACGACACCTCAAACGAAGTCCGGAAACTCAAGTTATGGCCTTTAGAAAAATCTATCAAAAATTGGATTGCTTGAGTCGATGCATGCCCCCTTTGAGTCGACACATAGGTATTCTGTCTGCCCCAGGTGTGCTCATGTTGACCCAATGAGTCGATGCATACTGAGTCTTGAACCTGCATGATTCGACACATGACCTCTTTGAGTCGACGCATGCTGTTTTATGCTGAATGTTTTTGCAATTTTTTTGCATTTTCACTACCTTATAGGTCCTAAAACATCATCTAATCATAGGGATTCATCATCTATCAATAACTTAATATACTACATCAATCAGACAACATTTACGAGTCATTATTCATCACTAATCTATCAATTCTCCATCAAACAATATCGAATCACCATCTCTGAAACCTAAGGCAAACCCTACCTCTATCTACCACTTAAATCAAATATAATAATCAGATAAACACCTCTTACCTTATTGTTTCGAGTGATTGATTATGTTCTTCATGCCTCTTAGGATGATTCTCTCCAAAGCCTTCGTGCCCTAGCCTCCCTTCTCCAACTTTTACGATTGATTGTGAGAATAATAATTATCTCTACTCTGTTATCACAAAGGACCCCTAATATCTTCCTAAATTTCCCTCACTTAGTGAACTTCTATTTACCATCATGTCTTCACTCTTCCTACTAATTACCAAGACACCACTCTAATTAAAATAACCCTTTAAATAATTATTCATATTATTATATTCTCAATAATAATCCAAATAATTACTAAATAATTATTTCACCACTCTAATACTTCTAATCATCATAATCCACATCATGCACAACCTCATACCAGTATATCACACATATAATCATATAAAACATTAATTATTCACAAATACTCTTAATAATTCATTAAATAAATACCTTTTAAAAATTGGGGTGTTACATGGTGATAATGTAAGGATAAGGAGTTAAGTATGAAGAAGGTCGTTGTTAGTGTATTTTTTGGAGGTTATTGTTAGTGTTGTCAATGATTGAGTAAGTTTGAAAAAATAAAAATGATGAAAATAGGTAGAAGATGAAAGAAGAAGTTGGAGAGAATGAGGAGAGATTTTCGTCCCCCTTCTGTTACTTATTTTTCTTTCCTTATATTTCTAAGTTATAAGTGAAAAAAGTGTGAGCGTGTGTTGCACAAAGTGGAAAAAGTGTGGGGAAATTGATTGATGCAATGTGTGGCAAAAAAATGTGAGCAAAAGGAATCAAAAGTTTGTTAGCATGAAATTCGAAAAACATGGGATTTTGAGGACCAAAATGAGAATATATTTTTTCTACTTTGTCTTTTGGGGGGCATAGGTTCTCTAACTTCCACTTATTTACTTTTTCCTAATCTTCTCTCTACCTCTCTCTTAATTTACTTTCTCTCACTAATTTTTTTTCTCAAAAATTAATATCACCATCTCTTTTATATTATACAAATATTGCTTAAAGTCACTCTAACTTTTCCTCCATAAAATTAGAGGATTTTTACCCATCTTTCATGTCTAATTAACCAATTTTAGATTAAAAGAAGAAAAAAAGAGATTGATTAACCAATCACAATGAAACAAGTTAATTTCTATATGATAATTTGTATTTTCGTTTTAATTATTTGGCTAAAAAACTGAATGAAAATGACTAAACCGGGTAAATGTGAATGCGTGCATAATGAAAAAAGAATGAACACACTAAAATGATCCATGTGTGTCGTAGTTCAATAAAATAGGTAGGTTCAAATTAAAATTGCAATTGAAAATACCTGGATAAAATGGCTCAAACTAATCAAAATGCAAACCCGCGCTGATGCGAAAAAATTAAAAATGAGCATACCGAACTGATCTACCCGTTCTGTAGTTTGGTAAAACAGATGGTGTACATCAAAACTCAATAAATTCCGCCTGTTAAATTTATGCACGATTGAAAATTTCTTTTATCGATATGTCTGTAAACTGAAATTTTATTTTAAAAAAATAAAACGAAGCTAGTTTAATGAAAAAAATACAATGTTCAGACAAAATTGGGGTATGATTATTTGGGGTAACATGACATGACTTTTTGTATACTTAAGTACACTCGAGCATGGTTTTCTTTCCTAGATGAAATTTGACCATCGATATGTCATTATTTCCTGCTTTTGATTTGATTTGTTTGATTGCCTTCGTATATATAAAGATAAAGAGAGGACATGGGAGAACTTTTAAGCTCTTCCACATATTCAGATTCCATTATCTCTTTGAGTTTTTTCCTCTTGTTTGAGAGCACTTACTTCCCAGAGTAACCGTTGTTGCTCGTTCTTAAATTTGAAGTGCTAAAGCTTTGATCTTTCATCTTTCTTTCTCATTTCAGAGCCTTTGCCTCCCTATTTCAAGGTACTTTTCTTCTTCTCAGCTTTTACTGAAGTTTTTATCTCATTTTTTTATGATGAGTGGTAAGCCTATTATCATCGAGAGCAACTCAAAAAGTAGTGCTTTTTTCATCTTTGAAAAGGGGAATGAAGTATGAGTCACATTTCTTCCCCTATATCAGCGAGGGTTTTGAATCAGGGATCATTGTTTTGAGTGATGATTTAGAGATAACGATTTGCCTGGATAATCTCTGTCTGATGAAACTCTTCCCACTAATACTTCAAAATCCGTTTTCGTTGTGGAATTTGGTGGGGGTGAAAACCTTGTCGAGGGACCAATGCCTCCCTCTATTTTGACCGGGGTGAAAATAGAGGATTCCCTTTATAAATGAGGGAGTGTGTCGATCACTTTTTTCAAACATACCAGAGTTAATTGGTCATGACCCTAGAGACGCAGAGACTGCTCTTCACCTTAAGTGTGAAAGGCAGCATGATTTTGTGCCTAGGGTCATTCTTGGGGATCATCATGGAGTAGACGTATTAGCGCGTATGGATCTTAAATTAATAACACCGCCCAATGCAAATAGATATCATTGGGTGGTCTCTGAAATATTTAGGACTTCTTTTCTTCTGAACACCGCGGAATTCGTAACTCAGGCCAATATCATAATGGGTTATATGTCAGATTAGGAAATTCTACCAGTAAGTTTGGATGAGAGGGTGTGTAACTCTTTCAAGGGTTTCTCTATTCCTCTATACGGATGTCTCTTTACTAGGTTGGGGTGCATCTACCTTTCTTTGATTTTGAGGTGGCTATGATGAACCACCTAAAAATTGCCCCCTCACAACTTCATCCTGGAGCTTGAGCCTTCACATTGATATTCCAGCTTTGTGTCGGATATAAGTCTTAGAAGCCTTTGTTAGGGCTCTTCTTTGACCTATTCTTTATGACTTACACTCATGAGGCACACATGGCCTTCTTCTTGTCTTCAAACCCGATGGGAGATACCCGCTCTTGTAAAAGTGACTTTAGAAATATTTGTCTAGAGTTCATTTCCACTAACCTATCTCTTCTTGTCATTCTTGGTCTACCTCTTTTTCTCCCGAAGAAGTAAGAATGAAAGAGGATTTACATGCTTGGTACCGAAGGCTAGGATATGAAGAATGGTTTGATCCTAGTGAAATGCTTTCCTTTCAGCAAAAGAAAAGGCATATATATATATATATATATATATATATATATATATATATATATATATATATATATATATATATATATATATATATATATATATATATATATATATATATATATATATATATATATATATATATATATATATATATATATATATATATATATATATATATATATATATATATATATATATATATATATATATAACCATCTTATCCTTAGTGCTTCTGAACATTCAGAGATACAAAAACTCTTTGGTGAGGATGAGGATCCGAGCACCTTTTTTGTTAACTAAGTGATTTGTGCTTTTGCTGATAATATGAATCGGTTAAGTCAATTTCAGAAAGCTATGGAGCTTGAGAATGACTAAGGTATAGTTGTTGGCTTATCTATCCATCCAACAGTGGCACCTATCATTTTTTCCGGTTTCTCTCCCGGAGGTTCGAGTTCCTCTTGTGGTTACTAATCCAGAGATGGTCCCAGTTCCAACCCCTATATTGGTTCGGCCGAATGTTGAATCAACTAATTCATCATCTTAGGGATATTCATCTTCTCCCACCCCTATAAAGAGGGGTCGGGGTGACAATGTGTCCACAACTGCTGAAAGAGAATCTCTTAAACGAGCTCATTTGGCAGAGGGCGGTGAATGGGATGCTCTGATTCCTTTCTTCCGACTTCCTATTATTCTTCCTTTCTGGGTACCTATCACCCCTAAGGAGTTTGCTGTTGCCTTGGCAACTGAGGATCTAGATTTTATCGGGGGTTTACCTGTGAGTGGTAGGCATAGCCTTTTTTGTAGATTCCTCTCGTACTTTGTTTAGGCCAGGTCCCTTATTTTTATTGTAGCAGTCGAACAAGATGACGTTTTGGGATCCAACCAGCTTTTAAGGAAATAGGGTAGGCCTTTTTTTTAAGACCCCATTTTGGAAAAATTATTGGCTTTCAATCAAGTTCAAAGATCCATTAAATAAAGCAAAAAATGCATGTTACAGAAGAAAGGTAGATGTTCATTTGCGAATAAAAAGAATGCAAGCTATGCAAAAACGGATTTCAATCATTTTATTAGTCGGAATGTGCCCTCAATCTCTTTGTGACACAGGGTTGAGTGCTCTAGAAGCGAAATAATGACCCTCATAGGGTTGATGGACCTTCCTTTTTGGTTGGCGTGTGGTGAAAGATCGATAAGCTGAGGGAGAGGTGTGAAGTCCTCGAACGACAAAATTCTGACACTGAAGGAATTAGTTGTGCTTCAGGAAAATATTGATACTCTTTGCTCTTTGTAGGAAAATGAGGATTTGTATGGCTGATCGTTTATTTTGGTTTCTCTCATTGATAGAAATAAACATAATGAGAAGGTTTATTTGATGTCGTGAAAGCATGTCAGGCGTTCAAAGCTGATAAAAAATCTCTTTAGAAGAAGAAGGAGGATCATGCTAATGCTTTGGTGTGTCTCAAAGAAGAGGTGACCGCTGCTCAACAGAAGTATTAAGAATATCTTGAGCGGGTGGTACAAGCCTTATGCATTGTATGGGATAAAATGTTGGAGTAGGCTTGTACGTTCTGTCCTGACCTCGGTATTACCGTTGACCAACTGAACCCTTTAGCTGACATGTTTGAGAAGGAGTCGAGTGTCGGTGATTGAGTGTCGTTTTATTCTTTTCTATTTTTATTTGTTCTTATCATATTCTTATAGGCCTTCGTGCCTCAAATTGTAAACAATACTTTCATATATGCATTTTAGTTTTTATCTTTGTATGTTTATGCTTTTCAGCATAATATTGTTTCTTTCTCAGCCATTGTAATTGTCAAGCTGGGATCCAAGGAAAATTTGGATTAGAGTATAGTTAAGGATTGCTTTCAGAATCCTGCAATTTACGTAATTTTTTATTGTAAGTAGCGATAAATAATAGTTGTCTAAAGTGTAAATGACCTTAAGTCTTTGTGGATCCGTGTAAGGTTGTTTTTCTCGGAGCTGAGTGCATTGTAACGCATGTGTCATGTCGATAAAATGTTGAGGTAGTAGAGCATGATTATTCTTGAAATATGCCCATAAAGGAAGTGTTTTTGTAGTTTGGAGTGTCCATATGTCAGACTGTAAATGGTAGAACATGAGTTTGGCTCCTGGTATTTATGCTCCCAGTTGTACCTTTAAGTATTTCATGTCGAACCATCTAGACGCAATTATTCCTTAATTATATTCACATGGACAAGGTATAAGTCTGTTTAGTCATGGTGGTGTTTTCAATTATACTTACACACAAAGTGTGTGAAGTTGGCTAAATATGACCATGCTTTAAAATGCGCTCCACATCATAGAGGATCTTACCCGACCAAAGGTAGACGATCCTTGTCCCTGCCCCTGAGGCTATGGCTCGGATTGACATGGATGTCTTCAGGCTTCACCGTGATCACGCCTCAGATTGGATAGATCCAGAGGGAGTGCAATATACGCGTGAAATCACAAATTTCTTTGACAAATGGTATTTGAATTTTGTAATTCTGACGTATAAAGTGTCTTCAATAGCACCTCTGGTCGAATTGGTTGATGTAGTCGAACATGCAAAGCGTCTCCGACAGCTCCCATGGATTCTAAATTTGTGCGAGGAACTGTGGGGAATTGATTTCTATAGTTGGATGCTCGAAGCGTGTTCGACAATACCCATGACTTTTAAAGGCACACACGACACTATGGGGAATTCATTGATGTAGTTGGGTGCTTGAAGCGTATCTGACTACACCTCTAACTTCGTGTATGCAAAGTGTCAGGGAGTTTTGATTATTGTAGTCTGGCACTTTAAGCGTATCCGGTAGCACCCCTAAATTCCAAGAACAAACATCAACTGTGTAGGTTGTTCCCCGGTTTCGCTGGATTGTGCATTTGCTTTTTGGTGCCCAAAAAAAGGGGACAAGGAAAAAATCAGATACATTAATTGTAGGTTATATATCATTTCAATATTATATAATTAATTTAAAAATACATTAATTAAATCTTGCGCTTGGAGCAAGTGTATACCAGTTACTTTCCTCGAACGTGGTGTCTAGGTGGCCTAGGGCTCAACTAGATCTAGAGGGTTAAGCCTTGACTCGGGATGCGTCTAAAATCTACTATGTTTTTCCAAGTCTTCTTTCCATGGTTGTGATGGTTTGGTTTGCTTGAGCACGAATTTCTCCAAAATTCCTGGGTGCTCCCCCGACTGATCACTCTAATTGGAGGTCTATGGCAAGATCTGGGGCATCGTGGTTTATTCAATCAATATGACCGTTTGGAGGTAGCGTGCAGATCTTTCTCGGTGGTCCCCTTGTCTTTAAAAGATTTTTTCTAAGGCCACATCACCTGCCCCGTGCAATTTTGTTGACACTGGAATCTGTCTCCCTATCGATAACTTAAAGTTTTGATCAGTCACACCTTCCCTGGGCTGCTAGACTTGGGTCGCGATTTTTCACTTAGGTTGTCAATGATCTAATACTGGACGATGGCCTGGACTAAAACCTTAATTTTCCTAGTGATACTGGGACCGACTAAAGATGTTTAAGATGATGATATACCCAGTGTTGGTTGTTCTGTGTGTTGTCAAATTTGACACAATTCCTGGAGGAACATCCTTCTGCTCTAGCTTGCATCCAGGTTGAAATTTCCCTTAGATTTGATGAGACCTAGTGGGAGGTACGCATGGTGGTCGAGGGTGATACCTATAACACCTTTCTAACCCCACATGCATTATTCGCATGATTTATGGAATAATTCAAATAAATATCACCACTCAAGGGTGTTACACTTCATAGAAAATATCACAACAACAGTCATGCTCGGTAACACGGGTTTCATCAATTTAAAACATCTTATAAATAGCTCAAAAAACCAATTTAGTCATCGCAGCAGATTCACAAAACAAAACTCATAATACTTCGGTCTCATCAAAAGTTGGAATTAAAATTAGTTTAACCATCAAAATATTCATAAAGTATAGCAACACCAAAAGAACAAATTATTTTGAAACAAGCGTTTCCAACCTGATCTTACATATCATAGCAAGAAACCATTATTTTAGCCAACTAAATAAAACACTCTGAAGTTATCCTCAACGCTTTTACGAACTACTTCTAGTCACCTGCACGTTACCCATGTGGAGGCAACATTCAAACAGAAAGGTTAAGTAATCACAATTTATTATAAAAGACATAAGGAAAAGGTTAGTAGTTACAATATGGTGGCAGAAACGACTGTTATACTGGTTTTGCATTTGTATTCGCAAATGTTGCAGTAAGTAAGAGTCGCTACCGACTTTTCTTTTATCCAACAAAGAAAATGGTGAAAAGAATAGAAAACACCTTTCAAGATTTATTTCGGAGTAAGGGGGTAGATTATGGAAAGGGAAGGTGTTATCACCCTTTCCATCTGTAGTTATCTACGGGCTCTTAATTGCTAGCTCATTTGAAAATACCTTATGTTTTGTGTGTTTGAAAAGGTATTTTGAAAAGACGCCTTACTGCGGCGAACTTTATAATGTTTCTCGTATTGTCGAGAACACATATAAAGTGTTTGAAAATGTTTTTTTGAAAGAGTATTTGTGTGTGTGAGAAAAATGGTTTTGTTTTGAGAAAGCATCTATGAACTATCTACTTTACCCGAAAGGTTGTTCTTTTCCTCTTTTCCTTTAGACAGTGCTATCCTACTATTAGTGAGTAGGTAGCCTTAGTCGTTGGATGTTTGAGGGACATTCGAAGGGACATCGTTACAGTCACAGAGGAAACTGAGCAAGATACTTTAGTAACCACCCTAGGGTTTTCATATCATACCGAGGCAATATCGAGAGGGTCATTTTTTAGATCTTTAAACCAGAGGATAGCCACTAAAATTTCTCATGTTTCAAAAGTTGTGACTGTTTTAATCCGAAGGCAACCGAAGTGGGAATACCCTAGAGGTGTATATGTGAGAGTGTGTTGTATTCAGTTATTTTGTCTTTGCCTTAGGTTTGCTAGCGTTTGATTTTAATCTCTTACCATACAATCTTATTTATCATGCATCTAAACAGTTTAATAGTGCAGGAATTCAAAGTGCGGAAATGTAAAACCAAGCTATTACAAGGCTTCGAGGAGGGGAATTATTTACAAGTCTAAAAAATGGGAGAGAATGAGGTAGTAAAGTAAAGTCCTAGTTAAGTCTATTACATCCCAGTAATCAGATACAATAATATGAAATAAGTGCGAAAGTAAATAAGCGCGCAAAATGGAAATGACGTCTAAACCCTATAAGAATTATGAAATATTTTTGTTTGTTTTTTTTATTTGGAAAATACTTAATTAAATTAATTCTAATTAATTAAAAAAAAAAGAATAAAAAAATTATTAATTAAAATTAATTCTAAAATGAATCTAACATTTTTGGCATTTTTTTTATTTATGAAAAGAATTGAAATTAATTAAATCTTAAGTCTATTAATTTTAAATTAAAGAAATGATTAAAGTAATTTAACTAAATTAAATTATGAAAGTTAAATTAAATAAAAAAACCTAAATCTAATTTTTTATGTTTTTTTCTGATTTTTATGATTAAATAAAAAAATGTTTTTGAAAATTAATAAATATAAAATGAATAAATAACAAACTAAAAAAAAGAATAAAAAATTAGAAAAGAGATAGGCCCGATGTTAACTAGCAAATAGGAGGTGAAATTGGAATTTTTGTAAGGCCCAAATCAGGGAGAAGCCCAGGCTGCGCCTGATCCCATGTTGTTGGCCCTTGAGGGTCCATCATGAAGCTGCACATTTGGGGGCACTGGATTTGACCTCGTTGTGATCCATTGGCTGAAGTTTGAAAGTGCATGGTATGTGTTTGAAGCGCAGCACACTGGATCTGCAACAAATTTGTTAGAAAAAAAATAAAAACTCAAGGCCTGGGGATCAAACCCAGTCCCTCTAGCCTTACCAACACGCGCTTCACCACTCAACCAACCTGCTTATTAGTTTATTCAAACAACAAAAATAATATATATGTGAAACAAGTGGAAAATGCTGAGTTGTCAAACGCGCGCTTCAGTGGACCAATGGGATTTTGAATCAACCAATCACAAAATTCTACTGAGCCACGCCAGCTTTGACTGGAGTCAACAGAACTCAGGGATGCCGAAGCTGTCCTCTGGTAATCTTCTTCGGCCCTGCAAAAATGAAAACGTCAGGAATTCGTGAAATCAAAGCCCCAGACTCCGGCTACCCCCTATTTCGCATGCTACAAATTCAACCATGGTAATGGTGTGACCTAAAACAACATGTATCGTCCATGTAACACGTTAAATCAACTGCAAACATCATTAATAACAGGAATATATGCATAGTATGGATTTAAGTTATATGATTTAAAGAGTTTGTGATCAGAGAAAATTACCAACCAGAGGGATGGCGTGAGGGAGTCACTGTGTGTGTTGGGCTTTCCTAAGGATAGGGAATGATTCATAGAACCTTCAGGAGGAGGATATAACGCTTGGTTTGGATGGATGATGGCTGAAAGTTCAGTTTTGAATTTCACAACTTTGATGATTTTTTTGGAAATTTTGTATGGCTTTGATAGGAAATGTGTGTGTATTTTGGACTTGTGATAATACTGATTATATAGAGGAGATGGTGATATGGTGATAGCATGGAAAGAAATCAAGCCCATAACTATTGCTTTTAAGACATGATTCCATTTTGAAAATTTGCCAAAAATGTGTATAAACATGCCATATTGGATGCAATAATGAACCTGGACATGTTATCCAGGTTGGGCACGAGACATTGGGCCCTTCCATGCATCAAACCAGGCCCAAACACCAATGGCCAAAATTATTTGCTTTTTACTTTGATTTATTTGATTTTAAATTAAATAAAATTAATATAAAATGCAAATAAAATCAAGACTATGCAAAAATGGTCTTAGGGGTCCTTAGACATATCATGAACATGTTTAGGCCCTAAATGTTAGGCCCATTAACTTGAAAAATCATTTTGCCCAAAGTTGACTTCATGCATTTTCTTGAAAATTGCCCAACTTGTGCAAGCAATAACTTGCTCAAATTTTAACCAGTGAATATGGTCTTTGACTTTTTGGAAAGCCCAAGATGTCTTATTCAATCTTTCTTTTTTTTTCAATTTTACATTTGAAGACTTTATCTTGATATAAGTGGTCTTGGAAAAAAGTGTCTTTTGTTGACTTTTTGAAAATGACCTGTAATGTATGAGCTTGTATTTTCCAAATGATGCATTTCTTAAACTTGAGGATAAAAGAGAAGTTATAGGAAATTGTATTCTCTTCAAAATTAGCTCTGGTTGGGGCAAAATGGATGAAGTATGTGAAAGTTATGCCTGGTCAAAGTTCAATTGACGTCTCCTATAGAAACCCTAATTTAGCAATTCTTGACTTTTGATAAATTAAGAGCATTCCTTGAGGAATCATGTTCAACCCTTGATAAAATGATGATTATCACTTCAAAATGTTTGACAAAAAATCTTGAAGTTTGACTGTATATTGGCCACAATTGACTTTTGACTTAGTACAATTGATTTTCAAACACTTGAGTAGTTGATTGAGTAAACTTGTAGTGTAAGGCATGAAATTTGGCGTGAACATTTTTGAGGACATATTAGGAACTATGTAAATCACTTGTGGCCTTTGAAACCCAATCTTCTTTGTGAAAAGTTAAACCCTAGTTGGAAGTCCATTGCTTAGGAGGAGAATTTGTCTGGTCAATTCTTAGTAAACCTTGAGCATTTCAAGACCTCTATGAGCATGTCTTAAAAAATGAGAGGGAGAATTTTGGGGTACAACAGTTGCCCCTGTTCAATCTTCTTAAACCTGAAGAGTTAGATGGGTCTGTCTGCATTCGTGATCTGAAGGTGGAAGAGGATTGAACACTAGAGTGCCCAGAAATTTGCACTCGCCATTGCACAAAGTAACGTTATTGGTTGATGATATCGGGAATGGGCTTACAGATTCCATTTGGAGAAGATGACTGAGATTTGTCGGAGATGGGCTTAAAGATGCCATCTAAAGTAGATGTTGACTTCACAAGAGGTCTCTTTGTGGGGATTCTCATTGCTGTTGTTTTAGGAGAACACAATTGGGGAATGTTGATTTCGCTCTTTGCTTGAGGAAGCTCTATGGGGAATAGAGTCTAGGAGCTTTAGTTGTCCATTACTCTATCGGGGAGTTATCTCTTGACCTGGGAGAAGAAAGTTAGTTGTTATCTGGTCGAAATCCAGGCTTCACAGTAACTTGCTAAGGATAATAAAGTTGAATGTTATCTGGTTATATTCCATGTTTCACAGTGACTTATTGGGAAATATGAAATTAATTGTTAACTGGTTGGTTTCCAGGCTTCATAGTAATTTGCTTAAGGTTTAACTGTTATCTGGTCGAATTCCAGGCTTCACAGAAACTTGCTTAATGTTTAACTGTTATTTGGTCAATATCCAAGCTTCACAGTAGCTTGAACTGTTATCCGGTTGGTTTCCAGGCTTCAGTGTTTTAGATGAAATTAAGTTTTTATCTGGTCGGGTCCAGGCTTCAAGTTGAATTTGAGGTTAACTGTTATCTGGTCGGGTCCAGGCTTTACAATGTTGTAAATTATACTGTCATCTGGTCGGGTCCATACTTTATAGTAATTGACAGAGTAAACTGCTATCTGGTCGGACTCCAGGCTTCGCAATAATTTGACAGAGTAAACTTCTATCTGGTCGGACTCCAGGATTTGCAGCAACTTATACTGTTATCTGGTCGGGTCCAGGCTTCACAATGTCTTAAATTGTAGGTTGACTGTTATTTGGTCAAATTCTGGGCTTCAGCAATGATGTTAACTATTATCTGGTCGGGTCCAGGCTTCACAGTGTTGTAGAAGTTTGATTGTTATCCAGTATGTTGTACCCCAAAATTTTCCCTCTCATTTATCAAGAATTTTCTCACAAGATCTTCTTTTGCTCAAGATTGCATTAGGGTTGATCATCTCAAGACACCTCCTTAAACACTGATGACCAAATTAAGGTTTGAGATTGCACAAGGATATTTGAACTTCAAATTCCCCATATGACTTTCATGGTTCATCATGGACCCTCAAGATTACTCATGTCAAGTTTCAAGCTTTAGATCACACTTTTGCCCAGTCAATTGAGCAGTTGACCTAAAAATCAGCTGTATTGAGGAAAAAGTAAACTATGGCCAATTTACAGTCAAACTTCAAAATTTTTTTATCTACAACAACATTTTAAACTCATATGTATCATTTGATCAAGTTTGGATCACAATTCCTCAAGAAATTTTGTCAAATCATCAAAAGGGCAAAATGGTCAAAATTAGGGTTTTGATTGAGAAGGGGCAATTTTTGATTTTTGACCTAGAAAATGATCAATTGGCTTGAATAATGATCTCAAGAGTTCAATTTCATCATTTTTACCTAATGGAATGACCTAAAACATTGCTCAAGATCAATTGGATTGATAGTGAATTTTCAGTCAACTGATCAAAAGTCAACTGTACACTGAAAAGTCAAACTTTGACTTTTTGGTCAAAATCCAATGTCAAAGATCACAATTAACCAAAACATGTCAAAATATGAAACTTATTCATCAAGAAATCAAAAATTCAAGATTTCATTTTGAAAAGTTAAAATTTCTAAACTTCAAACTTTTTCTAAGTGTTGGAAATTTCTTATTTTTCACAACTTTGAGCAAAATTTTCACCATGATGCAAGATGATTCAAAAGAAACTTTCAAAATGAAAGTTGTAGATCTCCATGAAATATACAACATTGCTTTACATAACTCCTTCCAAAAGTGCTTGGATCTCAAGTTATAATTTTAAGAACACATGGTCATGAAACAAAACACTTAGTGAAATTTTGCCCTAATTTGGTCAGGATTTTGACCTAACTTCATGGCACTTTTTCATATAGTTCCAAGGGGAATTTTAAAAAGTGATTCAAAGAGGGTTTCTATAGAACATTAAAATCTTTCCAAAATGTCATAGAACTCCTTGAGATCATTTTTGAGTAGGGAGAATCGAAGAGATGGAGTTAGGGTTTTCACACTTAAATTACAAGTCATTTTATGATGAACAAGATTCAAAATTCAAACTTATGCTGCATAACCTCTACTTTATAGGCCTCAAACTTGTTAGTCACTCAATAATTAATTGCTTGCACAGCTGTTAGATGTCTCAATTCAAGCCTTCAATGCAAGGCCATGCTTTATATCCATTTTGGGAAGAAAGTGCACAATGCCATTTTGATAAAGTAGCTTTTTGCACAAATTTTTTTCTTTAGCCTTGCACTTGTTCTCTTCTGATCACACAAGTAACATAACTCAAGAGAAGCTTATCTAGACACTTACAATCACCCAGGCCATGCTTGTACTTCCTCTTGAAACTTGTTTTCCCACTTTTCTTGAAAATCAAGTAACATAGCCATTAGCTTGTAACTTGTACTTCTGACTCTCAAAAGCACTCAAGACTTTTGCTTATACATACACAAGTTATTTGCCACAAATCACATGCATGCTTGAGCCCTGAAAACACCAAGAACACAGAATCACCAAAAACACCTCAAAACTTGCCATTTATGAGTTTTGAATCCAATCCCCAAATTTGCTCATACGTTTCTTGGCCTTTTAATTTCAAAAGCTTCTAAATAACATACACAAAGAATCCCAACACCTGCAACACCACTGTAACACCTCCATCATCATCCACCATTTTCAAAAACAGCACCTTGCACCTTGACTTCTCCAAAACTCCTCAGGCACTTTCAGCTCAAGCTAAGCATCACATTAGCTTCCAGGGAACTTGAGGAAGCTAATCCAATCATTAGAACTCACTAAAAGTTACTCAAACTCAAAACAAGATACCCTATTGCAAGGTAAGTTATCTCAACTTTGAACTTTTCATACAAGCATCATTAATGGTTTATTTGTGAATGAAAAATGTAGATATCATTGCCCTGAAGCTAACCATGTCCATAGTTTTCATTTATATTGCTTGAGCTTAGAGAATTTTATGATTTAAGTTTATGAATTTTTTAGGGTTCAGATTAGGGCCATTAAAATTCATGCTTGTCTTTGATCTATAATTTTATTGCTTTGCATTTCTGAAATCGTGAGGAAATTTGCTACAAGATTCATGTTTACATTTTTGCAAATGAATGAGAGATGAACAAGATGCAGGTACTATGGCTGGGCGTGAGGTTGAAGATGAAGTTCAGGCCATGGACTTGTTTTCTATCATATATTTGTTGTTTTGTTTATATGAACGGATGTATAGCCACCCCAGTGGTAGAAATGCGCGCCTGTGACTATAGGGATCTGGGTTCGAGCCCCAGTGGTACCCTTTTGGGATTTTTTCTCACATTTTCTGACCTTTTTTTTGTAGCGTTGTGCCTCATCCCCTTGGGCCTTATGTTTGTTTCACTTCTGACCCCCCCCCCCCCCCCCCCCCCCTTGCTGGCTATTCACACCCTGGCCCATTTTATTTTATTTTTTTCTCATTTTTATTTATTTGTTTTCTTAAATATTTTATCTAATACTAAAAAATCAGAAAAAATATAAAAACATTAGATTTATATTCTGATATAGTTTATTTATTTTTTACACAAAAAATTATTTTATTTAATCATACTTTGTTTATTTTACTAATTGATTTGTAAATTTAATTAGAAACTAGGTTTTTTTAGTTATTTTTTTACACAATTTAAATATATTATTTTAAAATGTAAAAAGATCAAAAATATTTTATAATACTATAAATTATTTTCAAGACAAAAATACCAAAAATGTTCTTCTTATAACTTAATTCATTTTTTTAATCAATTAATAGATTAGGGTTTTATTTGAATTCTTTTCCTAGTAAATTTAGGTCCTAATTTTTACTAATTTAATTAATTATTTTTCTTTTAGTTGATTAGGTTAAAATAAAACCCCTTTTCCTAAAAAAATCCAAATAAAAGTCCATTTTCTTTCCATTTTACATTCTTGTATATTTATTCATTTTTGTACATTATTTCTCCAAATTCAATATTATTGTAATAGATAATTAGGTTTCTTTTCTAGCAATCCCGATTTCTAAATTGTACACCCCTCCCACAAGTATTGTAATAGCATAGTAATTTTAAATTCCGCAATTTATCGCTTTATATACAAATGCTAGTAATTAGGGTTTGTATGGGAAGACTAAAACCAATCAATTAGAAAACCCTAATCAAAGACAAATAAAGCATGAAAATCAATACACTTGCATACAAACACCCTTAAGGTAAAATCCACTTGGTTGCCTTACAAAATGGCCATATTACGCATGTGAGGTATCTTAGCAAAAACAAGCAGAATATAAGATCATAGACCCTCGATGACGCTATCTATGTTGCCTTTCAATTGATCTTAGTACCTAAAGAGAATGCTAAGATACCTTGTAACATTGCTAATCATGGTTATACGATGACCCACGCCCGTCCCATTTACATCCAAAGATAGGGTTACTTATCAAATCAATGGTAAGATAACAATGTCCAAGGAAAGAGGAAATTAACATGAAAGACTTTTTAGTAGGTAAAATGCTCCTAATTACTTTCTCCATTTCAAAACAAAACATCCTTGCTATTTTCAAAATAAACACCTACACTTTCAAAACATCTTACAAACTTGAAAACATTTTCAAAAGATCAACATCTTTGTATACATTCTTACGAACGAGAATCATTACAAAGTTTTCCTAATCAATGGCCTCTATACAAAATACTTTCAAAAACCACACAAAGCATAATTTCAAACAAAAGCAAGTGATCTAACAAGTAACTAAGAGCCCATGGAAAAACATGGATGAAAATGGTGCTAATACCTTCCCTTTTTATAATCTACCCCCCGAACTCAAGAAACAATCTCAAAGATCTTTCATGTGCTTTTTCACCTTTCCTTTTGGATAAAAGAAAAGTCGGTGGCGAATCTTGCTAATCGTAACATTTTGCGATCAAACGCAAAACACCCAAGTCAGTTCTCCCACCGTATCACAGAATCGAATTTCGGGCTCCAACAATAATGTTAACTGCTATCTGGTCAGGTCTAGGCTTTATAGTGGTTGATGAGCTGTTACTTCAGATAGTTGCCCTATCTTGTTTCGGGAATTAATCTGGAACCTTCTTTTGTTGGTTGTTGAGATAGTTGCCATGTCTTGTTTCAAGAATTAATCTCTAACCTGGTCTTGTAGATAATCGCCCCATCTTGTTTCAGGAATTGATCTATAATCAGTTCTTCACAGATAGTTGCCTTGTCTTGTTTTGAGAATTAATCTGGAACTGTTGAAAATCCTTGATGATATTTATTTGTTGATCTTTCCTGAAAAGGTAAAGAGTTAGTTGTATGCAATGCCATGATGCATGAAATGCATTGCGTAATGATGTTCTCAAAATAAATGAGACTGCGTTATATGTATTTGTATATATATGTTATGAAATTTGTAAAATAATGTATAAATGCAGTATGTGAACGTATTAGTTGTTCTTTACAGTGTCGTTGAACTGGGGAAAATAAATTCCTGATTGCTGCTGGGGATGAAGGATGCAATTCTTCACTATTTGCTGGTAGATGAATTTCCGTAACTAGAGAATTAAACTCTACTTGGGGAAAGAAAAGCTTTGTAAACTGCTTGGGGATTTTAGGAAACCCTGCTGGGGACCCAAGAGACTTATAGACCATGTAGAGGAAGGCTCCAAGGTGCCGGAGAGATGATTGAAACTCTTGATCTGTTTAAGAGATACCGAAATATCCGAAATCATTAGGCTATACGTTGAAGATACGACGGCGACTTTGCGGGAAGATGCCCCCATTTCGGTACCTACTGAGGAATGTACCCTTGCTGATAATGAATTTTGTGAAAATGATCCCCTAGGGGTATTTTGTGGGGATTTACATGTGGCTTTTTGACATTGTCCCGATTCTTAAAACCCTTAGCAACTGTCTTTCTATTTTCAATGCGTGTATTTGTAAATGGTGATCATATTCAAGTGCATATATTAAAAACAATTACTGGACGTTTTTGCAAAACAAAACAGAAAAATAAAAACAAATAGTTTTGTGCTTTCAAAGAGATAGTTTTATATTAATCTGAAGAAGTCTGCCTATAATAAGTGTTTTTGTACAAGGAGACAGACATCCTAATAAGATAATGCGGGCATAAGAATTAAAACTATATAAAGTAGTATACAAAGAAAAACAGCTATGTGAAATGATCCCATTGGGTTTCAATTCTGCTATTGCCTTTATATCTTTGAGCGTCTCATCACTTTGCTGCTTGGCCGAAGCTGAATATATTGATTAGTACCATTTGAACTTGACATTTGACACTGAAGGTTGGTTGTAAGGTGATCCAACGGGACATAGTTGTACGCTTTAATCCCTAATTTTTGCCTGGACTGCCCTTTCGAGTTTTCAGTCCACCGAGATACCCTTTTTTTCCCAAGCCGCCTTTTTCAGGTTTTCAACTTGTCGGGTGTACAGGTTTTTTTATATATATCCCTAATTTTTGCTCAAACCCTTTTGGTTCGCCGGGATGCCCTTATTTTTTCCTAGGTCTGTCAACCTAGCGGGTCTTTGTTCATGCATAGTATCTTTTAACTATGTCCGTGTTTGCTGGGTGCAGAAGGCCGTCACCGTCTATAGTGGTTAATATCATAGCTCCCCCAGAAAATATGTTCTTGATCACAAATGGTTCTTCATATGTAGGAGTCCACTTGCCCCTGGGATCACCTTGTGGCAGGATGATGCGTTTGATTACTAGGTCACCAACCTGATATACCTGACGTCTGACCTTCTTGTTAAAAGCTTTGATCATACGTTTCCGGTACATCTGACCATGACAAACAGCCGCAAGCCTCTTCTCGTCAATTAGGTTCAATTGGTCAAGTCGAGTATGAATCCATTTGTCTTTGTTTAAACTTGCATCCTTCATGATTCTCAAAGAAGGGATCTGGACTTTAATGGATAAGACAACTTCCATACCGTAAACGAGAGAAAGGGGTCGCCCTGTTGACGTGCGCACTGAGGCACGGTAACCATGAACAACAAATGGTAACATCTCGTGCCAGTCTTTATATGTCATTGTCATCTTCTGTATGATCTTTTTGATATTCTTATTAGCAGCCTCCACAACACCATTCATCTTCAGTCGGTAAGGAGAAGAATTATGATGCTGGATCTTGAATTGCGTACAAACTCGGTGATCATAGTATTATTGAGGTTGGTACTGTTATCTGTGATAATTCTTTTTGGGATACCATACTGATAGATAAGATTATGTCTGATGAATTGAGCCATTATGTTATTGGTAACGGAAGCAAATGAGGCTGCCTCTACCCACTTCGTGAAGTAATCAATGGTGACAAGGATGAAACAGTGTCCATTGGAAGCGATAGGTCTAATTTCTCCAATTATATCAATACCCCATATTACGAATGTCCAGAGATCAGTCAAGACATTGAGCAGAACCAGAGGTACATGTACTTTGTCAGCATAGATTTGGCATTTGTGACAAGTTTGGGGTGATGATGACAATTAGCTTCCATTATGGACCAATAATATCCTGCTCGTAGGATCTTTTTAGCCATTGTATGCCCACTAGAATGGGTGCCAAAGGTACCTTTGTGCATATCTTCTATAATTTTCTCCGCTTCTCTCTTATCCATGCACCACAGTAAGGTAGAATCATGGTTGCGCTTGTAGAGAATTATGTTACTCACGAATAACTTGGAAGAGAATCTTCTTAGAAATTTTTTGTCATTGATGGACGCTCCCTCAGGGTACTCTTGAGCTTCGAGATGCCTTTTCACCTCGTGGAACTAAGACTTTTCCTCTACCCCATCAACATCAATCTCATAACAGTGGGCCGGTTCGTATAACCTTTCGATAGTGATCCGAGGTGCTTCGTTATCCCACCTAACTTTAAACATGGATGACATGGTGGCTAGCGCGTCCGCTAACTGATTTTCTTCTCGTGGAATATGTTCAAAGGTAATCTATGTAAAGTATGGAATCAATGTCAACACATGCTCTCAATAAGGGATGAGATTAGGATGCTTCGTGTCCCATTCTCCTTTGATATGGCTGACTACCAGGGTCGAGTCTCCATATATGCTCAAGAATTTGATTCTCAAGTCAATAGCAGCTTTAACACCCATGATGCACGCCTCATATTCAGCCATATTATTGGTACAGTTAAAGCATAGTCTGACGGTGAAGGGTGTATGGAAGCTTTCTGGGGAGATAATCACAGCAGCGATGCCATTTTCGAGTGCGTTGGAAGCTCCATCAAAGACCATAGTCCACCGAGATCCTTTTTCAGGTCCTTCATCATGTTCAGTTTTTTCACAATTAGTTACTAGTATGATATTCTCGTATGGGAACTCAAAATTCATTGACTGGTAGTCGTCTACAGCCTGATGAGTCAAGTGATCAGCTAGTACACTCCCTTTGATTGCTTTTTGAGTAGTGTACTGGATGTCATATTAGTTTAGGACCATTTTCCATCTTGCAATTTTTCCGGAGAGAGCAGGCTTCTCGAATATGTATTTGATAGGATCCATTTTAGATAACAATAAGGTAGTGTGGGTTAACATATACTGTCTTAGTCGGCGAGAAGCCCATGCCAAAGCACAACAAGTTTTCTCGAGCAGTGAGTATCTTATTTCACAGTCGGTAAACTTTTTCCTAAGGTAGTATATTGCATGCTCTTTTTGACCAGACTTCTCATGCTTCCCCAGCACACATCCCCATTGAATTATTTAATACCATTAAGTACATGATCAAAGGTCTTCCTTCAACTGGCGGCATCAAAATTAGAGGTTCTTGAAGATATTCCTTGATTCTGTCAAAGACAGTCTGGCAATCATCATTCCACTTCACTACTTGATCTTTCTTCAGTAATTTGAAGATTGGCTCACAAGTAGCAATTAGGTGGGAAATGAATTTGGCAATGTAGTTTAGACGTCCCAAGAATCCCCTAACCTCCGTCTCAGTATGGGGAGATGGAATTTCTTGTATAGCTTTAACCTTTGTGGGGTCTACTTCAATACCTTTGCCACTGACAATGAACCCTAAGAGCTTACCAGATCTTACCAAAAAGGTGCATTTGTTCGGATTCAATCTTAACTTGTACTTATTTAGTCTTTCAAACAGCTTTTGCAGGTGATCAAGGTGCTCTTATTCAGTCTGAGACCTAGATATCATATCGTCGATGTAGACCTCTATCTCATGATGGATCATATCATGAAACAAAGATACCATAGCATGCTGATAGGTTGCCCCGACATTCTTCAACCCAAATGGCATAACCTTGTAGCAGACCATGCCCCACTGTGTGACGAAAGTTGTTTTCTCCATATCTTCATGTGCCATCTTGATCTGATTGTAACCAGAGAAACCGTCCATGAAGGAGAATATCTTATGTTGTGCGGTCTTGTCAACTAGAACATCAATATGGGGAAGCGGAAAGTCATCCTTGGGGTTTGCCCTATTCAAATATCTGTAATCCACACACATACGCACCTTACCGTCCTTTTTAGGTATCGGTACCACGTTCACAACCCATTATCAATAAGAAGTAACATCTAAGAATCTGGTATTGAATTGTTTCATGACTTTCGCCTTGATCTTTTTTGACATCTCAGGATGCATACAACGAACCTTTTGCTTCACTGGAGGGCAGTCTTCTTTCGTTGGCAGATGATGAACCACAATATCAGTGTCTAGCCCTGGCACGTCTTTGTATGACCAGGCAAAGATCTCAACATAGTCACGTAACATCTGAATTAACCATTTTTTAACACCATTCTCCAAGTCGGCACCTATCTTGACTTCCTTTTTATTCTCCTCAGTACCTAAGTTTACTGTCTCAACCGACTCTTCATGAGGTTGTATTGCTCTTTCCTCTTGTTGTAACAGTCTAGCAAGTTCTCATGGTACTTCACAATATTCCTCACCTTCGTACTCGACTTGGTATATTGAATTTTCAAAGTCATAACTGGAAATAGCAGAACCATAATCAATGGGATCCAAGGTGGGTGTGGATCTGCAATTTGATATGTGTGTGTGTGTAAGAGAGCGTAGCTACTTTGATAAAAATAAAGAAAGACAAAGAGCATAAAATGTGTATGCAAAACGTCCAATGATTTATTAATGACATATGAATATGAAGTGATAACCCTCACAAATAGACCGTTGTGCCTCGGGTAAGACACAAGGCTTTAGAGTTTAAATTGTTCAAAAGTTACATATCCTTAAAATAGAAAAACAATTACTCTTGGATAAAAGAAATAGGCACAAAGTCTTTAGTCGTCCAATTATTGAGTCCACCACTGGTAGTAGGGAAGATCCAATTGTCCAAGTCACAGTCACTGTCAGTGTCTTCCCCAACATTCGCTCCATGGTTGCTGATACGTAGTGGTGGTCCTCCGACGCGAGCACGATGAACAACTTTTTGGGCTCCTGAAGTGAAACCCAAACCAAATTTGTCAGACTTATAGGGGATGTCAGGTAGTTGGTCCCAAATAGTACACCCACCTTCTTCAACTACAACCTTAGCATCTTTTAGAGAAGACATTTTCAGTGGAGGTCTGGTAATCTTTAGAACAGTGGTAGCAGCTCTGGTAACAACGATTGTCTGAGGAACCTCTTCAAAATTCTGACAGGAGGTCTCAATGAACTCACCGTCCATCTCGACATATCTGAAAGAGTTGAAATGGCTCACCATATACTCTTCTTTGCCATGGACTATAAAAATATTTCCATTAACCTGATACTTTAACATCTGATGCAAGGTGGAAGTGACAACGTCAGCCCCATGAATCCAAGGGCGTCCTAATAAGTAGGAGTAAGACGGGAGAATGTCCATCACATAGAAAGTGGAGTCAAAAGTCTGGGAACCAACTTTAATTGGAATGTCCACCTCCCCATGTACCATTCTCTTGGAGCCATCAAAAGCCCTCACCACAATATTGATGGGCTTCAATGTAAGTCCTTCACCATCCAATCTGTCCAAAGCCCCCTTGGGTAAAACATTTAGTCACGAACCCGTATCAACTAGAACATGAGCCAGGGTAGTGCCCCTGCACTTAATAGAGACATGCAGGGCCTCATTATGCTTCCTTCCTTTGGACGTCAAATCAGCATCAGAGAAACCGTGTCCATTGTCGGCACTCAGACTAGCAACACAGTTCTCAAATTGGTCGGCAGAAGTCTCTTGTGGAACATGAGCAGACTTAAGGAACTTCACCAAAGCCTTAGCATGGGCTTCGGAGCATAAAAACAAGACCATCATTGAAATTTTTGAGGGGGTCTGCCCCAATTGTTCCGCAACATTATAGTCACTTTTCCGTATGATTTTCAGTATTTCCTCCATTTATTTTTTGGAGGCTTAAGTAATGGTTTCTTTAGGTGACTCCGCCAGGGCAGGCTCAACCGATACTTCTTTTCCCCAAGTCCCAGCTGACTCAGTAGCAGAAATAACACCATGAATAACAACGGGAGTAGCAACAAGAATATCAACAGGAGTGGCAACAGTCTTTGGAGAGATTTCAGGAGAGAAAATCCTTCCGCTTCGGGTAATTTTATCGGTCCCAAAAATAATGTCAATGTTAGGATCAATATATTCAGTAGCTTGATTATTGATAGCCAATAGGTCTTGCTTGACACCATGATAATAAACGTCAGCTCCATAATTCTAAGGAACGACTTTGTCAGAGGAATATGGTATTAGCCCAGGAGAGGTAATAATCAAAGGAGCAACCTTAGGAGTGGATGTAATCCTGATAGGACCTTTAGAGGGGACCCTGGAAGGATTATTGGAAATGGTAACAATTGACACGTCTTTACACAAACTTCTTGTAGAAGGTATCTTCTCAAAGAGAATCTCCCGGTCATTAATCAGACGTTGAACTCTTATCTTTAGTAATAAGCAACCATTAGGCAGAGACACACACATGTGGCAACCTTCATCACAACCCGGAAATAAACTGGCTCATAAGAGATTCTACTTAACAACTGGAAGAGGAGTAGTCAGTTCATCAACAAAAGAAACAAACAGGTCATCATCAATAACATTAATACCTTGGTCATGCTTGGGAATTGGTGAAGTTATCACATTAGCGGTTTTAGGAGGGTCAAAGTCAATCTCCTTTGCCTCAATAAGATCTTGAACCTTATTCTTCAGGGCCCAACAATCATTTGTATCATGCCCTAGACTGTTGGAGTGGTAGGCACACCGAGCATTTAGATTATAACACGAAGATGTAATGTTTGGATATTGAGGAGGCTCCCTCAGAGTGACCAAGCTAGCCTTAAATAAATGTTGCAATACCTGAGATAAGGGCATGTTGAGTCTGGTGAAATGTCTTCTAGGCGCATCCTGCCTGGGCTGATTGTTTTGTTGTTGAGTTAATGCAGAGTTGGAGATCATTACATCTCCTACCGTCGGACAATGTTTAGCTTTACCCTGATTTCTCTGGCCATAGACAACACTAACTTCCTTCTTCCCACTGAAAGGCTTCATCACAGCACTCAAAGATGCAACCCCTTGAATTTTTCCACTTTGGATGCCAACTTTTACTCGTTCTCCCATCAATATCAACTCGGTCAATCCAGGTGAAGAGCTTCCGATCAGATGGTTGAAAAATGCGCCTGATAAAGTACCCAAGAACATATCTACCAACTCTCTATCAAAAAAGGAGGTTGGACTCTTCTTGCAAGATCTCTCCACTTCTGGGCATAATCTTTGAAACCCTCAATAGAACCCATAGACATGCTTTGAAGTTGCGTACGGGTTGGAGCGAGGTCAACATTGTATTGGTACTGCTTGTAAGAAGCAGCAGCCAAATCTTCCCAATTGCAAATGTTGGTTCCTTCTAGTTGATAGAAACATTCCAACTGCGTCCCTGACAAACTCCCCTGGAAGAAATGAACCCATAAATTCCTGTCAGCAGTGTGGGGTTGGATGTTCCTGACATAAGACCTTAAATGCAACTTGGGACATGAAACACCGTCATACTTTGCAAATGCGGGAACTTTGAATTTATGGGGGATAACCACCCTTGAGACCAGTCCTAACTCCTCAAAATCCAGTTCAGGTACCCTCTGAATCTCCTTAGCATTGAGACGATATTCTAGTTGTTTATACTTGTCATTGACATGAGGATATTGTTCTTCAGCATAGTCTGTTTCCTCTTCATCAGTCCCTGGGATGTTATCCTCTTCTTTTGTCTTCTTATTACCAACTTCCTGATTATCCCCCTCATTTGATGGAGTTGCAAATTCTAGAGCTCGACTGGCTGGTCCTCAAAACCTTCTTCCCATATTCAAGACCCCAGCCGATTTCTTTGCCTTCTTTGTAGAACTCAAATTACAACTGCCTTTTAGTATTACAATTGAAAATTAAAAATTCTTAAAATCTAGGAATCAAGTCTCCCATGGGCGCTTCCTATTCGTGTCGAGATAGTCATTAAGACTTTTTTCTTTGTGAAGTTGCTTCGTGAGCTCAACCACTTTCTTCTCACTGGTGTAGAACTGAGCTCTAAAGGTATCATGTTCTTCTTTCATCTGAATCCAGGACCTCTGCAACTCTTCAAGATCAGTGGGCAAGTCAGGATGAAGAATTGTATAAGGAACATCTTCTTTGGTGATAGGCTCCACAATCACTGGCAAGATCGCTGTATATGGCATCATAAGGTTTTGGGCGCGAGCTCGTACCCATTTGAGATAAGGCTCCATAGGAATGGAATTCTTATGCCCCAACATCTTGCTATCAACCTGATTTACCATGCCCCAAGTTTGTATGAACCTTTGACGATACCCTTGAACATCATCCTCGTAGTTTCACACAATGCCTTGGATAAGCATATCACGGGGACCATCCCTTCGAGCATAACTGAACTGTCGTAGAGCCAAAGAAGGATTATAAGTGATACCTCCCCTAATGCCAAGGAGTGGGACATTAGAGAATTCCCCACAACGCTCGATGATAGAGACATCTCCCATAAACCGGGAGTACCAAAGAATATCTGAGTGAGAAAGTGACATTATCCTTTGTGACCAACCCAAACCTTGTTCGTTCTTCAATACTGATTGAGGGAGGTGCGAAATAAACTACCTAGATAGAAATGGTATACAACACATCAGAACCCCTTTTCTTTTCATGGTACGAGTGTGGAGGGAATGCAAGATATCTCAGAGCAAAGTAGGCACAGGGTTGTGAGAGAGGAAAACCTTGACAACATTCACATCAATGAGTGAGTCTGGATTAGGGAACATTACTAACCCATAGATTAAGAGAGCCAGAACTTCTTAGAAATCTTGGAAACCCAAATCATCCCAAAACAATTGAGCCTTTTATAATAGGAACTTGACTAGGAAACCCTTGACTATGTTTCTTGTTTCCCAATTGGATATAACATCGGACCGTTTCAGATGCAAGGCTGCTGCAATGACCTCTGGCTTTGGAGCATCCTCTAAACCAGTGAAAGGTACCTGATTAAGAATAGGTACACCCAATAATTGAGAGAACTCTTCCATGGTAGGTACCAACTGATAATCAGGAAACGTGAAACAATGGTGTTTGGGGTCAAAGAACTGAAAGAGTACACCCATCATCTTCTCATCAAAGCTTGAGGTAACCAGATTGAGAAGTTGACTATATTTCTTGGTGAACGAGGAAGTCTCAAGAACCCTTGATACTAGTTCTTTGAGTTGAAGAGTTATTTTCACAAAGCTGATTCAGATGGTATTTCTATGAACGGAGGCCATGATCTATAAAACAAAACAAAGATAAATTTCCTTGGTCCTTGAAATGGTTAGTGAAATGAAAATGGATGTCATGATGAATGATGTTATGTTTGAACAGTTTAATCACACACAAGCAAAACACACAAGACCTTAAGTTTAGGCTTTCATGGGGTTTATAGGTAAGTACCCTCTTGAATTTTAGTTGGTTCAACCTATCCTAAAAAAGTAACTGGGTTCTAAAGAGTCTCAATATCACTGATCTTTCTTTATCAGACATTGTTTCAGCTCAAGTGATCTTTTCTCGCAGCCGAAATATCCCGAAAGTCCAATCTCAATGAGTGTAGTATCGAGTATTAACCAATCCTCAGCTTTATACTGAGGCCGACTATCTCACTACTTTCTAATGTCCAAGTTTGTTCAACTAAAGGTTCTAAGGTTCGTTAGTGCTTTTATGACACCACACATCCGCCCCGTATTCTCCTCGATTTAACACAAGGGATACTGGTACCAACAAATATGTCACACTAACACAACCATCACTTCAACCATATCGGTCTATGTTGTACAGTCTCCACGATCTATTGCTGCTTACCTAAAGGGTGCCCCAGATCTGGGTGTAGAATCTTTAACAGTAACCCCAGCAAACCCTTAAAAGATAAAGCATACAAAGCACACAAGGAAAGCAATTATTAAAATGATCTAACTCTAAGGTGACCCCGCTTTTATTTTTCCCAGCAGAGTCGCCAGTTCTGTAATACGGTGGCAGAATCGACTGTTATACTGGTTATGCATTTGTATTCGCAAATGTTGCGGTAAGCAAGAGTCGCCACCAACTTTTCTTTTATCCAACAAAGGAAAGGGTGAAAAGAACAGAAAAAGACCTTTAGAGATTTATTACTGAGTAAGGGGGGTAGATTATGGAAAGGGAAGGTGTGAGCACCCTTTCCATTCATAGTTATCTACGGGCTCTTAGATGCTAGCTCATTTGAAAAAACCTTGTGTTTTGTGTCTTTGAAAAAGTATTTTGAAAATACGCCTTAGTGCGACGAACTTTGTAATGTTTCTCGTATTGTTGAGAACGTATACAAAGTGTTTGAAAATGTTTTTTTGAAAGAGTATTTGTGTATGTGAGAAAAATGGTTTTGTTTTGAGAAAGCATCTATGAACTATCTACTTTACCCGAAAGGTTGTTCTTTTCCTCTTTTCCTTTAGACAGTGCTATCCTACTATTAGTGAGTAGGTAGCCCTAGTCGTTGGATGTTTGAGGGACATTCGAAGGGACATCCTTATAGACACAAAGGCAACTGGGAAAGATACTATAGTAACCACCCTAGGATTTTAAGATCATACTGAGGAAACATGGAGAGGGTCATTTTTTAGATCTTTAAACTAGAGGATAGCCACTAAAATTTCTCACATTTTGAAAGTTGTGACTGTTTTAATCCGAAGGAAACCGAAGTGGGAATACCCTTGAGGTGTATATGTGAGAGTATATTGTATTCAATTATTTTGTCTTTGCATTAGCTTTTCTAGCATTTGATTTTAATCTCTTTCCATACAATCCTATTTATCATGCATCTAAACAGTTTAATAGTGTAGGAATTCAAAGTGCGGAAATGTAAAACCTAGCTATTACAAGGCTTCAGGGAGGGAAATTATTTACAAGTCCAAAAAATTGGGGAGAATGAAGCAGTAAAGTAAAGTCCTAGTTAAGTCTATTACATCCAAGTAAGCAGATACAATAATATGAAATAAGTGCGAAAGTAAATAAGCACGCGCGAAATGGAAATGACGTCTAAACCCTAAGAATTATGAAATTTTTTATTTTTTATTTTTTTAATTTGGAAAATACTCAATTACATTAAATCTAATTAATTAAAAAAAGGAAAGAAAATTATTAATTAAAATTAATTATAAAATGAATCTAACATTTTTGGCATTTTTTTATTTATGAAATGAATTGAAATTAATTAAATCTTAAGTCTATTAATTTTAAATTAAAGAAATAAGTTAAAGTAATTTAACTAAATTAAATTATGAAAGTTAACTTAAATAAACAAACCTAAATCTAAGTTTTTATGTTTTTTATGATTTTTATGATTAAATAAAAAAAAAGTTTTTGAAAATTAATAAATATAAAAAAATAAATAACAAACTAAAAAAAAAGAATAAAAAAAATTAGAAAAGAGACGGGCCTCATGTTAACTAGCAAATAGGGGGTGAAATTGGAATTTTTGTAAGGCCCAAATCATGGAGAAGCCCAGGCTGCGCCTGATCCCATGTTGTTGGCCCTTGAGGGTCCATCATGAAGCTTCACATTTGAGGGTGCTGGATTTGACCTCTTTGTGATCCATTGGCTGAAGTTTGAAAGTGCATGGTATGTGTTCAAAGCGCAGCACACTGGATTTGCAATAAATTTGTTAGAAAAAAATAAAAACTCAAGGCCTGGGGATCGAACCCAGTCCCTCTAGCCTAATCAACGTGTGCTTCACCCCTCAACAAACCTGCTTATTTGTTTATACAATATATATATATATATATATATATATATATATATATATATATATATATATATATATATATATATATATATATATATATATATATATATATATATATATATATATATATATATATATATGTGTGTGTGTGTGTGTGTGTGTGTGTGTGTGTGTGTGTGTGTGTGTGAAACAAGTGGAAAACACTGAGTTGTCAAACGCGCGCTTCAGTGGACCCCTGGGATTTTGAATCAACCAATCACAAAATGCTATTGAGCCACGCCAGCTTTGACCGGAGTCAACAGAACTCATGGATTCTGGAGCTGCCCTCCGGTCATCTTCTCCGGCCCTGCAAAAACGAAAATGACAAGAATACGTGGAATCAAAGCCCCAGACTCCAGCTACCCCCCCTATTTCGCATGCTACGAATTTAACCATTACAAAGGAATGACCTGAAATGACTTGTATCGTCCTGCTCAAATCTTGGCCGTTTTGAAACGCTAAACATGGCAACCTGTGATCTAAGGCCCTAACTTTCGATGTAACACGTTAAATCGACTGCAAACATCATCAATAACAGGAATATATGCATAGTATGGATTTAAGTTGCATGATTTAAAGAGTTTGTGATCAGAGAAAATTACCAACCGGAGGGATGGCATGAGGGAGTCTCTGCGTGCGTTGGGCTTGCCTAAGGATAGAGAATGATTCCTAGAACCTTCAGGAGGAGGATATAACGCTTGGTTTGGATGGATGATGGATGGAAGTTCAGTTTTGAATTTCACAACTTTGATGATTTTTTTGAAAATTTCGTATGGCTTTGATAGGAAGTGTGTGTGTGTGTTTTGGACT
Source organism: Vicia faba (assembly GCA_948472305.1). NCBI lineage: Eukaryota > Viridiplantae > Streptophyta > Magnoliopsida > Fabales > Fabaceae > Vicia > Vicia faba. The sequence goes on along the minus strand of OX451735.1, from coordinate 1,471,145,089 downwards.
TGTGAGAATGCTGCTTATATAGAGGAGATGGTGATAGGGTGATAGCATGGAAAGAAATCAAGCCCATAACCATTGCTTTTAAGACATGATTCCATTTTGAAAATTTGCCAAAAATGTGTATAAACATGCCATATTGGGTGCAGCAATGAACCTGAACATGTTAGCCAGGCTGGGCACGAGATATTGGGTCCTTCCATGCATCAAACCAGGCCCAAACACCAATGGCCCAAATTATTTGCATTTTACTTTGATTTATTTGATTTTAAATTAAATAAAATTAATATAAAATGCAAATAAAATAAATACCATGCAAAAATGGTCTTAGGGGTCCTTAGACATGTCATGAACATGTTTAGGCCCTAAAAGTTAGGCCTATTAACTTGAAAAATGATTTTGCCCAACGTTGACTTAATGCATTTTCTTGAAAATTTCCCAACTTGTGTAAGCCATATATTGCTCAAATTTTAACCAATGAATATGGTCTTTGACTTTTTGGAAATCCCAAGATGTCTTCTTCAATCTCTCTTTTGATAAATTTTACATTTTAAGACTTTATCTTGATGTAAGTGGTCTTGGAAAAAAGTGTCTTTTATTGACTTTCTGAAAATGACCTATAATGTATGAGCTTGTATCTTCCAAATTATGCATTTCTTGAACTTGAGGATAAAATAGAAGTTGTAGGGAATTGTATTCTCTTCAAAATGAGCTTTGGTTGGGGCAAAATGGATGAAGTATGTGAAAGTTATGCCTAGTTAAAGTTCAGTTGACTTCTCCTATAAAAACCCTAATTTAGCAATTCTTGACTTTTGATAAATTAAGAGCATTCCTTGAGTAATCATTATCAACCCTTGATAAAATGATGATTATAACTTCAAAATGTTGACGTTGACAAAAAAAATCTTGACGTTTAACTGTATATTGGCCACATTTGACTTTTGACTTAGTACAATTGATTTTCAAACACTTGAGCAGTTAACTGAGCATACTTGTAGTGTAAGGTATGAAATTTGGCGTGAACATTATTGAGGACATATTAGAAACCATGGAAATCACTTGATACCTTTGAAACCCAAACTTCTTTTTGAAAAGTGAAACACTAGTTGGAAGTCCATTGCTTAGGAGGAGAATTTGTCTGGTCAATTCTTAGTCAACCTTGAGCATTTTAGAACCTCTATGAGCATGTCATGAAAAATGAGAGGGAATAGTTTGGGGTATAACAGTATTCATAATGACATTATCACATAACAACTCATACTAATCATCAATATGACATACTCATAAATACATTATAACATCACCTACGCGTCTTTCATCATCATAATCATCATATACTCACTTAGTTCACAATCATTGTCATATTATAACTCATCAACACACTTAGACATCTTTTCATCATCAAATCATCATATAAATCACGTAGTTCACAACTATCATTACATTACAACTCATCAAAATAATTCATGCAATGTCACATAAGATGTTAATGCGACACAACTGACTCAAATGCATGTGGTACCAAATCTTTGATGAACACTTGGTCATAACCCTCCAAAGATCCCCATCATAGAATTGATTCCCTCTTGTAACCGAAGCACATCATAAAATGCACACAATATGCACAATAAGATTGGGGCTCGTCATAAGCGGACCACCGTCTAAAATAGCGGACCATTGTCCAAAAAATGCTATGAATGTATGATGCACAACAATGTTATATGAAATTCGACCACAACTAGTCCAGTGCATCAACATTCACATAATCATCACAATCATGTATTACGTATTTAGAACATGTACGTCATTATAACATCATCATAATACCATCGTCAACATCACAACAATCTCATTAGCAATATCATATTCCCAATTAAAAACAAAACATCATAGCATAGTAAACATATAATAAATCAATTTCATAAGCACATAGTGTCATACTCCAAATTAGCCTGCCCTTTATTTCTACAGTCAAAAATATTTTTAATATTGGTTTCATAACATTCTTTGATATTCGCTTCCAAACCTATTTAAAAATATAAGAATTTATTTCAAATCATTTGTATTTTTAAATACTTGCTCATCTTTATGTACTTTCAATTGGATTTTTATTTAGAATAAGTAATATAGCACAGTTGGTAAGGAATTAAGCTTACAAGTATGAGGTCGCTGGTTTGAATCTTGTGTGTTGCACTTTCAAACATTTTTTCCTATTGTTTGTTACTAATTTTCTTTCCTTTTTTAGAAATCAGGCTTTGGACTTTTCATACATTTTGGATAACTTACTTGCTAAGTTTTTTAAACATAATTCAGGTCTATAAATAGGACCCTTATTTGTCCTAAAGAGCCATTAACAAATCAACAACTTCTCACAATACACAAATTCACAAAGGCAGAAATCCACAACTCACTTTTACATTGCGCATCACATTTTTAAACTTTCATTGTTGCAATTTATTTTTAAAATCTCTATTCAAAACTACTTGTGTATTTACGATTTTTATTTCTGGCTAGTGATTGACTTATGAGGCCCTTCCCTTTTTATTAATCTTTTAATTTCAATGATTTGCGGTACTAATCTAGACTAATTTTCATTTTTTCTCCGTACTAATATTTTTGCTATTGTTTTTCTAACAAATTCAATTCACTTACAGTACTAGCTTTTTCACATTCTAGGGAAAAAAGCTTGTGTTGGTCTTGCAAGCCAATACCTTGAACATCGTACCAAAAATCACACACAAACTGCGTAAATAAGTTTTCATCAATCCAAAGATCACACACAAAACATAATAATCCATTGTCTTCATTGTGCTTTACTTTGTGCACGAATTCAAATATTTTGATACCAACATAGCCTCAATAACATAATCAAATCACACTAACGATACTAACAATGAGACTCAAGCTGTAAATTAATTTCGCAAGTTCATTATAATAGTTGTAGCAGGAAAAAGAAAAGAGATTCAAACAGAGCTTTGATATCACTGCATTGCCCATCAATGTCTAATAGTTCCACAACCGGTGCATACTCTTTGACGACAATAATGATGCAAGCACCATCCGTGACGACCAGCAATCCACGCCGCTCCATGCAAACCTCCTGATGCTCTTGGTCTCTGATGAACCGCAATAGCACGCGTTAAGAAATTCCACCTTCACAACCTTCAACACCCTCCGCGAATGACTTTAACACTCCACCCGTAAACTTACTTCAGCCTCACTCGTGAGCAAATTTGTAACGAGCCATCTCTGCACCCTTAATCCATAAAAGGTTTCAACTTTACTAACGCGTAGAAAATATTAAAAACATTGATTCAGAGCAACACCAACACACGCAGAAGAAGAGACGAAGAACAAATGATTAGGCGAGTAAATAGAGAGCGAGAAAAGAGATTTTAGAGCTCTGCTTCTATGGCTATTGAGAATAGAGGTGACAGAGAGAAGATGATTATTCTGAATCGTAAAGAGGGGCCGCTGGGATTTGATTAGGGTTTTCTAATAAACCTGATTTTGATGGCATCGGTTTCGGGTCCATTGACCTAATTCATCCCAGTTGTTTTTTTAATTATTTTTGCTCTTGCATTTTTTTGTTCCAGTTGGGCCTTAACACCTTCCTACAGATTCTAAAACTCTAGACCCAACTCTTCTTCTTTTTACATTATGTCATGTTTTTGTTTTATTTTCTTTTCATATTAAAAACATCAAAATACTAAAAAAACTCAAATGCTATAAATTCGAACGCTTTTCACAATCAAATTAATTCAACTTTTTGCAAAGATATTAAAAACCACACAATTCACCAATGTGCGACATGTGGCCAATATCTGGCCACATGATGAGAAAAACTTTATCGGGCTTCTCCCGCTCTATGTCTTAATATAGCTAACCAATCGAAAATCATTTTTTCACTAACTTATTAAAACTATAAGATGTTTTCGTAAAAGGATTAAGGAGAATTGCTATCAAAATTAACTACGAACCGCGTTTACGACCACTCATTTTTCAAACCCAGACAAAGTTCAAGGACAATTTGAAATCAATTCTATGAAATCCATAAAAAACATTGTAATATGGTGACAGAAGCAACTGTTATACTGGTTTTGCATTTTTATTCGCAAATGTTGCAGTAAGTAAGAGTCACCACCGACTTTTCTTTTATCCAACAAAGGAAAGGGTGAAAAGAACAGAAAAAGACCTTTTGATAGTTTTCTGAGTAAGGGGGTAGATTATGGAAAGGGAAGGTGTTATCACCCTTTCCATCCGTAGTTATCTACAAACTCTTAGATGCTTAGTTCATTTTGAAATACGTTGTGCTTTGTGCATTTTGAAAAGTATTTTTGAAAGTGCCTTAGTGCGACAAACTTTGTAATATTTCTCAGAATGGTAGAGAACGTATACAAAGTGTTTGAAAATGATTTTGAGAGAGGTTTTGTGTAAGTGTAAAATTTGTTTGAGCATATCATCTAGTAACTATCTACTTTTACTCGAAAGGGTTGTTCTTTTCCTCTTTTCCTTTAGACACTGCTATCCTACTATTAGTGAGTAGGTAGCCCTAGTCGTTGGATGTTTGAGGGACATTCGAAGGAACTTTTATACAATCACAAAGGAAATTGGGCAAGAAACTTTAGTAACTACCCTAGAGTTTTTAAGATCATACCGATGCAACGTCGAGAGGGTCATTGAGGGACTTATGATCTTTAAACCGGAGGGCAGCCACTAAAATCTCTCACGTTTCGAGAGTTGTGACTATTTTTCTGAAGGGAACCAAAGTGGGATACCCTAGAGGTGTGCATGTGCAATTGTGTTATATTCAGTTATTTATCTTGTGTTCAGTTTGCTAGCGTTTGTTTGTTATTCTTGCTATAGAATCCTATTAGGTATACATCTAACAGTTAATAGTTTACAGAAATTAAAAGTGCGGAAATGTAAAATCATAACTATTACAAGGCTTCAGGGAGGTGGATTAATTACATGTCCAAAACTAGGAGGGAAATAAAGCAGTAAATGTAAAAGCCTACATTAAACTATTACAACCAGGAAGCAGGTACAATAACATGAAAAAAGTGTGAAAAGAAATAACGCGCGCGAAATGAAAATAACGTCTAAAACTTAAAAGGAAAAATCTTTTTGGTTATTTTTAATCATGGAAAGAAATTTAATTTAAAATCCTAAGTCTATTTAGTTTTAAATTAAAAAAGGGTTAAAATAATTAATCAATTAATTTACAAAATTAATTTATTTGAGAAAATGCTAACCTAATATTTTTGTGATTTTTATCTGATTTTATAATTAAATAATAGAAAAAATCTTGGAATTAATAAACTAAAAGAAATAAAAAAATAAATAAATGGGTCAGGCTGACTAGTAAACAAGAGGTGTAATTTGCGGAACGCATGCTCGGATCGAAAAGAGGCCCAGGCTGCCTTTCGATCCAATGAGGGAGGTTGTCGGAAATGCACGGCGGACTGCACGTCGAAGGCCCTGGATCTGGATTGGCCAGCATCTGGCAGCAAGGGAATGATGGTGTATGGTGTACTCCTTCAATCTGGGAACACTAGATATGCAGGAAACTGTTAGAAAAAAAACAAAATCCCAGATCTGGGTCGAATCATGTCTTTGATTCGACAGATCATGGACATATCATCCATTTCAAGCCACAATCCAGATTGTGCCCTGAACTTGGTAAATCCCTAATTCTGCATTTAATATCTTATGTAACACATTCAGTCAAATATAAACATCAGCAACAATAGTATATATGATCAATGTGAATTTAAATCATGTATCATATGAGTTTAAGATCGAGGAATTTTTACCAAAAAATGGTGAGATCGGGTTGGAACTGCTTAAGGACTGAGAATGTCTCCTGGAATCTTCAGGAGAAGGATAATATGCTTGGTCTGGATGGAAAAGGCCTGCAAAGGTTGTTTTGAGTTTGACAATTTTGTTGAATCTTTTACAATTTTGTGGAGCTTTGATAGGCCATCTCCTGCTCTATGGCTTCTGATTTAGTCTTGTATTTATAGGGGTGTGGTGGTGAACAAATATGGAATGAATCAGCCATTAACCATGGCTTTGAAAGCAAAATCAAGAGATTTGAAAAGTTCCCATGTTGAGATATTTCATGCCATTTTGAACTTTGTGTTAACCTGGACAGGTTATGGTTGGTGTCTTGCACGAATTTGGGCTTCAAGCTAATCAGTCTAAGCCCAACAAGCTTCATCCCATTAGGTTTTCAGTTCGACTTGCATCTCCATTTCACATCAATTGATTCTTTTGACAAGCTCCCAAGCATTGTTATTTTTGATGGCTCTGAGTTCTAATTCGAATTGCTCAAGGCTTAATCATCATGGCTTCTTCGACTTAGTCACCATCTGCATAGATTGTCTAATCTGGAAACCCTTCATATCCAATCAGCCTAGTCGAACTCAGTTCTTGTTCCTTTCTATCTCATTTCCATCAATTCGACCAATTGAAGTATCACCTTGTTCATTTTAACTTGTTGAAGTTTCGTTCTGTTCTTTTCGATCTCCTTTCCTTCAAATTGACCAATCGAAGTATCACCTCTTCATTTTAACTTGTCGAAGCTTCGTTCTGTTCTTTTCTACCTCCTTTCCTTCAATTCGACCAATCGAAGTATCACCTCCTCATTTTGACTTGTTGAAGCTTCATTCTGTTCTTTTCGATCTCCTATCCTTCAATTCGACCAATCGAAGTATCACCTCTTCCTCACTATGCCTGAATCATATTGATCCAAAATCTCTAAGATGACTTATATCTGGCTTCGACCCTGTCCAAGCCTCATATGGGGCCTTTTTCGACCAGCTGCTTCGTTGGACATCAAATTAGACTGCATACTACTGTCGAAGCTGCTTCAGCCCAAAATCTCTTAGACATATTCTTAGTTTTCGACATACACCTCATCATGTTCCGTACACTTCTTTTCTTTCTTTCAGCTATGCCATTATACTGAGGCGTATAGGGTGCCATGGAAATCATTTGAAGATTTTGCAAACCAAAATTCTTTGTGAGAAATGAAACCCTAGTTGGAAATGCATTGCTTAGGAGGAGAATTAATCTGGTCAATTCTTGGTCAACCTTGAGAAATTGAGGACCTTAATGAGCATGGCTTGAATAAAATGGGAGGACAAATTTTGGGGTGCAACAGCTGCCCCGGTTCAATCTTCTTAAACCTGAAGATTTAGATTGGCTTGTCTTCCTTTCGTGATCTGAAGGTGGAAGATGATTGATCACTAGAGTGCCCATAAATTTGCACTCGCATGAAGTAACATTGTTGGTTGATGATATTAGGAATGGGCTTACATATGCCATTTGGAGAAGATGACTAAGAGTTTTCAGAGATGGGCTTATATATGCCATCCAAAATAACTGTTGATAGGAGTATCAGAATGAACTTGTGTCTAATTTTATCTGAATGAAATGCTGGAAAGAGCCCGTGTCAAGCCGCGTCCAAAAATGTATCAGAAAGAAATCATGTAAGACTGCTTCAAGATGAGCCTGTGTTAGACTACCCCTGGAAATGTCTTAGTAGGAACTTGTGTAAGATTTATTCGGGATGAGCCCGTTTGAAGCTGCATCTGAAAGTTTACTAGAGGGAACCCGTGTAAGATTGCTTCAGGAAGAGCTCGTGTAAAGCTGCATTTCAGGAGGAGAAGGAATCCGTGTAAGATTGCTTCAGGATGAGCCCGTGTAAACCTGTATCTGAAAATTGCGAGAAGGAATTGATGTAAGATTGCTTCAGGATGAGCCAGTGTGAAGATGCATTTGAAAATTGCGAGAAGGAATCCGTGTAAGATTGCTTCAGGATGAGCCTGTGTAAAGCTGCATTTGAGGAGGAGAAGGAATCCGTGTAAGATTGCTTCAGGATGAGCCCGCGTAAAGTTGCATCTGAAAGTTGTGAGAAGGAATCCGTGTAAGATTGCTTCAGGATGAGCCCGTGTAAAGTTGCATCTAGAAATATATTAGGAGGAGCCTGGGTAGGGCTACTTCATCTGGTCATGTAGATAGTTGCCATGTCTTGTTTCAGGAATTGATCCATAATCAGATGTTGGCAGATAGTTGCCCTGTCTGGTTTCAGGAATTAATTTGGAATTGTCTTTGTTGGTTGTTGAGATAGTTTCCCTGTCTGGATTTAGGAATGACTCTCTAACCTAGTCTTGTAGATAGTCACCCTGTCTTGTTTCGAGAATTGATCCATAGTCAGTTGTTCACAGATAGTTGCTCTGTCTTGTTTCAGGAATTAATCTGGAACTTGCTTTTGTTGGTCATTGAGATAGTTGCCCTGTCTGGTTTCAGGAATTACTCTCTAACCTGGTCTTTTAGATAATGCCCCGTCTTGTTTAGGGAATTGATCTACAATCAGTTGTTCACAGATAGTTGCCCTGTCTGGTTCAGGAATAAATCTGGAACTGTTGAAAATTAATGATGATATTTGTCTTCTTGCGAACTTTCCTGAAAAGGTAAAGAATTAGTTGTATACAATGTCATGATGCATGAAATGCATTAGGTAATGATGTTCTAAAAATAAATGAGACTATGATATATATATATATATATATATATATATATATATATATATATATATATATATATATATATATATATATATATATATATATATATATATATATATATATATATATATATATATATATATATATATATATATATATATATATATATATATATGTACTGCATATGCTATGACGTTTGTAAAATGATGTATGAATGCAATATGTGAATGTATCAGTTGTTCAATTGCAGTGTTGTTGAACTAGGGAGAATAAATCCCTGATTGTTGTTTGGGATAAAGAATGTAAGTTTTCATTATTTGTTGAAGTTGAATTGTTGGGAGATGAACTTTCGTGGCTAGAGAAATAAACTCTACTAGGGAAAGAAGACTCTGTAAACTGCTTAGGGATTTTTATGAAGCCCTGTCGGGGAACCCAAGAAGTTTGTGAACCAGACTAGGGAATTCTTTAAGATGCCGGGGAAATAATTGGAGATTCTTGCTCTACCGGGGATATCAAAAACTTTGACATCATTAGGTTGTATACTGAGGATATGGTAGTGACTTTGTAGTAGGATGCCTTTGCCTCTGTACCTGTTGGAGAATGTATCTGCGGGGATTTGCAGATGGCCTTTTTTGGACACCTCCCATTTCTTAAAGCCATTAGTAATTATCTTTCTGTTTTTTATGCGTGTATTTGTAAACGGTAATCACATTTAAATGCATATGTTCAAAAATAATTACTGGACGTTTTTGCAAACAAAACAGAAAAACAAAAACAAATAGTTTTGCACTTTCAAAGAGATAGTTTTTTTATTAATCTGAAGAATTCTGCCTATAACAGGTGTTTTTGTACAGAGAGACAGACATTCTAGTAAGAGAATATCGTCGTAAGAATGAAAATTATATAAAAATAGTATACAAATACAAACAACTATGTGAAACGATCCCATTGGGTTCCCATTCTACTATTACCTTTATATCTTTGAGGGTCTCATCCCTTTACTGCTTGTCTAAAGCTGACTGGATTGATTATTACCATTTGAACTTGACACTTGTTACCGAAGTCTATCTGTAAGGTGATCTGACGGGACATATTTATACGCTTTTAATCCCTAACTTTTTCCTGGACCGCCCTTTCGGGTTTTTAGTCCACCGGGATACCTTTTTTTTCCTAAGCCGCCTTTTCAGGTTTTCGACTTGTCAAGTGTACAGATTTTTCCTATATGTATCCCTAACTTTTGCCTGAACCCTTTTGGTTCGCTGGGATGCCCTTATTTTTGCCTAGGCCAGTCAACCTAGCAGGTCTCTTTTCATGCGTAGTATCTTTTAATTATGTCCGCATTTACAGGGTGCGGAAGATCGTCACCGTCCATAGTAGTTAAGATCATAGCTCCACCTGAAAATATGTTCTTGATAACAAATGGCCTTCGTATGTCAGAGTCCAGTTTCCCCTGGGATCACCTTGCGGCAGGATAATGCGCTTGATTACTAGGTCACCTACCTGATATACCTGGCGTCTGACCTTCTTGTTAAAAGCTTTAATTATACGTTTTTGGTACATATGACCATGACAGATAGCCGCGAGCCTCTTCTTGTCAACAAGGTTCAACTGGTCAAGTCGAGTTTGGACCCATTCGTCTTCATTCAAACATGCATCCTTCATGATTCTCAAGGAAAGGATATGGACTTCGATGGGTAGGACAACTTCCATACCGTATACCAGAGATAAAGGAGTTGCCCATGTTGACGTACGTACTGAGGTACGGTAACCATAAAGAGCAAATGGTAACATCTCATGCCAGTCTTTGTATGTCGCCTTCATCTTCTGTATGATCTTCTTGATGTTTTTATTAGCAGCCTCTACAGCACCATTCATCTACGATCAGTAAGGAGAAGAGTTATGATTCTGAATCTTGAATTGTGTGCAGAGCTCGGTGATCATAGTATTATTTAGATTGGTACCGTTGTCTGTAATGATTCTTTCTGGAATGCCATACTGTTACACCCCAAAATTTTCCCTCTCACTTATCAAGAATTTGCTCACAAGATCTCCTCGGGCTCAAGACTGCACTAGGGTTTGATCAACTCAAGATACCTCCTTATGCACTAATGACCAAAATTAGGGTTTGAGTTTACACAAGTATTTTTGAACTTCTAATGCCCCATATAACTTTCATGGATCATTATGGACCCCCAAGATTACTCATGTCAAGTTTCAAGCCTTGGATCACATCTTTGATCAGTCAATTGAGCAGTTGACCTAAAAATCAGCTGTATTGGAGAAAAAGTCAAATATGGTTAACTCACAGTCAATCTTCATAATTTTTTATCCACATCAACATTTTATAATCATATGTATCATTTGATCAAGTTTGGACCATAATTCCCCAAGAAATTTGATCAAATCTCCAAAATGGAAAATGGTCAAAATTAGGGTTTTGATTGGGAAAGGGCAATTTCTGATTTTTGACCTAGCAAATGATCAATTGGTTTTAGGCATGATCTAAAGATTCCAATTGAATCATTTTTATATAATGACATGGTTCAAAACATTTCAAGTCCATTATATTTACAGATGAATTTTTCAGTCAACTGATCAAAATTTAATTGTATACTGAAAAGTCAAACTTTGACTTTTTGGTCAAATTCAAGTGACAAAGATCATAATTCATCAAAACATGTCAAAATATGAAACTTATTCATTAAGAAATCAAAAAGTAAAGATTTCATTTTGAAAAGTCAAAATTTCTAAACTTAGAAATTTTTCTAAGTGTTGGAAATTTCATATTTTTTCACAATTTTGAACAAATTTTTCACCATGATGAAAGATGATTCAAGAGAAACTTCCAACATGAAAGTTGTAGATCTCCATGAAATCTACAACTTTTCTTTACCAAACTCCTTCCAAAAGTGCTTGGAACTCAAGTTATAATTTTATGAACATATGGTCATCTTCAAAAGCAATTCAAAGATGAGTTGTAGATCACATTTCAATATTTCTAAAATTACCAAGAACTCCTTGAGATCATTCTTGAGTAGGGAGAATCGAAGAGATGAAGTTAGGGTTTTATCACTTGAATTACAAGTCACTTTTTATGAACACATGAACCAAATCCATGCTAGGCTGCATAATCTTTGCTTTGCAGGCCTCAAACTTGTTTGTCACTCCATAATTTAATGTTTACACAGCTGTTAAGGCTTTGATCCAAGCAATTGAGCTATTATCCAAGTTGCATTTCCATTAATGGCACAAAGTTAACATTGCCATTCTTGTAAAGCAAGCTTTTTGCATAAAGTTCATTCTTGAGCCTCGAACTTGTTCCCTCTGATCACACTCATTCCACAAAGTCAGAAGCAAGCTTGCTTAAAGCATAACCACTCTATCTTAGCAAGTACACAAGGCTTTGAAACTTGAATTTCTCAAAAAATCACATGTTATACATAAACTTGTGATTTTGAATTCTGATCAACAAGAAGTCTCCAAACTTGTTGCTTATAAATAGAGTCACTATTTGTGAGCTAAAGGACGAGTTTTAACACCCTGAAACACACCCAAATTCCCTCTAGCCAAAAATTTCACAAAAAACTCCATTGATACACAGTTTTGACATTAAACTTGTATCTCTCATTTCCCTCATGCGTTTTCCCTCAAATTCATTCCTAAAGCTTCCTTACATCAAATACAACTCATCCTCATCCGTATTCTAGAACTGTAACACCATTTACCATAACCTCCATAACCAAAAATCAGAGTCTGCAACATGACTTCTCTAGGCCATTTCAGCCAATCTCAACTCAAGCAAACCATTGCATTAGCTTCCTAGGGACTTGAGGAAGCTAGCCTGATCATCACCACTGCCTGAAACAAGCTCAAATCCATTTCACGATTTCTAGTTTTGAGGTATTTTTCTTGAACTTCTATCTTCATATTTAGGCATTGTTAGGCTTGCATTTGTGAAGATAAAATGTAGACATCATTGCCCTGAAACTATACATGTCCATAGATTTCATTTATTTTGATTGAGCTAGGAGAATTTTGAGTTTGAACTTTCTGAAATATTTAGGTCAGAATTTGGTACTTTTGAAAATTCTCATTCATATTTGATTTATAGCTTATGATATTTATATGGTTGGATTCTTGTGACAAAATGGAGCAATTTTCATGTTTACATTTTTGCAAATGGTTGAGAAATGAGCAAGTTACAGAACCTTTGGCTGCAGGTTAAAGATGAAGTGATGGTGCGTTTTGTGTTATGTATTTATCCTTTCACACAAGTAAACGCATGTATCACCACCCCTGTGGTTAAAGCGCGCGCCTGTCACCCTTAGGTCCTGAGTTCAAGCCCCAGCGTGACCTTTTTCATTTTTTCACTTATTTTTTGACATTTTTGTGCCTTTTTTGCAGCGCCTGAGCCCTTATGCTGGGCCTTCCATTATTTCTGACTTCTTACCCCAATTTCACTTTTGCACCCCCTGGCCAATTATTTTCTTTATTTCATTTTATTTTTTTATTTCATTTTCATTTCATATGTTCTTTTATTATTTTCACTATTATTATTATTATTATTATTAATAATAAAAATCCAAAAATATATTTATTTATTATTTACCCTTATATATTTTATTTTATTTTTCTTATAAAAAACAAAAGGACTAAAAATACTTTCTTAAATAAATTAATTTCCTTTTTATTAATAAATATTTAGACAAAGGTTTAATTATCTATTTTCTTAGTTAAGATTAATTTAGAACTTAGAATTATTTTGATTAATTAATTTTCATATTACTTTTATTTTGCTTAAAACCTTTTCATAAAAAACCCTAAAAAACATTTTTTAACTTAATTCCCCTCCTAATTAATTTAGGTTTAAATTTTGTTTATTTTTCATTAATCATCTCACTTAATTAGGTCAAAACCCTTTCATTAAAAAACAAACAAAAATCATATTTCTTTACATTTATATTCTTGCATTTTTATCTTTATTTTTGTACATTTGTTCAATTTCAATATGGTTGTAATATTATTTAGGTTTAATTTCTTGCAATATTCCCCATTTATAAATTTGTATACCCCCTCTCCTAAATGATGTAATAGCGTAGAAATTTTAAATTTCATAATTTATCGCTTTATATACAAAATGCTAGTAATTAGGGTTTGTATGGAATGACTAAAACCAATCAATTAGAAAACCCTAATTCAAGACAAAAACAAGCATGAACACAATACACTTGCACACAAACACCCCTAGGGTAAAATCCACTTGGTTGCCTTAATAAATGGCCATATTACACATGTAAGGCATCTTAGCAAAAACAAACAAATACGAGATCATAGTCCCTCGATGACATTATCCATGTTTCCTTTCAAATGATCTTAGTACCTAAAAGAGAATGCTAAGATACCTTGCAACATTGCTAATCATGGTTATACAATGACCCACGCCCGTCTCGTTTACATCCAAAGATAGGGTTACTTACCAAATAAATAGTGAGATAACAATGTCAAAGGAAAAGAAAATGAACAAGAAAGACTTTTGAGTAGGTAGAATGCTCCTAATTACTTGCTCAATTTCAAACAAATATCCTTGCTATTTTCAAAAACAATCACCTACACTTTTAAAACATCTTTCAAACTTGAAAACATTTTCAAAAGATCAAACATCTTTGTATACATTCTTACAAACAAGAATCATTGCAAAGATTGCCTAAACAATGGTCTCTTTACAAAATACTTTCAAAAACCACACCAAGCAAAATTTGAAACAAAAAGCAAGTGATCTAGCAAGTAACTAAGAGCCCATGGAAAACCATGGATGAAAAGGGTGCTCTTCCCTTTTCAGAATCTACCCCCAAAACTCAATAAATAATCTCAAAGGTCTTTCCTGTGCTTTTTCACCTTTCCTTTTGGATAAAAAAAAGTCGGTGGCGACTCTTGCTAACCGTAACATTTGCGATCAAACGCAAAACCTTCTAGTCAGTTCTCCCACCGTATCACAGGACTGGAAACTCTGCTGGGGATTTTAATAAAAGTGGGGTTACCTTAGGGTTAGATCACATTTACTTGCTTGCATTGTTTGACTTGTATGCTTTACATTATGGTTCTTTGTTTGGGTTTGAATCCTCTACCCGGATTTGGGATACATTATAGGTAAGTAACAATAGGTTGTGGAAACTGTGCGGGGTATACCGACATGGTCTAAACAATAGCTACGTTAGTGCGATATATTTGTGGGTACCGGTAGCCTATGAGTTAATCAAAGAGAATATGGGGCCGCTGAGTGATGTCATGGAGCACTAATGAACTTTTAGAACCTTTACTTGACCAACTTGGCCTTTATGATGTAGTGAGATGACCGGCTTTGGTGCAGTCTGAAGTTGGTAGATACTCGATACTACACTCATTGAGGTTTGGTTTCTTGGGATATTTCGGTTGCTATTAAAAAGGCTTGTGCTGAAACAATGACCAAGGAAACAAACCAGTGATATTGAGCTCCTTAGAACCCGGTTACTATTACTAGGACAGGTTGAGCCAACTAAACTTCAAGAGGGTACTTACCTATAAAACTCCATGCAAGCCTAAACCTAAGGACTTGTTTGCTTTGTTTATATATACATACTTTTACATAACATCATGAACATCATAACATGATACACATTCACTAACCATTTCAAGGATTTTTGGATTCATCTTTGTTCTTGTTTTATAGGATATGGATTCTCTTCGCAGAAAAACTATTCAAATCAACCTTGTAAGGATCCCTCAACAACTTAAGGAGCTAGCTTCAAGGATTCCTGAAAACTCTCCATTCACTGAGAGACATGGTCGCCTACTCAACTTGGTCACCTCCAACACAGATGAGGACATGATGAATGTGCTCTTTCAGTTCTTTGATCCTTTACACCTTTGTTTCACATTTCTCGACTATCAACTTGTGCCTACTTTGGAAGAATTCTCCCGAATCTTGAGGATTCCCATTCTCAACCAACTACCTTTCAACGGTACGGAAAGAGACCCTAATCCAAAAGAGATTGCTCAAGCTCTACACTTACACTCATCTGATGTCACAACTCATTAGGAAACAAGGAGTGGTGTCAAAGGTTTCCTAGCGTAGTTATTGTTTGAGAAAGCTCAAAACTGTTGGAACTCCTTGGATTTGAAAGACTTTGAGGAAATTATGGCTTTCCTTATCTATGGGATGGTTTTGTTTCCAAATCCTGACCAACTCATAGACGTGAACACCATCAAAATCCTCATATCCCGCAACCCGGTGCCTACATTGCTAGGGGATATCCTACACTCTTTTCACTCTCATACAATGAAGAAAAGAGGTGTTCTTATGTGTTGTACTCCTCTCTTGGAAAGATGGTTTATTCTCATCTTCCCCAATCTGTATTTAAGAATGAGCAAGGCAAAAGGTGGTCATAAAGGTTGATGACGCTCAAGCATTCAGACATTCGTTGGTGCTCCCGATCCATAGAGAATGTTACTATTGTCGACCGTTGTGGAGAATTTCCTAATGTACCTTTACTTGTAATTAGGGGAGGTATCACCTACAAACCCTATTTAGCTTTAAGACAGTTTGGTTACACCCGAAGGGATGGCTCGCATGAGATGCTGATTCAAGGTTTGGTATTTGACTATGACAACGACGATCAAGGTCTTCGCCAGAGATTTATCCGAGCTTGGAGGATGTTGAACAAGGTAGATAGCAAGACTTTGGGGCATAAAAATTCCATCCCTCTTGAGCTTTACCTCAAATGGGTATGAACTCGTGCTCAGAGTCTTATGCCTTATCCCTCCATTCTCCCAGTAATCATTGAGCCTATCATGGAAGGAGATGTTCCATATATTATCCTACATCCTGACATGCCCACCTCTCTTGAAGACATACAAATGGATTAGATACAACTCAAGGGGGAGTGAGATACTTTCGAAGCCCAATTCTACGCAAGCGAGAAGAAGGTTTTGGAACTCACTAGGCTACTTCATGAGGAGAAGACTCTGAATTCCTACATCGCACCAAAGAGGATGTGTACTACCTTTTTATCTTAAAGTTTTTGTATTATTTTTCCCAAGAAGGCATTGATGTACTCAAGCTTTAATTTATTAATATAACGTGTGTTTCCTTTTTGTCTAAAACAAATTTGAATCTTAAGATCCTTGAAATCAGTACATTCGCATTTATCATTCATCATAACATAAGCAGGTTTCTTGCAACAAGTCTCCTCATCTCTCTACTATTTATTTCAGTAAGATCTCGAGCAAACGGTGAAAGACCTCCAAGCTCAGAATGCACAGTTCCAACAGTTGTTCTTAACTCTGGCCAAAGGACAAGAAGAGTTGAAGACCTTGTTGGTTGAGGAGATGAAAAAGAAGACGAAGAAAATAACCAGAATTCTGAGCATGGGAAGAAGATTCCAAGGGCAAACAAGAAGGGCCTTAGACTTTGCAACGACATCCGGTGAGAAAGACAATCAAGACGGAAAAGGCAAGGAAACAGTTGTTCAGTCTGATTCAGAAAAGGAAGAGGAAGAAGACTATTCTGAAGAACAATACCTTCTAGCCGACGACAAATATAAGCATCTAGAAGAACGCTTGAGTGCAATGGAAATCCAAAAAGTTCCTGGATTGGACTTTGAGGAGTTGTGCTTTGTGTTGGGAATTGTCATCCCTCCAAAATTCAAAGCGCCCGTGTTCGCAAAATATGATGGAGTTTCATGCCCTAAAATGCATCTTCGGTCCTATGTGAGGAAAATCCAGCCCCATACCGCTGACAAAGATTTATGGGTACACTTATTCCAAGACAGTCTGTCTGGAACTCAACTTGATTGGTTTTATCAGTTAGAAAGAGCCAATGTTCATAACTGGAAAGATCGTGTTGCTGCCTTTTACAAATAATACCAATACAATGCTGATCTTGCGCCCACCCGTACTCAACTCCAGAGTATGGCCATGGTTTTGAATGAAGGCTTCAAGGACTATGCGCAAAAATGGAGAGTCTTGGCCGGAAGATTTCAAACTCCCTTATCTGAAAGAGAGTTGGTGGACATGTTTTTGGGCACCTTGTCTGGTCCCTTCTTAAATCACTTAATTGGGAGTTCATCGACAGGTTTTACTGAGTTGATATTGATCGGAGAAAGGGTAGAAGCCAGGATAAAGAATGGAAATATTCAAAAAGATGCATCCTCTACTACTGTAAGGAAGCCATTCATTGGAAAGAAAGAAGTGGTTGTTGTGTATCCACAGAGAAATCAAGATAGGGTTGAACACCGTCCAATGGTGGGGGCTGTCATGATTCCTAAACCTGCGCATGATCAGCAAAGAAACAACCAACCAAGAATGGAAAGACCAGTCTGACAGTTCACTAGAATTAACATGACCCTATCTCAAGTATTACCACATTTGTTAAGATCCAACCTAGTGACTTTAAAAGAAGCTCCAAAGAACCCTAACACAACCTCTCCTCACTATCATCCTAATGCTTGCTGTGCATACCACTCTGAAAGTCCCGACCATGACACTAACAATTGTTGGGCTCTGAAGAACAAAGTACAAGACCTCCTTGAAGCCAAAGAGATTGAATTCGATGCGCCAGGAAAGCCCAATGTGATTTATGCTCCTATGCCGAAACATGGCCATAATACCAATGCTATTGAGGAAGATATGTTTGTTACTTCAGTTGATGAACTTATGACCCCACTACTGACTATCAAAAAGAACTTATTGAATGCCAGTGTATTCCCAGGCTGTGATAAAGGTTGTTATTCCTGTTTGACCTTACCAACTAGCTGTCCTTTGTTAAAAGCAGGCGTTCAGTACCTAATAGACAACAAGGAAATTTTATTTGAAAAGACTTATGTTCCACCTGTTTCTTATAATGATGTTTCCATCATGACCATTTCCGACAATTCTTCCAGGGTCTCCACCAAAAGACCCGTTAGAATTACATCAGTTCCAAAAGTAGCTCCTTTGATAATTACAATGCCTGGACCAGTCCTATATTCGTCACACAAAACCGTGCCATTTAATTATGGAGGAGATATCTACTACCACGGTATCAAGCAAGATTGGCCAATTGCTGAAGATTCAAATTCTGAGAAAGTTGACTCTGATGTCAGTAATATTGCAGGGACTAGCAAGATTACCCAAAGCGGAAGGATATTCTCTCCAGAAATTGCTTCCCCAAAAGAAGTTTTTGGACCCGTAATCATTCCTGTTGTTGTTGCTCCTTCGAAAGCTATTCCCAGTCCTACAATCATCTCTGCTAGTACTCCAACCGAAAAAGCTGTTACAACCCCTGTTATCACTCCTACTGATATTCCTGTTGCTGAGTCAACTGGGACTCGAGGTAAAAGTATACTGATCAAGCCTGTCCGGACGAAGGCACAATCATTGGATATCCATGAGACCTCCCAGAAAGAGATGAAGGAAATTCTAAAGATCATAAAAAGAAGCGACTACAATGTAGTTGAGCAACTTGGGCAAACTCCATCCAAAATTTCCATGCTGGCTCTATTACTATGTTCCGAGGCTCATGCAAAAGCCTTGGTAAAATTACTGAAAACTACTCATGTACCCCAAGAAACATCTGCCTACCAGTTCTAAGACTGCGTAGCCAGCTTGACTGCATATAATGGTCTAGGTTTTTCGGATGCTGATTTAAAGCCGAGAGGTAGGAAGCATAATAAGGCATTGCATGTCTCAGTTGAATGCAGAGGCACAACTCTAGCTCATGTGTTGGTTGACACTGGTTCGTCTCTGAATGTATTGCCTAAAAAGGCTCTTGATAGGCTTGACTGTGAGGGATTGATATTGAAACCAAGCAATATAGTAGTGAGGGCTTTTGACGGCTCGGAAAGAATGGTGCATGGGGAAGTGGATATCCCCATAAAGGTTGGAACCCAAACATTTGATTCAACTTTTTATGTAATGAATATCCGCCCTTCATATTCCTGCTTGCTAGGCCGACCATGGATCCACAATTCTAGCGTTGTTACTTCTACGTTGCACCAAATGCTGAAATATCCAATTCAAGGGAAAATCATCACTGTTCATGGAGAAGAAGAGTATGTGATCAGCCATCTCAATTCCTTCAGATATGTGGAGTTAGATGGTGAATTTATTGAAACTCCATTCCATCACTTTGAAGAAGTCCCGCAAGATGTGGCAGTAACAAAGGTTGTGTCTCAAGTTCCCAAGATCACAAGGCCTCCACTCAGGATGTCATCTTTGAAGGATGCCATGGCAGTGATAGAAGAAGGTGGGTGTACTATCTAGGGACAACTCCCAGATATCCCATACAAATCTGATAAGTTTGGTTTGGGTTTCACTTCAGGTGCCTAGAAGGCTGTACGCCGTGCTCGTGCTGGAGGTCCACCCTTGAATATCAGCAACCACGAAGTCAATGGGTGGAGGATGATGAAGACAGCTATAACCTGGAGGATTGGATTTTTCCAACTATCAGTGGAGGGCTCAGCAACTAGGAGGCTAGAGATTTTGTCCCGATCACTTTTATCCCACAGTAATTTGTCTTTACATTTTGTTGGATCTGTAATATTAAAACAATTCAGACTCTTAAAACCTTGTGTCTTACCCGAGGCACAATGGTCCATTTGTAAGGGTTATTATCTCATTTCCATATGAAATCAATGAATCATGGACGTTTTTGCATACAAAATTTATGCTCATTGTTTTTTTTCTTTTTACATTTTCATTTCTTTCAAAGATAGTTATACTCTTACACACACTCACACTCACAATGCAGGTCTACATCCATTCGGGATCCCATGGGTAACGATTCTGCTATGGCCTTTTGTGACTCCAAAAATATAATCTACCAAGCCGAAGACGAAGGTGAGGAAGATTATGAAGTACCAGGAGAACTTGCCAGGTTACTACTACAAGAAGAGAGAACCATTCAGCCCCACGAGTAACCAGTGGACACCATCAATCTAGGTACCGAAGAAGACAAAAGAGAGGTCAAAGTGGGTGCAAATCTGGAACCCAGTGTCAAAGAGCATTTGATTCAGTTGTTAGATGAGTATGTTGAGGTCTTTGCCTGGTCGTATGAAGACATGCCAAGACTTGATGCAGATATTGTGGTACATCATCTACCTACAAAAGAGGACTGCCCGCCAGTAAAACAAAAGGTTCGTCGAATGCGACCAGATATGTCAGAGAAGATTAAAGCTAAAGTCATGAAGCAATTCAACATTGGATTCTTGGCCGTCACCTCTTACACGCAATGGGTTGCCAATGTTGTTCCCGTGCCCAAAAAGGACGGCAAAGTACGAATGTGCATGGACTACAAAGGTTTGAATAGGGCAAGCCCTAAGGATGATTCCCCACTCCCCCATATTGACATTCTAGTTGACAATACGGCACAACACAAAGTGTTTTCCTTCATGGACGGTTTCTAAGGCCACAACCAAATCAAAATGGTGCCTGAGGACATGGAGAAGACAACATTTGTCACACAATGGGGGACATTCTGCTACAAGGTTATGCCCTTCGGACTGAAGAATGTTGGGGCAACCTATCAGCGTGCCATGGTCGCTTTATTTCACGACATGATACTTCACGAAATAGAGGTCTATGTGGACGATATGATAGCCAGATCTCAAACAAAATAAGAGCATCTTGATCATCTACAAAAACTGTTTGAGAGACTAAAAAAGTACAAGCTAAGGTTAAACCCAAATAAATGCACGTTTGGAGTAAGGTCTGGTAAGCTCCTAGGCTTTTTCGTCAGCAATAAGGGTATTGAAGTAGATCCTGCCAAGGTGAAAGTGATACAAGAGATGCCTGCTCCTCGTACTGAGAAAGAAGTCAGAGGATTCTTGGGACGTTTGAACTACATTGCCAGATTCATTTCTCACCTGACAGCTACCTGTGAACCAATCTTCAAACTACTAAAGAAAAATCAGGTAGTCAAGTGGAATGATAAGTGCCAAATTGCTTTTGACAAAATCAAAGAATACCTGCAAGAGCCTCCTGTTTGATGCCACCAGTCGAGGGAATACCATTGGTCATGTATCTGACTGTTTTGGAAAATTCATAAGGGTGTATGTTGGGGCAGCATGACGTGTCTGGTCGAAAAGAGCACGCCATTTATTACCTGAGAAAATTTATTACCGACTGTGAAACAAGATATTCACTGCTCGAGAAAACTTGATGCGCTCTGGCATGGGCTGCTCGCCGACTAAGAAAGTATATGCTGACTCAACTACCTTGTTGATATCTAAAATGGATCCAATAAAATACATCTTTAAGAAACCTACACTCTCTGGGAGAATAGCGAAATGGCAGATGATCTTGACAGAATAAGATATACAATATACTACCCAGAAAGCAATAAAGGGAAGTGTACTAGCTGATCACCTTGCTCGCCAAGCTGTAGAAGACTACCAGTCCATGAAGTTCGAATTCCCAGATGAAGACATCATGATGGTAAACAATTGTGAAGAACTCAGACCATATGACGGGCCTGAACAAGGATCCCGATGGACCCTGGTTTTTGATGGGGCATCTAACGCACTCGATAATGGTATTGGTGTTGTACTCATATCTCCGGAAGGATGTCACACTCCCTTTACGGAAAGACTCTGCTTCCAATATACAAATAACACGGCGAAATACGAAGCGTGCATATTTGGTCTCAAAGCTGCCATAGACTTGGGGATCAAATCGTTGAATGTATTCGGAGATTCAGCTTTGGTTATCAGCCAGATCAAAGGGGAATGAGACACTAAACACCCTAACCTTATCCCTTACAAAGAACATGTTTTGACATTGCTCCCACAATTTGAGAAGATTACCTTCGAGCATTTCCCGCGAGAAGAAAATCAGCTAGCAGACGCACTAGCCACAATGTCATCTATGTTTAAACTTAAATGGGATAACGAGGCTCCCAAGATCACCATTGAACGAATGGATGAACCAGCACACTGTCATGAGATTAATATTGAAGAAGTAGTGGACCAGCCTTGGTTTCACGAAGTCAAGATGTATCTCGAGGCTCAAGAATATCCAGAAGGAGCTTCAGTAAATGATAAGAAGTTCTTAAGGAGATTCTCTTCTAAATTCTTCCTTAGTAATGGATTTCTTTACAAACGCAACCATGACTCTGTGTTACTTCGGTGCGTGGACAAGGTTGAAGCTGAAAGGATCATGGATGAATTACATGAAGGCACTTTTGGCACCCATTCCAGTGGGCATACAATGGCAAAGAAAATCCTAAGGGCAGGCTATTACTGGTCTACCATGGAAGCAAATTGCTATCAACACTCTCTAACCTGCCACAAGTGTCAGATTTATGCTGACAAGGTGCACGTACCTCCGGTTCCTCTGAATGTCTTGACGGCTCCTTAGCCCTTTTCTATGCGGGGGATTGATATGATTGGGGAAATCAAGCCAACAGCATCCAATGGACACCGCTTCATTTTAGTGGCCATGGACTATTTTACCAAGTGGGTGGAAGCAGCTTCTTTCGCTTCTGTTACCAAGAATGTTGTCGCTCGGTTCATCAAGCAGAATCTCATCTGTCGTTACGGTATCCCAAAGAGGATCATTACATACAATGGTACGAACTTGAAAAATACTATGATCACCACCTTGTGCGAGCAATTCAAGAACCAGCATCATGATTCTTCCCCTTACAGGCCAAAGATGAATGGTGTTGTTGAAGCTGCGAATAAGAACATTAAATCATATAGAAAATGACAGTCACATACAAAGACTGACATGAGATGCTACCATTCTCTCTCCACAGATATCGTACCACAACACACACATCAATCGGGGCAACACCCTACTCTCTGGTTTACAGCATGTAAGTTGTCTTGCCTATTGAGGTCCAGATCCCCTCTCTGAGAATTCTAAAGGATGCAAGGCTGAATGAAGAAGATTGGATTCCGACTCAACTTGATCAACTAAACTTGATTGATGAGAAAAGACTTATTGTTGTCTGTCATGGTCAGATGTATCAAAAACGAATGATCAAGGCTTTCAACAAAAAGGTCAGACGCCAAGTGTATCAAGTCAGGGATTTGGTGATCAAACGTATCATATTGCCGCAAGGTGATCCCAGGGGAAAATGGACTCCTACATACGAAGGACCATTTGTAATCAAAAACATATTCTATGGTGGAGCAATGATCTTGATCACCATAGATGGAAACGATCTGTCGCACCCTGCAAATGCAGACATAGTCAAAAGATACTACACATAAGAGACCTTCTAGGTTGACACACCTAGGAAAAACAAGGGCATCCCAGCGAACCAAAAAGGTTCAGGAAAAAATTAGGGATAAAACAAAAAAAATCTGTACACCCGGCTAGTCGAAAACCCGAAAGGGCGACTTGGGCAAAAAAGGGTATCCCGGTGGATTGAAAACCCGAAAGGGCGGTCCAGGCAAAAGTTAGGGATTTAAAGTGTATGACTATGTTCTGTTAGGTCACCTTACGGACAACCTGACAAGCTCAGAGGTTATAATCAATTCAATCACCTTCAGGCGAGGAAACAAATAGACAAGATGCCCAGAGATACGAAGGCTATAGCAGAATGGGAACCCCATGGGATTATTGCACATAGTTATCTTTTCTTTGTATCAAAATTTTCATTTTTTATGATGGAATTCTCTTACTAGAATGTTTGTATCATTGTACAAAAATGATTACTCAAAGTCAATACA
Organism: Vicia faba; assembly: GCA_948472305.1. Taxonomy (NCBI): domain Eukaryota; kingdom Viridiplantae; phylum Streptophyta; class Magnoliopsida; order Fabales; family Fabaceae; genus Vicia; species Vicia faba. Next base: position 1,471,120,869 of record OX451735.1, on the reverse strand, counting down.
AAGATACCCCTTTGAATGTGCAAAACTATCTGTTTTTCTTTACTTTTGTGTTTTGTTTACAAAAACGTCCAAATGATTCATCTTTAAACATATGCATTTGAACATAATTATTGTTTACAAATAAACAAAATAGAAAGACAATCACGGATGGCTTTTAGAGGTAGGAAAAACTCTCTATGCTATTCCCATAAGTCCCCTGCAGTTAGCATTTTAATCCCCAACGGAATAAAGCTTCCAATTATCAATCCCCAGTAGAAGTCGTTCAAATTCTCAGGATTTCCCAACAGGGTCTTATAAGCAGTACACGATATTTCCCTTATAACAGAGTTTATTTCTCTAAGCGGAAATTCATCAGCACTTAGACTTCACAACATGAAGACTTACACTCCATATCCTCAACAACAGTCAGGGATTTATTTTCTAAATCTAACAGCAATACAGCAGATTAGCTCACATACACATACATCACATCCATATATCATAAACATTGATAGCACGAATGCATCATACCATGCATTTCATACAACATGACTTTGCATTTTAGCTAACATTTTTTACCCTTTTCAGGATAAGGTTAACAGCTACCACTAACAATGTTCAAAGTTCTCAGATACAGTTCAGATACGCTCCAAACACGGATGCTATTCTGATATTCATTCAATTTTCAACTTCCAGATATAGTTCAGATACGCTCCAAACACGGACGCCATTCTGATACTCATTCAGTTTTCAACTTCCAAATACAGTTCAGATACACTCCAGACACGGATGCCATTCTGATACTCATTTAGATTCTTTCTCAGATACAGTTCAGACATGCTCTAGACACGGATTCCATTCTGATACTCATTCAGATTCTTTATCAGATATAGTTTAGATACGCTCCAGACACGGACGCCATTCTGATACTCATTCAGATTCTATTTCAGATTCAGCAATCACTTTTGGATGGAATCTACAAGCCCATCTCCAACAACTTTCTATCACTTCTCTAAATGGCATCTTTAAGCCCATTCCCTCTATCATCACATCACCGAGTGCAAATTTCTGGGCACTCTAGTGTCCAATCATCTTCCACCTTCGAGTCACGAATGGCAAAACTCGCCAATCTAACTCTTCAGGCTTAAGAATATTGAACAGGGGCAGCTGTTGTACCCCAAAATTTTCCCTCTCACTTATCAATAATTTTCTCACAAGATCTCCTTGAGCTCAAGACTGCACTAGGGTTTGATCAACTCAAGATACCTCATTATGCACTAATGACCAAAACTAGGGTTTGAGTTTGCACAAGGATTTTTGAACTTCAAATGCCCCATATGACTTTCACGGATCATTATGGACCCCCAATATTACTCATGTCAAGTTTCAAGCCTTGGATTAGATCTTTGATCAGTCAACTGAGCAGTTGACCTAAAAATCAACTATATTGGGGAAAAAGTCAACTATGGTTAATTCACAGTCAAACTTCATAATTTTTTATCCACATCAACATTTTAGACTCATATTTATCATTTTATCAAGTTTGGACCACAATTCCCCAAGAAATTTGATCAAATCTCTAAAAGGGCAAAATAGTCAAAATTAGGGTTTTGATTGGGAAAGGGCAATTTCTGATTTTTGACCTAGAAAATGGTCAATTAGTTTAAGGAATGATCTCAAGAGTCCAATTGCATCATTTTTTCCTAATAACATGGTTCAAAACATTGCAAGTCCATTAGATTGACAAATGGATTTTTCAGTCAACTGATCAAAAGTCAATTGTATACTGAAAAGTCAAACTTTGACTTTTTGGTCAAATTCAAGTGCCAAAGATCATAATTAATCAAAACATGTCAAAATATGAAACTTATTCATCAAGAAATCAAAAAGTTTATATTTCATTTTGAAAAGTCAAAATTTCTAAACTTAGAAATTTTTTTAAGTGTTGGAAATTTCATATTTTTTCACAACTTTGAACCAATTTTTCACTATGATGCAAGATGATTCAAGAGAAACTTCCAACATGAAAGTTGTAGATCTCCATGAAATCCACAACTTTTATTTACACAACTCCTTCCAAAAGTGCTTGGATCTCAAGTTATAATTTTATGAACATAGGGTCATGAAACAAAACACTTAGTGAAATTTTGCCCTAATTTGGCCAGGATTTTGACCCAACTTCATGGAACTTTTTCATATAGTTACAAGGGGAATATTCAAAATAAATTCAAAGATGGGTTGTAGATAACATTTCAAGCTTTCCAAAATGACAAAGAAATCCTTGAGATCATTCTTGAGTAGGGAGAATCGAAGAGATGAAGTTAGGGTTTTATCACTTGAATTACAAGTCATTTTTTATGAACACATGAACCAAATCCATGCTAGGCTGCATAATCTTTGCTTTGCAGGCCTCAAACTTGTTTTTCACTCGATAATTTAATATTTACACAGCTGTTAGGGCTTTGATCCAAGCAATTGAGCTATTATCCAAGTTGCATTTCCATTAATGGCACAAAGTTAACATTCCCATTCTTGTAAAGCAAGATTTTTGCATAAAGTTCATTCTTGAGCCTCTAACTTGTTCCCTCTGATCACACTCCATCCACAAAGTCAGAAGCAATCTTGTTTAAAGCATAACCACTCTATCCTAGCAAGTACATAAGGCTTTGAAACTTGAATTTCTAAAAAAATCACATGTTATGCATAAACTTGTGATTTTGAATTCTGATCAACAAGAAGTCTCCAAACTTGTTGCTTTTAATAGAGTTACTATTTGTGAGCTAAATGACGAGTTTTAACACCCTAAAACACTCCCAAATTCCTTCTAGCCAAAAATTACACAAAAAACTCCATTGATACACAGTTCTGACCTTAAACTTGTATCTCTCATTTCCCTCGTGTGTTTTCCCTCAAATTCATTCCTAAAGCTTCCTTACATCAAATACAACTCATCCCCATCCTTATTTCAGAACTGTAACACCATTTACCAAAACCTCCATAACCAAAAAATAGAGTCTGCAACCTGACTTCTCTAGGCCATTTCAGCCACTCTCAACTCAAGAAAACCATTACATTAGCTTCCTAGGGACTTGAGGATGCTAGCCTGATCATCACCACTGCCTGAAACAAGCTCAAATCCATTTCACGGTTTCCAATTTTGAGGTATTTTTCTTGAACTTCTATCTTCATATTTAGGCATTGTTAGGCTTGCATTTGTGAAGATAAAATGTGGACATCATTGCCCTGAAACAATACATGTCCATAAATTTCATTTATTTTGATTGAGCTAGGAGAATTTTGAGTTTGAACTTTCTGAAATATTTAGGTCAGAATTTGGTACTTTTGGAAATTCTCATTCATCTTTGATTTATAGCTTATGATATTTATATGGTTGGATTCGTTTGACAAAATGGAGCAATTTTCATGTTTACATTTTTGCAAATGGTTGAGAAATGAGAAAGTTACAGATCTTTGGCTGGAGGTTGAAGATGAAGTGTAATCAGGGCGCGTTTTGTGTTATGTATTTATCCTTTTATACAAGTTAACGGATGTATCACCACCCCAGTGGTTAAATCGCGCGCCTGTCATCCTTAGGTCCTGGGTTCAAGCCCCAGCGTGACCTTTTGCATTTTTTTCACTTATTTTTTTGACATTTTTTTACCTTTTTTGCAGCGCCTGGGCCCTTATGCTGGGCCTTCCATTTTTGCTGACTTCTAACCCCAGTTTCACTTTTGCACCCCCTGGCCAATTATTTTCTTTATTTCATTTTCTTTTTTTATTTCATTTTCAGTTCATATTTTCTTTTATTATTTTCACTATTATTATTATTATTATTATTATTATTATTATTATTATTATTATTATTATTATTATTATTATTATTATTTTTATTTATAAAAATCCAAAAATATTTTTATTTTTTATTTACCCTTATATATTTTATTTTATTTTTCTTATAAAAAACAAAAGGACTAAAAATACTTTCTTAAATTAATTAATTTCATTTTTATTAATAAATATTTAGACATAGGTTTAATTATCTATTTTCTTAGTTAAGATTAATTTAGAACTTAGGATTATTTTGATTAATTAATTTTCATATTAATTTTATTTTACTTAAAACCTTTTCATAAAAAACCCTAAAAAACATTGTTTAACTTAATTTCCCTCCTAATTAATTTAGGTTTAAATTTTGTTTATTTTTCATTAATCATCTCACTTAATTAGGTCAAAACCCTTTCATTAAAAAACAAACAAAAGTCATATTTCTTTACATTTATATTCTTGCATTTTTTATCTTTATTTTTGTACATTTGTTCAATTTCAATATGGTTGTAATATTATTTAGGTTTAATTTCTTGCAATATTCCCCATTTGTAAATTTGTATACCCCCTCCCCTAAATGATGTAATAGCGTAGAAATTTTAAATTTCGCAATTTATCGCTTTATATACAAAATGCTAGTAATTAGGATTTGTATGGAAAGACTAAAACCAATCAATTAGAAAACCCTAATTCAAGACAAAAACAAGCATGAAAACAATACACTTGCACACAAACATCCCTAGGGTAAAATCCACTTGGTTGCCTTAATAAATGGCCATATTACGCATGTAAGGTATCTTAGCAAAAACAAGCAAATCTGAGATCATAGTCCCTCGATGACACTATTCATGTTGCCTTTCAAATGATCTTAGTCCCTAAAAGAGAATGCTAAGATACCTTACAACATTACTAATCATGGTTATACGATGATCCACGCCCATCCCGTTTACATCCAAAGATAAGGTTACTTACCAAATCAATGGTGAGATAACAATGTCAAAGGAAAAGAAAATGAACAAGAAAGGCTTTTGAGTAGGTAGAATGCTCCTAATTACTTGCTCAATTTCAAACAAACATCCTTTCTATTTTCAAAAACAATCACCTACACTTTCAAAACATCTTTCAAACTTGAAAATATTTTCAAAAGATCAAACATCTTTGTATACATTCTTACAAACAAGAATCATTACAAAGATTGCCTAAACAATGGCCTCTTTACAAAATACTTTCAAAAACCACACCAAGCACAATTTCAAACAAAAAGCAAGTGATCTAGAAAGTAACTAAGAGCCCATGGAAAACCATGGATGAAAAGGGTGCTAATACCTTCCCTTTTCATAATCTATCCCCCGAACTCAAGAAATAATCTCAAAGGTCTTTCCTGTGCTTTTTCATCTTTCCTTTTGGATAAAAGAAAAGTCGGTGGCGACTCTTGCTAACCGCAACATTTGCGATCAAACGCAAAACCTTCAAGTCATTTCTCCCACCGTATCACACATACCGACATATAAGGTTATGTATGATGAACCAGGCCACCACATTCTTGGTAACAGAAGCAAATGAGGCTGCCTCAGCCCACTTTGTAAAGTAATCAATGACAACCAGGATGAAGCGATGCCTATTAAAAGCGGTAGTATAATTTCTCCGATCATATCAATGCCCCACATTGTGAAAGGCCAGGGAGCAGTTAAGATGTTCAAAGGAACCAGAGGTACATGTACTTTATCAGCGTAGATCTAGCATTTGTGACGAGTTCGGGAATGCTGATAATAGTCTGCTTCTATAGTATACCAGTAGTATCCTGCCCGTAGGATCTTTTTAACCATTGTGTGCCCACTAGAATGGGTGCCAAAGGTGCCTTCCTGTATGTCTTCCATAACCTTCTCTGCTTCAATCTTGTCTACACACCGAAGCAAAGTAGAATCATGGTTGCGCTTGTAGAGAATTCTATTACTGAGGAAAAACTTGGTAGAGAACCTTCTTAGGAACTTCTTATCATTGATGAAAGCTCCCTCAGGATACTCTTGGGCTTTGAGGTACCTTTTCACTTCGTGGAACCACGGTTTTTCCACTACTTCTTCAGTATCAATCTCATAACGGTATACCGATTCGTCCATTCTATCAATAGTGATCTGAGGAGCTTCATTATCTCATCTGACTTTGAACATGGATGACATAGTAGCTAGCACGTCCGCTAATTGATTTTCCTCTAAGGGAAAATGCTCAAAGGTAACTTCTTCAAAATATGGAATCAATGTCAGCACATGCTCCCGATAAGGGATGGGATTAGGAATTTGATTCTCAAATCGATAGCAGCCTTGAGGCCCATAAAACATGCTTCACATTCATCCATATTATTGGTATAATTGAAACATAACCTGGCAGTGAAGGGTGTATGGCAGCCTTCGGGAGATATGATCACATCACCGATGCCATTGCCGAGTGTGTTGGAAGCTTTGTCAAAAACCATAGTCCATCAGGATCCTTTTTCAGGTCCTTTATCTGGTCCAGGTTCTTCACAATCAGTTACTAACATAATATTCTCGTCCGGGAATTCAAAATTCATGGATTGGTAGTCGTCTACATCCTGATGAGCCAAATGATCAGCTAATACACTTCCCTTGATTGCGTTTTGGGTTGTGTACTGAATATCATATTTGGTCAGGACCATTTGCCATCTTGCTATTCTTCCAGAGAGAGCGGGCTTCTCAAAGATGTATTTGATAGGATCCATTTTAGATATCAACAAGGTAGTGTGAATCAACATATACAGTCTTAGTCGGCAAATAGCACATGCCAAAGCGCAACAAGTTTTCTCGAGCAGTGAGTATCTTGTTTCACGATCGGTAAATTTTTTGCTAAGGTAGTATATTGCATGCTCTTTTCGACCAGACTCGTCATGCTTCCCCAACACGCGCCCTATTGAGTTCTCTAACACTGTTAAGTATATGATTAAAGGTCTTCCTTCAACCGACGACATCAAAATTGGAGGCTCTTGAAGATATTCCTTGATTTTGTCAAAGGAGGTCTGGAAATCATCATTCCACTTCACTGCTTGTTCTTTCTTCATTAATTTGAAGATTGGCTCACAAGTAGCGGTTAGATGGGAAATGAATCTGGAAATGTAGTTTAGACATCCCAGGAATCCCCTAACCTCCTTCTAATTGCGAGGAGTTGGAATTTCTTGTATGTCTTTAACCTTTGCGGGGTTTACTTCAATACCTTTGCCGCTTACAATGAAGCCTAAGAGCTTACTAGGTCTTACTCCAAAGGTGCACTTATTTGGGTTCAATCTCAGTTTTTACTTCTTCAGTCTTTCAAACAGCTTTTGTAGGTGATCAAGGTTCTCCTTTTCAGTCCGAGACCTGGATATCATATCGTCGATGTAGACCTCTATCTCATGATGGATCATATCGTGAAACAAAGCTACCATGGAACGCTAATAGGTTTCCCCGATGTTCTTTAACCCAAATGGCATAACTTTGTAGTAGAAAGTGCCCCATTGCGTGATGAAGGTTGTTTTATCCATATCTTCAGGTGCCATTTTGATCTGATTGTACCCGGAGAAACCATCCATGAACGAGAATACCTTATGTTGTACGGTGTTGTCAAGCAGAATATCAATATGGGGAAGCGGAAAGTCATCCTTAGGTCTTGCCCTATTCAAGTCTCTGTAATGCACACACATACGTACCTTACCGTCCTTCTTAGGTATCGGAACAACAATAGCAACCCATTATGGATAAGAAGTAACAACTAAGAAACCGACATTGAGTTGTTTCATGACATCAGCCTTGATCTTTCTTTACATCTCTGGACGCATACGAAGAACCTTTTACTTCACTGGAGGGCGGTCTTCTTTCGTTGGCAGATGATGAACCACAATATCAGTGTCCTGCCCTGGCATGTCTTCGTATGACCAGGCAAAGATCTCAACATAGTCATGTAACATCTGAATTAATTGTTCATTGACACTATGTTCCAAGTTGTCACCTACCCTGACTTCCTTTTTATCCTTTTCAGTACATAAGTTTACTGTCTCAACTGGCTCTTCATGAGGTTGTATTGCCCTTTCCTCCTGTTGTAACAGTCTGGAAAGTTCTCCTGGTACTTCACAGTCTTCCTCACCTTTGTCCTCGGCTTGGTAGATCGTATTTTCAAAGTCATAATTGTTAATAGAAGAACCATTATCAATGGGATCCAGAGTGTATGTGGGTATGCAGTTTGATATGTGGGTGTGTGTAAGAGAGCATAACTATTTTGATAAAGTAAAAGCAGAAAAGAAAGATAGAGAGCGTAAAATTTGCATGCAAAAGGTCCAATGATTTATTAATGACATATGAAGATGAAGCAATAACCCTCACAAATAGACCATTGTGCCTTGGGTAAAGCACAAGGCTTTAGAGTTTAAATTGTTCAAATATTACATATTCCAAAAACAAAAAGACAATTACTCCTGGATAAAAGTAATCGGAACAAAATCCTTGGCCTCCCAATTGTTGAGTCCACCGTTGATAGTTGGGAAGATCCATTTGTCCATGTCGCAGTCACTATCACTGTCCTCCAAAGCATTGATTCTATGGTTGCTAATGTGTAGTGGTGGTCCTCCGGTACGAGCACAACGAACAACTCTTTGGGCTCCTGAAGTAAAACCCAAGCCAAACTTTTCAGATTTGTAGGGGATATCAGGGAGTTGGCTCCAAATGGTACACCCACCTTCTTCGACTACTGCTTTGGTATCCTTTAGTGAAACCATCTTCAATAGAGGTCTGGTAATCTTTGGGACATCGACAGTAGTCTTGGTTGCATCAATTGTTTGAGGAACCTCTTCAAAATTTTGGTAGGGGGTCTCAATGAACTCGCCATCCATTTCAACATACCTTAAAGAGTTCAGGTGGCTCACCATATATTCTTCTTCGCCATGGACTGTAACAATCTTTCCATTAACTGGGTACTTCAACATTTGATGCAGAGTTGAAGTAACAGCATCGGCCCCATGGATCCAAGGGCGACCCAATAAACAGGAGTAAGACGGGTGGATGTCCATTATGTAAAAGGTGGATTAAAAGGTCTAAGAACCAACTTTAATAGGGATGCACACCTCCCCGTGTAACATTCTTTTAGAACCATCAAAAGCCCTCACCATAATATTACTGGGCTTCAAAGCCAGTCCTTCGCAGTCCAATCTGTTCAAAGCATTCTTAGGTAAGACATTCAATGATGAACCTATATCCACCAGAACATGAGCTAGGGTAGTGCCCCTGCACTCAATAGAGACATCCAGGGCATCATTATGCTTTCTTCCTCTGGATGTTAGATCAGCATCAGAGAAACCAAGTCCATTGTCAGTTGTCAAACTAGCAACACAATTCTCGAATTGGTCGGCATAAGTATCTTGAGGCACATGAGCAGACTTCAGGAACTTAACCAAATCCTTATCATGGGCTTCAGAGCATAGAAGTAAGGCCAGCATTGAAATTTTTGATGGGGTCTGCCCCAATTGTTCCACAACATTGTAATCACTTTTCCGTATGATTTTCAGAATCTCCTCCATCTCTTTTTTAGAGGCCTCAGAAATGGTTTCTTTAGGTGCCTCCATCCAGGAAGGCTCAACCAGTACTTCTTTTCCTCGAGTCTCAGCTGACCCAGTAGCAGGAATGACAGTAGTGTTGTACCCTAATTTTTGCCCCTAAGATCCCTTCAACATACCATGTTGATTCAATCACCACAATATCACATTAAGGCTTTTGGTTCTCCTCCCTATCTTTAGATTTGCTCTTTGGGGAATCACCAAGCACCTTGACTTGTTTTTATTTTGTGACCATAAATATATTGTCTTGATTTTTACCCCTTTAATTAATAAAATGCAATTTTGGTTTGTCTTACTTGTTAGTAATGTAGGTCAAGGCAATTTGGCTTGGTAGGTTGACCCATGGGTTCATGAGTTTATTTCCATTCCCTAGGAAATAAGGCTGGAGAAGTTCAAACCTCCCCCATTGAAGTTGTTTTGGAAGAAATGGCATGGCAAGGTTATTTTGGTTCACTACATTTTAAGATTATCAAATTTGGTTCAAAAGTACAAGGGGTTGATTGGAGAAGTAGTCATGCTTGGATAAGGCTTTGTTCCCATTGGTCACAAGTGCATATTTATCTCAATTCTCAAGATATGGAAGTGGTTTTGGTGACTATTAGTTCTCATTTTCATCCTCAACAACTTCTATTTACAAAGCATTTGTGTTGGTACAAGAAGTTTGTTCAAAATTGTCAAAGTTCCTCAAGGCATCTTCTTGATCTAGGAGCTAGGGTTTTGAACTTTAAAGAAGCATATGTTGCTCATCTTTTGGTATTTTTGAGTGATTCTAAAGACATACTTCTCTTTAAAGGGTTATCAACAAATCACTTCAAAAGTTTCAAGGAGTATTCTTGTGGAAGAAGCTTGATGATGAAGAAAGATTACAAGTCCTCCAGATGAACCCCCAATTTCTCATATGTGACTTCAAATGATCATAAATTGGTCAATTTTTATCACCTTGAGCCTAATCTTTTTCCATAATGATCTTGAAGATGTGATATTTATGCCTTCTTTTATGTGCAAAGTGAGAAAATGGATGGAAGATGCCCTAAGGATACAAAATATTATAGGTCAATTCATGATTTTTTTGCCAACTTCAACAAATCATAACTCTCTCAATTTTTGGAGATTTTTAATGGTTAAAGTTTAAAAATTTCATTCAAAGGGTCTATTTCATGACATATTTTTTGGTCAAGAGAAAATTCCAAGTGGAAGACCATGTTTGGATGCAAAATATTATAGGTCACTTTTGAAGAAAATTTTGAAATATTTCTAAGTATGGAAGGTCAACCCTTTTTCTCCAACTTTGACTCAATGCAACTTCTTGCTCAAACATACATTTGATCTCATTACTTGCACATTGAAAATCTTGTGACTTCCTCTTTCAAATGCTTAAAGAATCACATCATAAGGTGCCCTACATTATTGGCACCATGGTTATGAAAGTGGCATCATGAAATGGAAATTCCAAGTTCAGTCACATTTGAAAATTAGTTTAAATCCAATTACAAGCCTGTTTAAAGATCAATTTCGTGTCTAATCATGTTTAGGAACTTGCCATAACAAGAAACGACCCTTAAACCATCCAATTTGCTGCATTTTGAGCCATGTGAAGTCACACTTTTCACATTTAGCAGGTTCACACTATTTCACTTATTTTTCCTCCAATTCACACGCTTGAGCCTTGCATCATAATCATCTATAAATAAGTATCATCCCTCACTCTTTGTTTCAAGCTTTTGATAGCTAATTGACCCCTATTCAGATCCCACACGAACTTTGAATTTGAAATTCTGATTTCTTACATTCTCACCTTAAAACACCAAAAGCTCCATTCAGTTAGCTTCATTGAACTTCTCTGAAGCTAACCATACGGTTACTTTCAAGAATTGTGACCAATATTGATATGTGGAAGTTCAGTTTCAGAATAATTTCTCACTACTTCGTTTAGGTAGATTTATTGGCCAAATTGATTTAAATAAAAGACTAACCCACTCCTTGTGTTCTTCTGATCCTCGTGCTCAATATAGTTTGCAATTTCATTGAGAATTGAGCAAGCTATCCCAAATTTTCGTGCTCGTTATTTTTTCTGGTTTTTTTCAAACACAATCTTGCATAATTTAAATAAATTTGGTGCGATGGTACCATTAGAATCGTCTCGAAGAGACGAATTTAATGGTATCGGTTTGGTTTGCTAATTTTACAGTTTGGAAGATTCAATTTGGGGATGGCTGGAGGTTGAAGATGATGACATGTCCGTCTTCAACCAATGACACGAAGCCACGCTATTTTTTTGAAATGGATACAATATGCTTGCCTTACAATGCGTGTGCCTCAAGAACCCTTGGATTTGATTACTTTTGTGAGCCAGACTCCATCCAACGTGTCATATTTTAAGTTGTTTTATTTTAAAAATGTTGAACCCGGTGTGATATTTAGTAATGACCATGATATACACAGCGTGTCAGATCCCTTGGATCTGATTACTAATGTGATTTGACTCTCATCCATTGGTCCACATCTTTTTGGTTTTTATTTTCTTTTCTGATTTTTATATTTAATTGTTTTAAATTTCAAAAAATCATAAAAAAAATCATTTTTAGTCCAAAAAATCTGAAAAAATTATGGAAAATATTTTTGATTATTCTCTTTCTGATTTTTATTTTTTCACAATTTAATTTTTTGTTTTGGTATTTTTTATAAATTTTCACTTTATTTGAATTGTTTTAAATGTTTAAAAATACTTTTATACATTTTTAAATTCTGAAAAAACTATGGAATGATCCAATGACATTGTGACAAATATTGGTGACCTTATTTTATTTTTGTTTCTGACTTTGTTATTTTTTGTCATTTTTGGTTTAATTTACTCATTTCTTTTAATTTTAAATATAGTTTCTGACTTTAAAAAATTACCAAAATTTTTATAAAAATATTTGAGTCATTTTCTGATTTTTCTATGGTCTTACTTTTTATTTCTTGATTAATTTGAACATAGTTGGTATTTTCCTCTTTTATTTCTATTTTAAAAAAAAACATTTTAAAACCCTTTAAATGTATATATTAAATGCAATATTATTTTGTGATTATTTTCTGGTTGATCTTGGGTTTAATTTTTTATCATGGACTTTATTACCCTCATTGGATCCATGGTGCTGAGTCTAACTCCACAAAAATGGATGAATGATTTTAATAATAATTTGATTAAAATTTAATTCAAATGTGGTTTGTATATTCTTCTCCACCCCTCTCTATCTCATCCCTTTCTTATTGCACTAAGTGTTATTGGAGCATGATCTTTATATCATGTCTCAAAACAAATGGTGCATAGATTGCTATTGACCGGTCTCAAAATAGGTGTGACTTCTATATAAGTCCACTTACGATTGCTTAACATAGCGCTAAATTTTGTCACGATTCAAATAAATGATCATTCGTGGCACAAACCTATGTTTGCAAGCCCAAGTATGTTAGTTTGATCTCTTTGATCCAATAACCTTGAGATTCATTGTGTGGAGACTTTGGTTCTACCAATGCTCTAATAGATCTACAACACTTTTGGTCAACGCGGATCACTTAAACATCGTTGATCATTAAATGGCACTTGTGAGGATTCCAAATGGGTGATACACTTGATAAAAAGCAAATGCAACTTGTTGTATGGAGGCTTTGGTTCTACCAATCCTCTAATGAGTTTCAAATGCAAGTTTCAATATGATCATCCAACTAACCACTAATCACTAATAATTGACTTTATCTTTTGTTTTTACTTTATGCCCTTTTATTTTTTATGCTTTATACACCATTTACTTTTAGCATTTACATTTCATACTATTTTCATCTTTGCTCATTTGAGCATTTTTTTGTCATTTTTATTTTTGCTCATTTGAGCTCTTCTTTCCTTTTTTGGAGACACTTAATAATCAACATAAACTATAAAAAACTTTAATGGTACTTGGACTATTTGGTTACTATCCTTGGCATTAAAGAGTATTAGACTTCTTGGACTTATGATTAGAAACCTTGGCCTATGTTGGAGACCTTGTGACCTTAATTGATATTTTGTCTGGAGTTCTTGAGGTTTAACTCAAGACATTGGATTGTTTGTTTGTTTTGTGTGCAGGTTATTGTGATTACATTCTTTGTTTGTAATATGGAATTCACCCGTATGCAGCCGTTACTCTGCCCAATTTTTTGTGAAGACTTAATACACTTGAAGTTTGGTTCTCACAAGAGGTCTAGTATCTTTTCTTGTTTGGTTTTAATCCAAAGAATGAGAATTCTATCTTGGCTCATAATGTCAAATATTTGCTTTTTGTCGGTTATATGGTTCTTATCCCTAGCTTTTACCTTATGTATTTAGGATAGTCTCTTCTTCTTCTCCCATCTTCTTTAATTTCAAAAATATTCTTCCTCCTTTTGAAAACTCTTCTTGTTTTTAACTTGAACCAATTTCATAATGAACTTGACTCATGTCCATGCATTTTCAAGACATTTTCATAAATAAACTTCAATCAACTTAACAATACCTTGGCATTTTTTGTGAGAAGACTAAAAGTCAATCAATCTCATTTCAAACCATTTTGCCACTTTGGCTCTTTTATTTTAAAACTTTTCTCAAAAAGATTAGACTCTTATTAATCCTTGTAGTGATGCAAATAACTATACTTCTATAATATGTAGTAAAGAGGGATATTTTCCACTTGGGTGTTGAGTGAGGCATTTTTTATTTTAAAATCCAAGCCATATCCTCCATTTTGAGATGATGCAAATTCTTCTTTCTCATGATTGTGGGTAGTAAGTATATTTTCTACATGTACAATAACAATGATGTCTTATCTCATAAAATTAACCAACACACTTGTGTTTTTAAATTTTTAAAGAGGAACTACGTGTATCCTGATCCCCTATTACACAGAAGGTGGTACATAGGTACTAAAGGTTCACAACCGCGGCGGGTGCAAAAATCATTAAAAAAAAATTTCTTTTCTCACCTCCACCATATATTTTACATACAACACTTTATAGCCAAAATATACAGATTTTACAAAGAGGTTCATGCGGAGTACTGTAGATGTTTAGGGTGTTAATACCTTCCCTTTGCATAACCAACCCCCTTACCTAGAATCTTTCCCCCTCTTTTTGGGTTATTCGCTCTTTTCCCATTCCTTTGGAAACAATAAAGTGCGATGGCGATTTTTATTTTGATTTGTACAAGTCTAGTCAATCCAATGGCTTAGCCTTAAACATTTCTACTGCTACAGAAAAATGGAGACTTCACTGGGGAAAGATTGACCTCTTGCTGGTCCATCCCTAAGTGGGTTGAGCCTATCTTTATTTATATTTGTGTATATGCTATTGTTGTTTATGTGTTATATGTTGTATATATGTTTATCTGAATTTTCCTGGTTTTCAGGGTGCTTGGTGATAAGTCATATACCCGGACTTGGGAAAAATTTAAGATAGGAAGGGCGGTATAGTCATGTTAACTTTGAGGTAGTAATCCCAAAAAAGGAGGCATGAGATCCCCCACTCAGTGGAGGCCCCTTTGACTGTAGTGTCGTTTACCAAGTAATCGGGAAGACGTACTGCTTTCAACTTAGGAGCCTGCTGAAGCTGAGGACCGTAGAATACCTAACCCATCTTGGCCTTTTAGGTGTAGTGTGGAAGCTATGATGGAGTAATCCAGAAATAGTTGTCATGCGATACTACGCTCGGACGAGTTTTTTCTTGAGAATATTACCAATTACCGAGTTAATCGAGAAGTTGGTAATATCCGAAGGAAGGATGTAGACTATGGGAACCTCTAGAACCTTGTTCGGCAGGTGATAACTTTTAGACCATACCTTATGGGTAGTACCTTCGACCTCATGCTCGTGACGTTGAACCTATGAACCCTATATGTCTGATCTTGTGTGTGATTGTTGTATCATGCATCCATGCACTCATAAGCATCTTTTGAAGAAATCTTATTTCAAGGGATTTAAAAGTTGACCATTTGTGAATATCTCAGGTAACCATGGATTATGGGAAAAGAAATACCAGGAAATACAGTTTCAAGGATCCCAAGGTAGATGAGTTGATCAGTCTAGTTCTCGAGATCGAGTGTTCTGCAGATTTTCGGAAGAAGTATGGATCCATCATTCCTCTCATGAAGCTTAGGATGAAGGAGGGTTTCCTCTCGACCTTAGTCCAGTTCTATGATCCAATGTATCATTGCCTTACTTTTCCCAACTATCAGTTGATTCCTACACTGGAGGAGTATTCTTATCTGTTGGATTTACCTGTTACCGATCTTGTTCCTTTTACTGGCTTGAAGGATGAGCCAAAATCACATGAGATTACTGCTTTGATCCATCTGGGGAAGTCTGAGGTTGAAGCCCATATGACTACTAAAGGAGGGATTAGAGGATTACCAGCTCAGTTCTTATTGCAGAAAGCTCGATACTTTTCCAGGATGAAGAGTACAGTCGCTTTTGAGGCCATGTTTTCTCTACTTGCTTACGGGTTGTTCTTATTTCCTAATATGGACAGGTTTGTTGACATTAATGCTATCAGGATCTTCATGATTGGAAATCAAGTTCCTACATTGCTGGGAGATGCCTATTACTCTATTCACCTTCGGAATTATTACCATAGGGGGATGATTATTTGTTGCACGCCTATGTTGTACCGGTGGTTTATCTCTCATATGCCTCAGTCTGATGCTTTTTGGGATGTCAAGAAGGAACCTCGTTGGGCTCCTAAGATCATGGCAATTACTCACTCGAATATTGATTGGTATCATCGAGCTTACCAGGATATATAGATTATTGACAGTTATGGTAGTTTCCCCAGAGTACCTCTTCTTGGTACAAAAGGAGGAATTAACTATAACCATGTTCTTGCGCGACGACAACTTGGTTATCCAATGACGGATAAACCAAATAGTATTCATTTGAGTAGTTTCTTTTTGAAGGAGGGAGAAGACCATAGGGAATCTAGGGAGCAGATTGCAAAGGCCTGACGTCAAATTCATAAGAAGAGTAGGAAAGACTTGGGACCTAGGGGTGTTATTTCTTTGGAGCCATATCTTTAGTGAGTCCAAACAAGAGCTATTCAGTTGAAGATGTCGTATTCCCGGGAAACACCTATGCTTGATTTATTTGTGAAGACCACTCCTTCCCTATTAGATGATCTAGAAGAGCTGCAGCTTGCTTTGGTTAGGATGCAACAGGAAAAGGACGCTTGGAAGAATAAGTGCCAAACTCTATAGATTTCCTATAGAGTAGATTTAAAGGAGAAAGACGAATTGATTAAGATCCTTGAGAGTCGGGCTGTAGAGACCATGGAGAGGCAAGGGGATTTATTTTCTCCTAAGCCTTAATCATATGGTATATACTCACTCTCTGATTCAGGTGATTGGAAGGAGGTTGCCACCAGATATGCGGAAGAAAACCAGAGGTTAAAGGCTCAGATTTCCAGGCTCACAGGGAAGCGCCAGCATATAGAGTGATCTCCATCAGCTTTGCTTTTCAGGGTTTTAGATTTTATTTTCATCTTGTACTTGGGATCATTAAAACTTGTAATCCATTTTGAAGTTGTTATAATAAAATTTTCAGTATCTCAAATGCGTTATTACTTTGATATTTGCAATATGTCTATAAATTTTAAATCCCTTGAAATATTAAATAAAAAAATAAAGTCATGTGCATTGTACATCATGCATCATATTGCACATATTTCTTGCATTTGTTATGCATATCCAGGTGTCTTACCAAGCTTCTTTACTTTGTTCAGCAAGCTGACTCATCACTACAACACTCGGGCTAATCTCAGAAAGAAGATGGACCACTTAGAACAACAGAATCGCAAGCTGCGCGAGGAGGTTTCTGCTTTGAAGGCCGGCATGGCCAATATTACTGCTCTGATGGAATCTCTGGTGGCTGCTCAGAATCAGCCACCAAGTGTTCAACCTCAACCAATAAGGGTTACTACTGAAGCTCCGACTGATCCTACGTCTGCTACTCCAGCTGTTGTTCAGAATCGCATGCCTCAAGGTTACCCGTGTGGAATTCCAGAGAATTTTGTGCCTGAAGCTTTCAATCTTGGTCCTCAAGATACTCCAGTTGTTCAAACTATTGTTACTCCTGCACCTCTTGTGGTGTATGTTCCTGCTGCACCGCCTTCGATGAATATGGTTCCATTTGTTAACGATGATGTGTGTCGTCCTTTCCCTCCACAAAGTGAAGACTTGGGTCTTTATGACATAATGGATGATTTCCAAGAGCAGTTTGACAAGATGCAGAGAGAAATGAAGGCCCCCAGGGGAAAGAGTTATTTGGGTAGAATTTGAATGAATTATGCTTGGTCCCGAATGTTAAGATACCTGTGAAGTTTAAAGTCCCAGAGTTTGAGAAATACAAGGGCAACATTTTCCCTCGTGCTCATCTGGTGATGTATGTAAGGAGAATGTCTACCCATACTGATGATCAATGTCTGCTGATTCACTTTTTTCAGGATAGTTTGACCGGTGCTGAGCTGAAGTGGTATATGAGTTTGGACAGCGTCAACATCCATACTTTCAATGACTTGGGAGAAGCATTTATCAAACAATACAAGTACAACGTAGACATGGTTTCTGACCGTGATCAACTCAGGGCTATGTTTCAGAAAGACAAGGAATCATTCAAAGAATATGCACAAAGATGGCGTGAGGTAGCCACCCAAGTGATTCCTCCCATGGAAGTGAAGGAGATTACTAATATTTTCTTGAAGACTTTGGGTGCTTTCTACCATGATAGGATGCTAGCGAGTGCGCCAAGTGACTTTACTAGAATTGTAGGCATGGGTATCCGCTTATAAGAGGCTGTATGAGAGGGTCGTTTAACTAAGAGTGAAGGATCTCGAGGTGTGAAGAAGTCATCTTATGGGTTTACCAAGAAGAAGGAATGGGATGCAAATGTTGTCATGCAAGAGAGGAGGGTTAACACTCCTAGAAGAAATTCTCAGTGTCATCAGCAAGTCGCCTCAGTTACTCCAGTTGTGGGTGCAACTCCAACCACCATTGCTTATCAGAGACCATCCCAGCAGGGGAATCAAGGGTATAATCAGAGAAGGGAGAGTTATGACCATATTCCTATGAGCCATACGAAATTACTACCAGCATTGGTTCAGAAGAAGTTGGTTCAGACCCGACCACCTCCCGTTGTACCGTCACCATTGCCTTGGTATTACAAGGCAGACCAAACATGTGCTTTTGATCAGGGAGCACCAGGGCATAATGTTGAGAATTGTTATCCTTTGAAGACTGAGGTGCAGAAATTGGTGAAGTTTGGTATTCTATCTTTCAAGGATGTGGGCCCTAATGTGAAAGAAAATCCTCTACCCAAGCATGGAGGAGTAAATGTTGTGAATATGGTGGCCGGTTGTCCAGACGAATTCCAGATTTTTGACATTCATCTAGTTAGAGGAGATTTGGTGAAAATGCATGCAGATCTCTGAATTTAGCTACTATACGCATGACCATTCCGGTTGTGTTATTTGCAGTACAAACATACAAGGTTGTGACAAGATAAAGGTTGATTTGCAGGTGATGATGGATGAGGGCCTCATCCATATAATCAGGCCTAGGGAAGAGTATGAAGAAGAAGTAAACGTGGTTTATGGATGTCCTGGAGAGTTCAGAATCTTTGATGTGGAACATATGAATGAGGATCTTGTACAATTGCATGCTACTTTCTGCCACTTGGCTGGTCAGGTGGAACACCAGTATGGATCTTGCCGAATTTGCTGTCGAGATTCCCGAGGATGTTCAATCGTGAAGAAAGGTGTTCAGTTGTTGTTGGACAGTGGAACCATCAAGATTACAGGTCAAAGGGATGATTACCATGAAATTGATATGGTTAAGGTTTGTTTGGCTGAAGAAGAGTCGGATGAAGAGTATGCCTCTGCAGATGAGTATTTCTCCTCAGATGAGGATTTGTTTTCCAGAAATGACTCAATAATGACTGATTGTGTTAAAGAAGGGTTAAACGTCATTGTACCTTGTTTTGGTGCACCCGCCTGTTTCGAAGTTGAATATTATAGTGTGCCAGCTGTTACCCCATTGGTGATTAGTTTACCGGGTCTTGTTCTCTACAAGTCAGACAAGGTTGTACCCTACAAATACAATTCTACAATCTTAGAAGATGGAGTGGAAGTTCCCTTCTAGCCAATAACTGATGTTGGAAATATTGTTGAGAATAGTAGAGTGACCCACATCGATCGTGTATTTGCACCAGTTGTTCGAGGAGATGTTAGTGCTAGAAAGAAAATTGATGAGAACGTTGAACCCGAGAAGGCTATGCGTGAATCTAGTGGAGCTACGTTAGAGAAAGAAGTGGATGATATTTTGAAGATAATCAAGATGAGCGACTACAGAATCATAGATCAGCTACTGTAGACTCCTTCAAAAATATCTATCTTGGCTTTATTGATGAACTAATCTTCTCATAGATAATCCTTGATGAGGGTATTAGACCAAGCTTTTGTGGAGAGTGATATGCCAGTAGACCAATTCAGCAGTGTAGTAGGTAACATTACTTCATGTAATAACTTGAGTTTCTGCGATGATGAATTTCCAGATGAAGGAAGGAATCACAACCTGGCCCTCCACATCTCTATGAACTGCAAGAATGATTCATTATCCAATGTGTTGATTGATAATGGATCCACTTTGAACGTTATACTGAGGATCACTCTTATGAAGTTGAAATATCAAGGAACGCCTATGCGCCTGAGTGGCATCATTGTGAAAGAGTTTGATGGATCAAGGAAATCTGTTATTGGTGAAGTGGACTTGCCTATTCATATAGGACCACATTTGTTTCAGATTACTTTCCAGGTCATGGACATTGTACCCGCTTATAGCTATTTGTTAGGATGGTCGTGGATTCATGAGGCAGGGGAAGTCACTTCAACTTTACACCAGAAATTAAAGTTTGTACGTGAAGGGAAAGTAGTGATCATAAATGGGGAACATGCATTGTTAATATCTCATTTGTCCTCTTTCAGCATTGTGGAGGTAGATGAAGTTGTTGTTGGAACCCAGTTCCAAGCTTTATCTATTGACGACATAAGAGGAAATGAGAATTCTATGGTTTCGCTTAAGGATGCACAGCAGGTTGTGCGTAAGGGTCATAGTGAAGTATGGGGATAGATTGTGGATCCACCTGCAAACAAGAACAGAGCCGGCTTGGGGTTCTCTTTGAGGAATTTTAAAGGTAAGAGAATGAAGCTGAAGTCTATTGCAGGCAAGTATCAAGACATTTTCTCTAGCGGGGGTTATCTTCATCCAACTATTTCCAGGATTAATGCCATTGTGGAAGATGAAGCAGAGCAGGAAATGCCAAATTATGTGACGCACGGAGTTAGGGTTAAGAACTGGATCACCATTGATGTTCCCTCTTGCATACATGTTTCAAAGTAATTTGATTTTTTAATCTTTTTGAAAAGCTTTCACTCTGCCAAAGGTGGAAGTATTAATGTTGTAGGGCTTATCTGTTTGTTATGACTTTTAAAATCAATAATAAAAGTTGTCTTTGTTTCCCAAAGTTGTGTCTTTATTTTTTGCTTTTTCTTGTAAAATGGTAATCAGGAAAAAAAAACCTTTCAAAATAAATAATTACTGAAAAGCAATCTGCACGATCACTTGTTATATGTGTCAGTTTATAAATGCAATTATAAATCATATGTGAAGATTAATTAAAAAACCCGTTGAACACAATGATCCTACACCCTCTCCCAATTTTGAATGTCCTGTGTATGGGGCCGAAGAAGAAGACTATGATGAGATTCTTGAAGAGGTCTCACAGTTGCTTGAGCGCGAGGAAAACGCCACTTAGCCATATAAAGAGCCATTGGAAGTAATCAATTTGGGTTCAGAAGAAGATCCGAAAGAGGTCAAGATCGGAGCATTGTTGCATCCTGATGTGAAGAGAAGGTTGATTGAGTTGTTCAAAGAGTATGTGGATATTTTTGCTTGGTCTTTTCAAGATATGTCTGGTCTAGATACAAATATTGTAGAGTATCATTTGCTGTTGAAGCCAGAGTGTTCGACAATCAAACAGAAGTTGAGAAGAACTCACCCAGATATGGCAGTGAAGATCAAAGAAGAGGTCCTGAAGCAAATTGATGTCAGTTTTCTTGTGACGTCAGTGTATCCTCAATGGATTGCTAATATTGTCCTAGTACCAAAAAAAGACGGAAAATTCCACATGTGCGTAGATTACAGACATCTAAATAAAGCTATTCCAAAAGATGATTTTCTATTGCCACACATTGATATGTTAGTGGATATCACATCACAATTCAAATATTTCTCGTTCATGGACGGATTTTCCGGTTATAATTAAACAAGAATGGCTCAAGAGGACATGGAAAAAACAATGTTCATTACACCTTGGGGAACATTCTGTTACAGAGTGATGCCCTTCGGGTTGAAGAACGCTGGTGCAACATACCAGAGGACTATGACAACCTTATTCCATGATCTGATGCACAAGGAAATCTAAGTATATGTTGATGATATGATTGCTAAATCCCATACTGAAGAAGGGCGTGTAGAAGATTTGTTGAAGTTGTTTCAGCGTGTGAGGAAGTATCGTCTCCGCTTGAATCCAAATAAATAAACCTTCGGTGTTCGATCAGGAAAATTGTTGGGTTTCATTGTTAGCCAGAAAGGAATTGAAGTTGACCCTGATAAAGTCAAAGCAATTCAAGAGATTCCAGCGCCAAGAACTGAAAAGCAAGTTAGAGGGTTCCTCGGGCGTTTGAATTATATTTCCAGATTCATTTCCCACATGATTGCAACACGTGAACCGATCTTTAAGTTATTAAAGAAAGATCAAAGTTGTGTATGGACGGATGCCTGCCAAAGGGAATTTGAAAGTATTAAAGAATATTTGCTTGAACCTCCTATCTTGCTCCCTCCTGTTGAAGGAAGACCGTTGATTATGTATTTGACAGTGTTAGATAATTCCATGGGATGTATTCTGGGACAACAAGATGAAATAGGGAAGAAAGAGTATTACATTTATTATCTCAATAAAATTTTTACTGATTGTGAGTCGTGGTATTCCATGCTAGAAAAGACATGTTATGCTCTGGCCTGGGCGGAAAAACGTTTGCGGCAGTATATGTTGAATCACACCACTTGGTTGATCTCCAAAATAGATCCAATCAAGTACATTTTTGAAAATCCTACTCTTACTGGGAGAATTTCCCGCTGGAAGATGTTGTTATCTGAATATGACATCGAATACCGCACTCAAAAAGCTATTAAAATCAGCGTGTTGGAAGATTATCTTGCTCACCAACCAGTTGAGGATCATCAGTCTGTGGAGTATGAATTCCCCGATGAGGATGTGATGTTCCTGAAAGTGAAAGATTGTGATGAACCATTGCTTGAGGAAGGTCCAGACCCCGAATCTCGCTGGAGTATGATATTTGATGGAGCTGTGAATGCTTACGGTAAAGGAATTGGTGTTGTGATCGTCACTCCACATGGATCACACATTCCTTTTACTGCAAGGTTAACATTTGATTGCACTAATAATATGGTAGAATATGAGGCTTGCATTATGGGTCTCGAGGAAGCTATTGATCTCATAATTAAAATTCTTGATGTGTACGGTGATTCAGCTTTGGTAATAAATCAGATTAAAGGAGAATGGGATACTCGTCACCCCGTCTTGATCCCTTACAAAGATTGTGTTAGAAGATTGTTACCCTTCTTTAACAAAGTTGAATTCCATCATATTCCAAGAGATGAAAATCAAATGGCAGATGCTTTGGAAACTCTGGCTTCTATGTATCAAGTGAATACTTGGAATGATATACCTCGAATTATAGTCCGACGATTAGATAGGCCGGCTTATGTGTTTACAACAGAAGAAGTAGTAGATGAGAAACCTTGGTATTATGATATCAAGAATTTTGTCCAGACTCAGGAATACCCGATTGGTGCTTCGAAGAAAGATAGAAAGACATTGAGAAGATTGACTGGCAGTTTCTTCCTTAGTGAAAATGTGTTCTATAAGAGAAATTATGACATGGTCTTGCTCAGATGCGTGGATAGACATGAAGCAGACATGTTGATGCATGAGATTCATGAAGGTTCATTTGGCACTCATGCCAATGGATATTTGATGGCTAAAAAGATGCTAAGGGCGAGTTACTATTGACTGACAATGGAATCTGATTGTTACAAATTTGCAAAGAAGTGTCATAAATGCCAGATTTATGCAGAGAAGGTTCATGTGCCTTCGACACTTCTCAATGTGATTTCCTCCCCATGGCCTTTCTCTATGTGGGGTATTGATATGATTGGGATGATAGAACCCAAAGCTTCGAATGGACACCGTTTTATCTTGGTAGAAATTGATTACTTCACCAAGTGGGTGGAGGCTACTTTGTATGCTAATGTCACTAAGCAGGTGGTTGTGCGCTTCATTAAGAATAATCTTATATGTCGGTATGGTGTGCCGAGCAGAATTATCACCGACAATGGTAGAATCTGAACAAAAAAATGATGACAGGACTGTGTGAAGAATTCAAGATTGTCCATCATAACTCATCTCCGTACAGGCCAAAGATGAATGAGCTGTTGAAGCTGCTAATAAGAATATCAAGAAGATTATCCAGAAAATGGTTGTTACTTATAAGGATTGGCATGAAATGCTCCCTTTTGCTTTGCATGGATATCGAACATCTGTCCACACTTCAACAGGAGCAACCCCGTTCTCCCTTGTGTATGAAATGGAAGTTGTACTCCCAGTCGAGGTTGAGATTCCCTCTTTGCGTGTGATAATGGAAACCAAGTTGACAGAGGCTGAATGGGTCCAGAACCGGTTTGACCAATTGAATTTGATCGAAGAGAAGAGAATGACAGCTTTGTGTCATGGACAGTTATATCAGAAGAGAATGAAGACAGATTTTGATAAAAAGGTCAAACCTCGTGAATTCAGAGAAGGCGACCTCGTGCTCAGGAAGATCATGTCTTTTAATGCTGATTCTAAGGGCAGGTGGACTCCCAATTTTAAAGGCCCATATGATGTCAAGAAAGCCTTCTCTGGCGGTGAATTAATTCTTGAAACTATGGATGGCGAGGAGTTCCCACGTCCCATGAATGCTGATACAGTAAATAAATACTTCGCCTAAAGAAATAAAAGAATAGCTCGCTAAGTTGAAAACCCGAAAGGGTGACTTAGGAAAAAAAAGAGCGTCTCGGTAGGCCGAAAACCCGGAAGGGCGGTCTAGGTAAAAATTATAGACATAAACTGAATAAATTTCCCGCTAAGTTGAAAACCCAGAAGGGCAGCTTAGGCAAAAGTTAGGGACTTTCTTGGCAAGTAACTACATTGGACAAGACTTGATCATTGAAGCAACAATCTTCTCGGATCCTCATCATACTTCAAACAGAAGCTTCTGCTCGGGATTTCAAAAGTTGTTAGAGGGGATAGTGGTCATTTTATCTCAATGTATCTTTTCCATTATATATTACCATTTTCCGAACATTGTAATCATCCATGGAGTCTCTCCATTCGAAGACTACCATTCTATTAATAAAGTTTGAGCTTTTACCCAATTCTTTATATTTCTTTATTTTATTTAGCTTACAAAGACTTCATTTATTATTGATAATAACTGCCAAAGCAAAAAGATTAAAATAACAAAAGTGATTTTCAAAAAGAATTTACAATTTGCTTTTACTTTAAAATTTGTGACGCAAGAGAAAACAACAAAAATGGTGATCCCAGGGATGGACGAACTCCAGTTGTTTTGAGAAGTTTTTTGATTCCCCCGGGAAGGTTTACTCAGGATGTTTTTGCTGTATTGGATTTGTGACTCCAGTGTCCCGGTCTAGTTTTAATTCATTTCTCCTATTTTCTAAGTTTGCATGATATGAAGATTCAATCCGAGATTTCTCCATTCAAGTTTTCGTTTGTTTAATAGAGGTTATTTCTTCCTAGAGAAGTTGGTACAATAATCACTCTTGAAGAACACAGGTCTTCGGTTTCTCTAGTGAAGAACGTATATTGGTTTTCCCTTTGAGGATGTGGTGTTAACCTTCCCAGTGAAGTCAGCACGAAATCCCCAGTTAATGTCTTGATGATGGGACATATACGCCTTAACAAAGTTTGTGTGTTTCCTCTTTCAAAATAGGCCTGAATTCCCCAGTGAATGTTTTGATGATTTGGTGTCCATCTGCTTTACCTGAAATTGATTTTGCAATCCCCAGTAGAAGTGTTACTTTTGAAAACATGTGTTTCCTCGTTGAAGTTTGAGTGTTATTCCCTGGTGAAGCATGGAGAAGGATGTTATGTCCTTGTATTTGTACTATTTTTGTCGCTTGGATTTGTTTACTTCTGGATTACGTTTCTCCCCAGTAAAGTTAAACCAGGCAGTAGGTTTTGTTTCCTCAGTTGGCGCTTACTTTTTCTTGGATTGATCGTCTTGGATGTGATTTAGCCGAGTGTTGATTGTGCCCGAGTTGGTTTTTTCCTGGTTACTCCCAGTGTTATATGTCTGTTTTATCAGCATATACATGATAACACTCATACATTCATACATACATCATGCATAGTTAATCTTATCAAACCATTACTCATTCACATTCATTAATATTTTTGTTGACATACTACCCTTTTTTGTAGAGTTATGTTGTCCTCTCTCCAATAAAGTGTTGGCCTTAAGAAGAAATCGTATATTGTTTCAATTTCCCCACTGAGTTACCCCTCATGGAAGATTTTAGCTTTAGCCTTCCGGTGCAGCTCTTTGGCTGGATAGATTGGGTTCCCTCTTGAGTTTATTTCTCAAAAGATGTATTTTGGTTGACTGTTTCACTCCAGTTTATTTCTGGTTTGAATCTTTGTTTCCCAACATTATTATCACCTTAGATTTTTATGAGCTTCGAGCATTGGTTTAGGAAATGTGCATTTATTTTTGCACGAGAAAACTTTTATCTCCTCAGCAAGAATATGTTAGCATTTCCCCAGGAAGCCATATTTCATTTCCCCAGGAAGCCGTATTACTTTCCCCAAGAAGTCATTTCTATAAATCTTCCTATAATAGCAAGTAGCAGGTCTCTTTATTTGAGAAACTCATGCTTCTCCGTAAAAGTCGATGTTACTTTTTTGTTATCTTCTCTATGAGTGGATAGTTTGCAGTTTGTTGTCAAATTACTCCAGTGGATGGCAAGTATTTCAATATCGCAGAGACATTTCATTGTGAAATCTTTGCAAGTGGAAGTCTCTTTATTTGAGACAGCTTATATATTACCCTTTCCAGGCGGGGTGTCTCGGTTAAATAAGAAGTTAAGACCCATTCTAGGTGAAATGCCAGAATTTTGGGGAAAACTTGTTATCTTTTTTGCTACCCTCAGTGAAGGTTGGTAGTTCATTGTCAGTGAACGGTGATGCTATGATATATTTTCTCTCTACCTTCAGTGAAAGTTGGTAGGTCACCATCAGAGAAAGTTGGTGATTATTATCTTTTTGCTACCCTCAGTGAATGTTGGTAGTTCATCGTCAGTGAACAGCAATGCTATGATATATTTTCTCTCTACCTTCAGTGAAAGTTGGTAGGTCACCATCAATGAAAGTTGGTGATTGTTATCTTTTTACTACCCTCAGTGAACGTTGGTAGTTCATCGTCAGTGAACGACAATGCTATGATATATTTTCTCTCTACCTTCAGTGAAAGTTGGTAGGTCACCATCAGTGAAAGTTGGTGATTGTTATCTTTTTTCTACCCTCAGTGAATGTTGGTAGTTCATCGTTAGTGAACGGCGATGCTATGATATATTTTCTCTCTACCTTCAGTGAAAGTTGGTAGGTCATCATCAGTGAAAGTTGGTGATTGTTATCTTTTTTCTACCCTTAGTGAACGTTCGTAGTTCATCGTCAGTGAACGGTGATGCTATGATATATTTTCTCTCTATCTTCAGTGAAAGTTGGTAGGTCATCATCAGTGAAAGTTGGTGATTATTATTGTTGTACCCCAAAATTTTCCCTCTCATTTTACTCAACACATGCCCATTGAGATCCTCAACTTGCTCAAGGATGCCCAAGAGTTGACCAGACAAACTCTCTCCTAAGGCAATGTACCTCAAACTAGGGTTTCTATTTTCATCAGGGTGGGGGAAGTCCAAGGGTCCAAAATTCTTTCCATGGTCCTAATATGTTCTCAAGATCATTTATGTCAAGTTTCATGCCTTGCACAAGAAGTTTGCTCAGTCAATTGCCCAGATGCCTGAGAATCAAATGTACTAGGTCAAAAGTCAATTATGGCCCACATACAGTAAAACTTCAAGATTTTTGGTCAAAATCAACATTTTGAAGAGATATCCATGATTTGATCAAGGTTTGATCATGATTCCTCAAGGAATGCCCCCAAATTCATCAAAACCCAAAAGCTGCTAAATTAGGGTTTCTTAGGAGAAGTTAACCAAACTTTGACCAGGCATAACTTC
Organism: Vicia faba; assembly: GCA_948472305.1. Lineage (NCBI taxonomy): Eukaryota > Viridiplantae > Streptophyta > Magnoliopsida > Fabales > Fabaceae > Vicia > Vicia faba. The sequence goes on along the minus strand of OX451735.1, from coordinate 1,471,093,000 downwards.
TTCATACTTTATCAAAAATTTTCCATCCAAGGCTCATTTTTAAGAGGATGCAATTCCCTACAATTCATCTTCAGCCCACAAGTTCAAAATATGTACTCATCAAAAGATATGAATTTCTACATTATAGGTCCTTTTGAAAAGTCAACAAAAACACCTTTTGGGTCAAAGCTTCTTACATGAACATGGAAGACCCAATTGACATGAAACCAAAAGGGTTGTTTAGGGGACATCCTAAGCTTTCTAAAAAGTCCAATAACACCTCTCTATGATTAAAATTGGAGGAGATATGCCTTGTCAAAGTTGACCATTTTTGCAAAATTGTCAAAAGTCAAATATGCTCAAAAGTGCATTTTTTGTCAAATGGGCCTAGCATTGCATGATTGCATCTTGTTTGTGACATGGTCCACGCCCCAAATCAGCCTCCACATATTATTTTCTTATTTATTTATTTTGATTTTGATTTTGATTTTGATTTATTAAAAGTTAGATTAAATCAAATAAATTGCAAAAAAAATATAAAAGATTGGTTTTGATCTTATTTTTGTAGGAATCACAATCTAATCAAGCTGGCCAAACCATATCAAATCAGATCAAGGGATAATTGGAGAAAATTGGCATGATTACACCTATTTTGGAAAGATATAATGCAATCGAAAAACCAAATCAAATCTCCATGATTATCAAAGATACAAAGCATTTTTGTTGACCTAATATGCTCCACTGTACATACTGAGCAAGAACAATGCGCAAGAACAAGGTTTACAGGTTATGAAAGCATCAAACAAAAACTGAAAAATTGACAAAAAGTGGTGGATCGATTTCAAGCTTAGAGGGAAATTCAAAGCATTTCAAAGCTACCAATCGTTTCCTGGACCTTCCCAGAAGCTAACACGATCAATTTCAAGCCTTCCCAAGCCCAGAAACAGGACATACGAGTCCCACGGTTAAATTGGCCCAAGAAAAAGGTACTACGATGCTCGTGAGATCAAGACGAGTTGATCCATGTACTCATAATTGATTTATCATGCTTGCTGTGAATTTTTGAAATTTGCAGTGCTATAGCCATGGAAGTTTGTCCGTAGGTAAAAGTTACAAACCTAAAATGACGGACAGGGAAGAAGACGGTGATTTGGCACAATACCATTGGTCTATTTGAATACACGGTGCGTGTTTTGTTTGTTTCTGTTTATCCACTTGTTTTTATATATTATCATTTGTTTTCTTTATATTAACAAATTAACACAGATGGTCAAGTGGCAAAGGCGCACATTTGTAAGCGAAAGGACCTGGGTTCGATCCCAGGTCCCAGCGTTTTGGTGTTTTCTTAAAATTTAATTGTAGGTTCTGTACATCATGTTGCCAGGCGTCTATCATGCACTCCAGCAATCCAACCAATGGATCGTTCATACTCTAGACCCAACGCCCATCAATGAAAGACTATGGTGTACCCTCCAAGCTTGGCCAACACTGAATCTCACGCAAAGACTGGGCTCAGCAACTATTGGGCCTGAATAATTCAGCATACACCCCCGTTTCAGCAATGCAAGCCCATCTCTTTTTCTCTTTTTTATTTTTTAATTCTTTTTTATTATTTAATTAATTATCTTTTTTATAAAATAACAAAAAATCATTTTTTTATAAAATCAAAAATCACAAAAAACATAAAAATCATTTTTTTTCATAAAATATTTTATTTCCTTAATTAATTAGGTTAATTTAATTTAGGGTAATTTAATTCTTTTTTTCATAATTTAAAACAATTAGATATTAGGGTTAATTTGTACATAACCTAATTAATGTTTTCTCAAAAAAAACTAACCTAAATATTTTTCAATTAGATTTTTTAGGTTTCCTAATTTATTCCCTCGCATTTAATTCGCCGTGCGCATTTTTTAATTTCCTTTTTATTATTATTGTAACTGCTCCGAGTTTGTAATGGTAATTAGGGTTTCAATTTCGCATCTTTATTTTCAGTTAAAATAATTATGTGTCTGCAAAAGCCCTGTAATAGCTAGGACTTTAACTTTCTCGCTTTAATTTCCGCAAACTATAAACTCCTTAGATAAATGTTAATAGGATTGTATGGAAAGACAAACTGAAAATTAAAATAGTAGAACACCTAAATGTGCAAAGATAAATTAACTGAAAATTACACTCGCACATGCTCACTCCTAGGGTTTACTCTACTCTGGTTGCCTTTGGTAAACGGTCATGAAGTATAGGGTTTGTTAGTGGTCGTCCTCTAACCCCGAAAGATCTAAAATGACCCATTCGGATGTTTCCTTGGAAAAAGATCTTTAAGGCTTTAGGATGATTACTAACATTTCCTAACATTGCTTTTGTGATCGTACTCGTCCCTTCGAATGTCCCTGAAAAAATCCAACGACGATGCTACCTATTTCTCAATAATGGGACAACATTGTCTAAAAGGAAAACGAACATACTTTTTTCGAGTAGGTAGATTAGTTCCTAGGTACTTGCTCAAACAAACAAAAAAATGTTCACACCAACACTTTCCAAACAAAGTTTTTAAAAACAACTTCGTAACACTCTTGAGGACAGAAATAAGGGTTAATACGAAGTAAAACAAAACTTTTCAAAACAAGCACACACAAAGACAGAAAAGCAATTTCAAAATGAGCAAGTACCTAAGAGCCCGTGGAAAACCACTGATAGAAAGGGTTCTAACACCTTCCCTTTCTATAATCTACCCCACGTACTCAAACATCTCGAAAAAGGTTTTTTCTGTTCTTTTTCCTTTTTCTGATTGGATAAAATAAAAGTCGGTGGCGGCTCTTGCTTACCGCGACATTTGCAAACAAAAAACGCAAACCAGTATCACAGAACTGGCGACTCTGTTGGGGAATAAAATATAAAGTGGGGTAAACCTTAGGATCTAGGTCATATTTAATTGCTTTCTCTTGATTTTCTTGCTTGCTTTATATTTATGGGAACTGTTTGGGTTATTTGATCCTACACCCGGATCGGGAAACACCTTTTAGGTAAGTAGAAATAAACTGTGAGGGAGTTGTGCTGGGGTATACCGACACGGTTGAAGCAGTAGCTACGTTGATGTGGCACTTTGGTTGGTACCCGTAACCCTTGAATCAATCAGGGAGATGTACGGGGCCGCCGTGTGGTGTCATAAAGCATCACTGACCTTAGAACCTTTAATTGCACAACTTGGCCAATAGGGCGTAGCGAGATGGTCGGCTTTGGTGTATACCCAAGGTCGACAGATACTCGATGCTACATTCATTGAGGTTTGACTCTTAAGTTTTATTTGGTTGCGAGTCAATCGCCTATTAAACGAAGCTGGGGGAAAGATCAATGATATTGAGATCCCTTTAGAACCCGGTTACATATTTATAGGATAGGTTGAACCAATCCAGCCTCAAGAGGGTATGACCTTAAAACTCAAGCAGACCTTAAACCTAAGGACTTGGTGTGATTTGTCTGTGTTTGCTATACCTGCGATTTATCATGACATCATAAAAATCATACCATAGCCTATCATACTAACTGTTTCAAGGGTTTCTAGGGCTCATTTTGCTCTGTTTTGTAAGATATGGCATCCGCCCGCAGGAACACTATTCAGATTAACCTAGTGAAAGTGTCTCTCCAACTAAAAGACCTGGAATTAAGGGTTCTTGAAAGTTCTCATTTCACTAAAAATCATGGTCAGTTGCTCAACTTGGTCACTGCAAAACCTAATGAAGAGTTATTAAAAGTGTTGTTTCAGTTCTTCGATCCTGTGCATCATTGTTTCACATTCCAGGATTACCAGCTAGTGCCTACTATAGAGGAATTTTCTCAGTTATTAGGGATACCCATTCTTGATCAGCTACCTTTCAGCGACACGGAAAGACATCCCAAACTTGAAGAGATTGCTAGAGCCCTGTCCTTACAACGGTCCGACGTAGTGACAAATTGGGAAACCAGAGGGAATGTTCAATGAATTCTGGTTAAATTTTTGTTCGAGAAGGCCTAATATTTTTGGGATATCTTAGATTTACAAGCTTTCAAAGAGGTGCTGGAACTTCTCATTTATGGGACGATACTTTTCCCTAATGCGGATCAATTCGTAGATGTGAACGCTATTAAGGTTTTTCTGTCTCATAATCCGGTACCTACATTACTCGGGGATATTCTACACTATATGCATGCTCGCACTCTAAAGAGAAGGGGGACCCTCCAGTGTTTCACTCCTCTATTGGCTAGGTGGTTTATTTCGCACCTACCCAGATCTACTTTGAAGAATGAACAGGGTAAAAGATGGTCTCATCGACTGATGTCCCTTACGCATTCAGACATCCATTGGTGTTCACGATTCTCGGAAGATGTTACTATTATTGATCGCTGTGGTGAATTCCCTAATGTCCCTCTCTTAGGAGTTAGGGGAGGAATCACTTATAACCCTTGCTTAGCATTACGACAGTTTGGTTATACAAGAAGGGATGGTCCTCATGATACACTTATTCAATGAATCGCCTTCAACTATAAGAATGATGTTCAGGGTTATCGCAAAAGGTTTATACATGCTTGGAGTATGGTACATAGGGTTGACAGCAAGACACTTGGGCATAAGAATTCCATGCCTCTCGAGCCTTATCTCAGATGGGTATGAGCCCGCGCTCAAACTCTTACGATGCCTTATCCCGCTATCTGACCTATGATTATGGAACCAGTTGCCGAGGGAGACACTCCTCATCTTGTTCTTCATCCAGACATGCCAACTGATCACGAAGAGTTACAAAATTCCTGGGTTCAGCTTAAAGAGGAGCGGGATACGTTTGAAGCCAAATTCTACGCCAACGAGAAGAAGGTCTTGGAACTCACTAGGCTACTTCATGAAGAGAGGGGTATCAACGCCTACATCGCACCAAAGAGGATGCGCCTATGGGAAACCTAGTATTCTTTTTGTTTTATTTTTCTTAATTGTACTCTCAAAATACATTCTTTGTAACAATTCAAGTTTACTAATACAATTCACGTTTGTTCCTTTTTGTTTAAGAAATTTTGAGCCTTTAAGAACCCTTGAAAACATTGCATACATATCATACATATCATTGCATAACAGGATTCATAACAGGTTTCTCATCTCCTCCGCTGTTTATTTCAGCAATGGCTCTTGAACAAACTGTGAAAGATCTTCAGACTCAGAACACACAGTTCCAGCAAATGATTGTGGCTCTGGCCAAAGGATAGGAAGAACTGAAGGCTATGATTGTTAAGAAGAACAAGAATACCAAGAAGAAAGTCAGTGTTGCACATATGAGCAGAAGGTTCAGAGGGCCGCCAAGACGGGTTGTTGATTTAGCTTCTTCATCTAAAGAGGGAGAGAATCAAGAGGGTGAAGCTAGAGAAGAGGACCCTAGTCCTAAAGAGTCTGACAATGAAACTGATTATAATGAGGAGTAGTACCCTCCGGCTGACGAAAGGTATAAGCAGTTAGAAGAGCATCTGAGTGCTATGGAAATCCAGAAGGTTCTTGGGCTGGATTTTGAAGAGTTGGGTATGGTCTCCGGGGTTATCATCCCCCCAAAATTCAAGGCACCAGTATTTGCTAAGTATGATGGGCTCTTTTGTCCTAAAATGCATCTTCGTTCCTATGTGAGGAAGATACAACCTCATACTGCTGATAAAGACTTGTGGGTTCACTTCTTCCAAGACAGTCTGTCTGGAACACAACTGGATTGGTTCTATCAGCTGGAAAGAACCAATGTTCGTAACTAGGAAGACCTTCATGCTGCATTTTATAAGCAATATCAGTATAATGAAGACCTCTCTCCCACCCGTACACAACTCCAAAATCTGTCTATGGGTTCGAACGAGGGTTTCAAGGATTATGCTCAGAAGTGGAGAGATTTGGCTGGAAGAGTTCAACCTCCCTTGGCTGACAAGGAGCTCGTGGATATGTTTCTGGGAACTTTGACTGGGCCATTCTTCAACCATCTGATTGGAAGTTCATCATCGGGTTTCACTGAACTGATCTTAACAGGAGAGAGAGTGGAAGCTGGAATCCGAAGTGGAAAAATTCAGAAGGATGCCTCATCTAGTGCTGCAAGGAAGCCGTTTGTAGGTAAAAAGGAAGTCAGTGTTGTCTATAACCAAAAGAATCATAATCGAACCGAGCGTCGTCCGACGGTAGGGGCTGTTATGATTCCCAAACCTGCACCTGCTCAGCAAAGAAACAATCAGCCAAGAGCAGAAAGACCAGCTAGACAGTTTACTCAGATCAACATGACATTGTCTCAGGTTTTACCTCAGTTGTTGAAGTCCAATCTGGTTACTCTGAGGGAGGCTCCGAAGAATACGAACACAACATCTCCCTACTATAAACCGAATGCTCGTTGTGCTTACCATTCGGAATGTCCAGGCCATGACAACAATGACTGTTGGGCTTTGAAGAACAAAGTGCAGGATCTGATTGATGCTAAGGAGATTGAATTTGGTCCCCCGGAGAATCCCAACATTATCAATGCTCTTATGTCGAAACATGGTCGGGGTGTTAATGTCGTGGAAGAAGATGTGTTTGTGACTTCTGTAGAAGAATTGGTGACCCCACTCATGACTATCAAAGGGAATTTGCTGAAGGCCGGTTTATTTCCGAGATGTGATGAAAGTTGCCACCTTTATTCATTTCTACTGATTGGTTTCCCTTTGTTGAAGGCAGGTGTTCAGCGCCTGATGGATGACAAAGAGATTCTGTTTGAGAAGACTCCTGTTCCTACTATTTCCTGTGAAGACATTATTATTATAACCATTTCCGCCAATCCTCCCAGGGCCTCCGCTAAGAGACCCGTCAGGATTACATCAATTCCGAAGGTGACTCCGTTGATCATAACCATGCCAGGGCCAATCCCATACTCCTCGTACAAAGATGTTCCTTGGAATTATGGGGCCGACGTCTATTACTACGGCATAAAGCAGGACATGCTATCCATTAAAGACAAGATTGCTGAAAATGATGATTCCGACATTGTCAATATTGCCGGAACCAGTAAAATAACAAGTGGAAGAGTGTTCTCCCCTGAATTTTCTCCCCCGAAGACTGTTACCGGGCCTGTGATCATTCCTGTTGTGGTTCCACCCAAGACTACTATTGCAGTTCCAGTAATCACTCCTGTTGACCCTCCCATCACTGAGTCGGCTGAGACTCGAGGCAAATACATACTGATTGAACCTGTCCTGACAAAGGCTAATTCAGTAACCATACCAGAAGCTTCCAAAAAAGAAATGGAAGAAATTTTAAAGATAATAAAGAAGAGCGACTACAAAATGGTCGAGCAGCTGGGGCAGACCCCGTCCAAAATTTCTATGTTGGCTTTGTTGTTATGTTACGAGGCCCATGCGAAGGCTTTGGTTAAGTTTCTGAAGACGGATCACGTGCCACAAGAGACATCTGTTGATCAGCTTGAAGATTTTGTGGCTAGTCTGACTGCCGATAATGGTTTAGGTTTTTCCGATGCGAATCTGACACCAAAGGGGAGGAAGCATAATGATGCTCTTCATGTTTCCGTTGAATGCAGGGGCACGACTCTGGCCCATGTTTTGGTAGATACTGGCTCCTCTTTGAATGTGCTACCTAAAAAAGCTCTGGACAGATTGGACTGCGAAGGCTTGACCTTGAAGCCTAGAAATATAGTAATGAGAGCTTTCGATGGTTCGAAGAGGATGGTGCACGGGGAAGTGGATGTCCCTATCAAAGTTGGTTCCCAGACCTTCGACTCCACTTTCTACGTAATGGATATCAAACCATCATATTCTTGCTTGTTGGGACGCCCTTGGATACATGGGGTTGGGGTTGTTACTTCTATCCTCAACCAAATGTTGAAGTACCCAGTAAGAGGAAAGATTGTCAATGTGCACGGTGAAGAGGAGTATATGATCAGTCACTTGAATTCCTTCAAGTACGTGGAAATGGATGGCGAGTTCATCGAGACTCCTTTCCAGAACTTTGAAGAGGTACCTCAGATTATGGCTACAACAGTAACTTTAGACAATCCTCCAAAGGTCACCAAATCTCCCTCGAAGATGGCTTCTCTCAAGGATGCACGAGCAGTGGTTGAAGAAGGTGGGTCTACCATTTGGGGTCAGCTCCCGGTTATTAATTACAAGTCTGACAAATCTGGTTTGGGCTTCACTACAGGTGCTCAAAGGGCTGTTCGTCGTGCTCGGGCTGGAGGACCTCCCCTACACATCAGAAATCATGGGGTCAATGCGCTTGAAGACAGTGATGGTGATTCCGACATTGACAGCTGGATCTTCCTGACTACCAACGGCAGACTCAGTAACTGGACTGCCAAGGTCTTTGTACCGATTACTTTTGTTCAGGAGTAATTGTCTTTCTGATTTATTGGATATGTAATTTAAAAACAATATAAAATCTATAGCCATGTGTCTTACTCGGGGCACAATGGTTCTATTTGTAAGGGTTATCATGTTTCATTTTCATATGACATTAATAAAGCATTGGACATTTGCATACAAATTTTATGCTCTCTGTCTTTCTTTTCTTTTATTTTGCCTATACTGCTATGCTCTTACACACACTCACGTATCCAAATGCAGATCCATATCCACTCTAGATCCCATTGATAACAGTTCTACTACTGCTCATTATGACTTTGAAAATCCGATCAACTAAGATGAGGAAGAAGGTGAGGAAGATTGTGAAGTACCCATAGAACTTGCTAGACTATTACAGCAGGAAGAAAGGGCCATATAGCCTCATGAAGAGTCGGTTGAGATAGTGAACTTGGGTACATAGGAAGACAGAAAAAAGGTTAAGATAGGTGCAAATCTGGAGCTTAGTGTCAAACAGTGGTTGGTACAGATGTTGCATGAGTATGTTGAAATCTTCTCCTGGTCATATGAAGACATGCCGGGACTAGACACGGATATAGTGGTTCATCGTCTACCGACTAAAGAAGGCTGCCCTCCAGTAAAGCAAAAGGTTCGTCGTATGCGCCCTGAGATGTCAGAGAAGATTAAAGCAGAGGTTATGAAGCAGTTCAATGCAGGGTTCTTAGTTGTCACCTCCTATCCACAGTGGGTTGATAATGTGGTTCCAGTACCTAAGGAAGATGGTAAAGTACTAATGTGTGTGGATAACAGAGACCTGAACAGGGCAAGCCCCAAGGATGACTTCCCACTTCCCCACATTGATGTTCTGGTTAACAACACCGCACAACACAAAGTCTTTTCCTTCATGGACGATTTCTCTGGCTACAATCAGATTAAGATGGCACCTGAAGACATGGAGAAGACAACCTTTGTTACACAGTGGGGAACTTACTGCTACAAGGTGATGCCGTTTGGGTTGAACAATGTCGGGGCAACTTATCAGCGAGCTATGGTATCTCTGTTCTATGACATGATTCACCATGAGATAGAGGTTTACGTCGATGACATGATAGCCAGGTCTCAAACTGAGGAAGATCATCTTGATCATCTACAAAAGTTGTTTGATAGGTTGAAGACCTACAAGCTGAGGTTAAATCCGAACAAGTGCACCTTCGGGGTAAGGTCTGGTAAGCTTCTAGGATTCATCGTCAGTGACAAAGGTATTCAAGTAGACCCTGCAAAAGTGAAGGTCATACAAGAGATGATAGCTCCCCGTACTGAGAAGGAAGTTAGAGGTTTCTTGGGATGCTTAAATTACATTGCCCGATTCATTTTACATCTGACTGCTACTTGTGAGCCAATCTTCAAGCTTCTGAAGAAAGATCAAGTGGTAAAGTGGAATGACGAATGCCAGGTCGCCTTTGACAGAATCAAGCAATACCTCAAAGAACCTCTTATTCTGATGCCTTCGACTGAAGGAAGACCTTTGATAATGTACTTAATAGTGATAGATAATTCAATGGGGTGTGTGCTGGGGCAGCATGACGAGTCTGGTAGAAAAGAGCATGCAATATACTACCTTAGAAAAAAGTTTACCAACTGTGAAACACGACACTCACTGCTCGAGAAAACTTATTGCGCTTTGGCATGGGCTACTCACCGACTGAGACAGTATATGTTGACCCACACTACTTTATTGATATCTAAGATGGATCCGATCAAGTACATTTTTTAGAAGCCCGCTCTCTCCGGAAGAATAGCAAGATGGCAAATGATCTTAACCAAGTACGACATCCAATACACAACCCAAAAAGCAATCAAGGGAAGTGTGTTAGCTGATCATTTGGCACATCAAGCCGTGGATGACTACCAGTCCATGAATTTTGAGTTCCCGGATGAGAACATCATGTTAGTAACCGACTTTGAAGAACCTGGACCGGATGAAGGACCTGAGGAAGGTTCCTGATGGTCTATGTTTTTTGATGGAGCCTCAAACGCGCTGGGTAACGGCATTGGCGCTGTAATCATATCTCCCGGGGGCTGTCATACTCCGTTCACTGCCCGATTATGTTTCAACTATACCAACAACATGGCAGAGTATGAAGCATGTATTATGGGTATTAGAGCTGCTATTGACCTAAGGATCAAGTTCCTGAGTGTATTCGGGGATTCCGCTTTAGTTATAAGTCAAATCAAAGGCGAGTGGGATACGAAACACCCGAACCTTATCCCTTACAGAGAACATGTACTGACACTGTTGCCGAATTTTGAAGAGATCACCTTTGAAAATTTCCTACGAGAAGAGAATCAGTTAGCGAACGCGCTAGCTACTATGTCGTCAATGTTCAAGGTCAGGTGGGACAATGAAGCTCCCCAAATCACTATTGAGAGGTTGGATGAACCGGCATACTGATGTGAGATTGATACTGAGGAGGTAACCGACAAACCTTGGTTTCATGAGGTGAAAAGGTATCTCGAGGCTCAAGAATACCCCGAGGGGCCAAGGGGGCATCCGTCAACGACAAGAAATTTCTGAGAAGGTTCACTGCAAAGTTTTTCCTTAGCAATGGAATCCTCTATAAGCGCAATCATGACTCTACCTTACTGCGGTGTGTAGACAAGAGCAAAGCAGAGAGGATCATGGTGGACCTCCACGAAGGTACCTTTGGCACTCATTCCAGCGGACAAACCATGGCAAAGAATATCCTACAGGCAGGATACTACTGGTCCACTATGGAAGCCAACTATTATCAGCATTATCGAACTTGCCACAAGTGCCAAATCTACGCTGATAAGGTGCATGTACCTCCAGTTCCCTTGAATGTTTTGATGGCACCCTGGCCCTTTGCAATATGGGGCATTGATATGATCGGTGAGATCAGACCTACCACATCTAACGGGCATCGCTTCATCCTAGTGGCCATTGATTACTTCACGAAGTGGGTTGAGGCTGCCTCCTTTGCTACGGTTACCAAGAATGTGACGGCACGGTTCATAAAGCATAACTTGGTTTTTCGTTATGGTATCCCTGAGAGAATCATCACGGATAATGTTACTAATCTCAACAACTCGATGATCACTGAACTCTGTAAATAGTTCAAGATTTAGCATCACAACTCTTCTCCTTACTGGCCGAAGATGAATGGGGTTGTCAAAGTTGCTAATAAGAATATTAAAAATATCATATAGAAGATGACGGTGACATGTAAAGACTGGCACGAGATGTTACCATTTGCTCTTCATGGTACCGTACTTCAGCACGTACGTCGACAGGGGCAACACCCTATTCTCTGGTATATTGCATGGAGGTTGTCCTACCCATATAGGTCCAGATCCCTTCTCTATGGATTATGAAGGATGCGGGTTTGATCGAAGACGATTGGATCCAGACTCGACTTGATCAATTGAACTTAATAGATAAGAAAAGACTTACTGTTGTCTGCCATGGTCAAATGTATCAGAAACGGATGATCGAGGCCTTCAACAAGAAAGTTAGACAACAAGTGTATCAAGTAGGGGATCTGGTAATCAAACGCATCATACTGCTACAAGGTGATCCCAAGGGAAAATGGACTCCCACCTATGAGGGACCATTTGTAATTAAGAACATATTTTCGGGTGGAGCCATGATTCTGACCACCATGGATGATGATGACCTTCCACACCCTATCAAAGCGGACATAGTGAAAAGATACTACGCATAATAAAGACCCGCTAGGTTGACATACCTAGGCAAAAATAATGGCATCCCGGCGAACCAAAAGGGTTCGGGCAAAAATTATGGATAAAAATGAAAAAATCTATACACCCGACAAGTCGAAAACCCGAAAGGGCGGTCCAGGAAAAAATTAGGGATTAAAGCATATCACTATGTCCCATTGGATCACCTTGCGACCAGACCTCAGTAATCAGATATCAATCTCAAATAGTACCGATCAATCCAGTCAGCTTCGGACAAGCAGCAAAGTGATGAGATGCTCGAAGACATAGGGGAAATAGCAGAATTGAAACCCAAGGGGATCACTACACATAGTTGTTTTCTTTTTGTACACAATTTCTGTAATAGTTTCCATTTTACGGCGGTGTTCTCTTACTAGGGCGTCAGCCTCCTTGTAAAAAAACGCCTGTTATAAGCAAATTTCAAATCAATACAAAGCATCTTTTGAGTACAAAACTCTGTGTTTGTTTTTCCGTTTTCTGTTTTGTTTTGAAGAAAAAAAACGTCCAATGTTTTTTCTTGACATATGCATTTGAATATGATTACTGGTTACAAATATCTGCATATAAAACAGAAAGACAGTTACTAAGAACTCAAAGAAACTGGTACAAAACCTAAATACCGACAGTTACCCCGTCCATCATGGTACAAGGGGAAGAGACAGTTGGAAGCGAAGTCACTATCACATACAAGCCAGTGATACCTATATTCCCCACAGAGCCGAGACAACCAAGGTCCGACCTTCGTATCCCCAAGCAGGAATCACTTCCCCAGCAGAAAGCTAATATCTGCATTCCCCAACCGAGTTTTATAACCATGAGCAGTTTATAAAGCCATCTCCCAAGCAGAGTTTATTTCTCTAACAGCGGAAGCTCGACCTCCAACAGAGCTCTTCTCTTCAGCAATGGAAGTTCATCCCCAGCTGAGTTTATTTCTCCAAATCAGCAGATCTTCCAACATAGTATATCTCTTCCCCATAGAATCATTCCCCAATAGAGTTATTCTCAGATAGAATCTCCTCCGGTAGAGTGTTCTCAAGCAGAATGGATGTAAATCCCCAGCTAATCATCTTCGGTCACTATCCCCAGCGGAAACGAAGAACTCACCTCCTCATACTCTCCAGCAGTAGTCCAGGATTTATTTTCCCCAGCTAGAGAATATCACAATAGCATTGCATATCCATACATCATGGCATGTGCATACATATTATACAGCACAATCTCATTTATTTTGAGAACATCATTACTCAATACATTTCATACATCATGACATTACATACGACTAACTCTTTACCTTTCTGGGAAAGATGCAATCAAATTCTCACAAGTTCTCTCTGGTTTAGTAAAACTGACACCAAGGTTTCTATTCCAGTTGAAGATATTCCAACACTCTTCAAGATTTTCTCTGGTTCAGTCAAACTGACACTAAGGTTTCTATTCTAGTTGAAGATGTTCTAAGACTTTCTTCTGGGTCAACCGAATCGCCGCTAAGATTCCCCTGATTTCTATGATAGTCAAAGTTAATTCGAGGCCTCTCCCGGGTTCAGTCAAATCGATACTAAGATTTCTCTCCCAGTTGAAGACAACTCGAGACCTTTCCCTGGTTCAGTCAAATCGATACCAAGATTTCTATTCCAGTTAAAAAAGCTACGAAGCCCGGAAACTGACCGGATAATAGTCAACCAAAAATACATCATACTGTGAATCCTGGAGCACGACCGGATAACAGTACAAAATACTACAAAGCCTGGAATCGACCAGATAGTGGTATATCTCAAATGCAAGCTATGAAGCCCGGAAATCGACCGAATAATATCTTAATTTCTCCAAAATACTATGAAGCCTGGAATCAACCAGATAACGGTATAAGACGCTATGAAGTATGAAGCACGACCAGATAGCGGCAAGAGACACTGTGAAACCTGGAGCACTACCAGATAATAGCATGAGGTACTACGAAGCTTGGAATTCGACCAGATAGCAGTTTACTCGGCCAATTACTATGAAGCCTTGAAACGACCGGATATTAGTATGCTTTAAATTCAAGTTGAAACCCAGATGTGACCGGATAACCACTTAATTCCTTCTGAAGCCTGGAGCACAACCAGATAACAATTTTTGAGATTGCAAAGCCTGGAGCACAGCCAAATAGCAAGTTTAATCTCATCTCCCCAGTAAGTCACTGTGAAACCTGGAGCACGACCAAATAGCAGTTAATCTTATTATCCTCAGCAAATCACTGTAAAGCCTGGAGCACAACCAGGTAGTAGTTCACTTTCACCTCCCCGTCTAAGAGATGATTCCCTAATAGAGTAACGGACAACTGAAGCTCCTAAAATTCTATTTTTCCCAAGACAGAGACCAACATTCCTCAGCAGATTCCTCCTCAACGACAGGAACAAGAATTCTCAACAAAGGAATATCTCGGGAAATCAACATCCTCTAGATGGCATCTTTAAGCCCATCTCCGGTGACCTTCCATCATCTCCTCTAAATGGCATCTGTAAGCCCATTCCCGATACTACCTACACAGTCCAGCACCATCTCAGACGAGTGCAAATTTCTGGGCACTCTTGTGTTCAATCATCTTCCACCTTTAGATTACGAAAGGCAGACAGCCAATCTACATCCTCCGGTTCAAGAAGATTGAACAGGGGCAGCTGCTGTACCCCAAAAATTTCCCTCTCATTTTACTCAACACATACCCATTGAGATCCTTAACTTGCTCAAGGATGCCCAAGAGTTGACCAGACAAACTCTCTCTTAAGGCAATGTACCTCAAACTAGGGTTTCCATTTTCATCAGGGTGGGGGAATTCCAAGGGTCCCAAATTCATTCCATGGTCATAATATGTTCTCAAGATCATCTATGTCAAGTTTCATGCCTTGCACAAGAGGTTTGTCAATCAATTGCCCAGATGCCTGAAAATCAACTATACTAGGTCAAAAGTCAATACAGTCAAACTTCAAGATTTTTGGTCAACATTAACATTTTGAAGAGATATCCATCATTTGATTAAGGGTTATCATGATTCCTCAAGGAATGCTCCCAAATTCATCAAAACCCAAAAGTTGCTAAATTAGGGTTTCTTAGGAAAAGTCAACCAAACTTTGACCAGGAATAACTTCTTCATACTTTATCATAAATTTTCCATCAAAGGCTCATTTTGAAGAGGATTCAATTCCCTACAATTCATATTCAACCCACAAGTTCAAAACATGCACTCATCAAAAGATATGAATTTCTACATTATAGGTCCTTTTGAAAAGTCAACATAAACACCTTTTGGGTCAAAGCTTCTTACATGAACATGGAAGACCCAATTGAGATGAAACTAAAAGGGTTGTTTAGGGGACATCCTAAGATTTCTAAAAAGTCCAAGAAAACCTCTCTAGGGTTAAAATTGGAGGAGATATGCCTTGTCAAAGTTGACCATTTTTGCAAAATTGCCAAAAGTCAAATATGCTTAAAAGTGCATTTTTTTGTCAAATGGGCCTAGCATTTCATGATTGCATCTTGTTTGTGACATGTTCCACGCCCCAAATCAGCCTCCACATATTATTTGCTTATTTATTTATTTTGATTTGGATTTATTAAAAGTTAGATTAAATCAAATAAATTGCAAAAAAAAATATAAAACATTGGTTTTGATCTGATTTTTGTAGGAATCACAATTTAATCAAGCTGGCCAAACCATATCAAATCAGATCAAGGGATAATTGGAGAAAATTGGCATGATTACACCTATTTTTGAAAGATATAATGCAAGAGAAAAACCAAATCAAATCTCCATGATTATCAAAGATACAAAGCATTTTTGTTGACCTAATATGCTCCACTATATACACTGAGCAAGAACAATGCGCAAGAACAATGTTTGCAGGTCGTGAAAGCATCAAACAAAAACTGAAAAATTGACAAAAAGTGGTGGATCAATTTCAAGCTTAGAGGGAAATTCAAAGAATTTCAAAGCTACCAATCGTTTCCTGGACCTTCCCAGAAGCTAACACAATCAATTTCAAGCCTTCCCAAGCCTAGAAACAGGACATACGAGTCTCACGATTAAATTGGCCTAAGAAAAGGGTATTATGATGCTCGTGATATCAAGACGAGTTGATCCATGTACGCATAATTGATTTATCATGCTTGCTGTGAATTTTTGAAATTTGCAGTGCTATAGCCATGGAAGTTTGTCTGTACGTAAAAGTTTCAAACCTAAAACGATGGACAGGGAAGAAGACGGTGATTTGGCATAATACCATTGGTCTATTTGAATACACGACGCGCATTTTGTTTGTTTCTGTTTATCCACTTGTTTTTATATATTATCATTTATTTTCTTTATGTTAATAAATTAACACGGATGGTCCAGTGGTAAAGGCGCACATTTGTAAGCGAAAGGACCTGGGTTCGATCCCAGGTCCCAGCATTTTGGTGATTTCTTAATATTTAATTGTAGGTTCTGTACATCATGTTGTCAGGCGTCTATCATGCACTCCAGCAATCCAACCAATGGATCGTTCATACTCCAGATCCAACGCCCATCAATGAAAGACTATGGTGTACCCTCAAAGCTTGGCCAAAACTGAATCTTATGCAAAGACTGGGCTCAACAACTATTGGGCCTAAATAATTCAGCATACACCCCCCTTTCAGCAATGCAGGCCCATCTCTTTTTCTCTTTTTTATTTTTTAATTCTTTTTTATTATTTCACTAATTATCTTTTTTATAAAATAACAAAAAATCATTTTTTTATCATAAAATCAAAAATCACAAAAAACATAAAAATCATTTTTTTCATAAAATATTTTATTTCCTTAATTAATTAGGTTAATTTTATTTAGGCCAATTTAATTATTTTTTTCATTATTTAAGACAATTAGAAATTATGGTTAATTTTTACATAACCTAATTAATTGTTTCTAAAAAAAAAACTAACCTAAATATTTTTCAATTAGAATTTTTAGGTTTCCTAATTTATTCCCTCGCATTTAATTCGCCGGTGCATTTTTTAATTTCCTTTTTATTATTATTGTAACTGCTCCGAGTTTGTAATAGTAATTAGGGTTTCAATTCCGCATCTTTATATTTAGTCAAAATAATTATGTATCTGCAAAAGCCCTGTAATAGCTAGGACTTTAACTTTCTCGCTTTAATTTCCGCAAACTATAAACTGCTTAGATGAATGTCAATAGGATTGTATGGAAAGAAAAACTGAAAATTAAAATAGTAGAAAACCTAAATGTGCAAAGATAAATTAACTGAAAATTACACTCGCACATACTCACTCCTAGGGTTTACTCCACTCCAGTTGCCTTCGGTAAACGGTCATGAAGTATAGGGTTTGTTAGTGGTCGTCCTCTAGCCCCGAAAGATCTAAAATGACCCATTCGGATGTTGCCTAGGAAAAAGATCTTTAAGGCTTTAGGATGATTACTAACATTTCCTAACATTGCTTTTGTGATCGTACTCATACCTTCAAATGTCCCTGAAAGACTCCAACGACGATGCTGCCTATTTCTCAATAATGGGATAGCACTGTCTAAAAGGAAAACGAATAGACTTTTTTCGAGTAGGTAGATTAGTTCCTAGGTACTTGCTCAAACAAACAAAAACTTTTTCACACCAACACTTTCTAAACAAAGTTTTCAAAAACAACTTCGTAACACTCTTGAGGACAGAAACAAGGGTTAAATCGAAGTAAAACAAAACTTTTCAAAACAAGCACACGCAAACACAGAAAAGCAATTTCAAAATGAGAAAGTACCTAAGAGCCCTTGGAAAACAACGGATAAAAAGGGTGCTAACACCTTCCCTTTCTATAATCTACCCCCCGTACTCAGAAACATCTCGAAAAAGGTTTTTTCTATTCTTTTTCCTTTTCCTAATTGGATAAATTAAAAGTCGGTGGTGACTCTTGCTTACCGTGACATTTGCAAACAAAAAACGCAAACCAGTATTAACAGTCAGTTCTGCCACCGTATCACAGTTATCTTTTTGCTACCCTCAGTGAACGTTGATAGTTCATCGTCAGTGAATGGCGATGCTATGATATATATTTCCTCTCTACCTTCAGTGAAAGTTGGTAGGTCACCATCAGTGAAAGTTGGTGATTGTCATATTTTTGCTACCCTCAGTGAACGTTGGTAGTTCATCGTCAGTGAATGGCGATGCTATAATATATTTTTTCTCTACCTTCAGTGAAATTTGGTAGGTCAGCATCAGTGAAAGTTGGTGATTATTATCTTTTTGCTACCCACAGTGAATGTTGGTAGTTCATCGTCAGTGAACGATGATGCTATGATATTTTCTCTTCCTTCTACCTTCAGTAAACGTTGGTACCTCACCTTCAGTGAACGTCAGTGTTGTCATTTCTTTTCTCTTTCTGCCTACAGTAAACGTTGGTAGCTTCTCCTTCAGTAGAAGTTGGTGTATTCTTGGACCATTTTACCCTCCTCTCTGATTCAGGTATTTTTGATCCACCAGTGATTTATGTTCCTGGTTGGGTTACTCTCTTGTTTCTTTATTTTGTTACATCCCCAATGGTGTTTTGTGTCCCTTTGAGGTTGTCCATATGCACTCATATTCATAAGCATTGCATGGCATCTTAGGGCCAAAAATAGGGTTTGTTTTATATTTAAGTATCTTCGATCGCGTCGACACAAAGATTTCTAACCTTTGTATCTCCGGATAGAAGAAATTTAAATAAGGGCAGCTGTTGTACCCCAATTTTTGCCCCTAAGATCCCTTCATTATACCATGATTCAATCACCACAAGATCACATTAGGGCTTTTGGTTCTCCTCCCTATCATTAGATTTGCTCTTTGGGGAATCACCAAGCACCTTGACTTGTTTTTCTTTTGTGATCATGAATATATTGTCTTGATTTTTTTCCATTTAATTAATTAAATGCAATTTTGGTTTGTCTTACTTGTTAGTAATGTAGGTCAAGGCAATTTGGCTTTGTAGGTTGACCCATGGGTTCATGAGTTTATTTCCATGCCCTAGGAAATAAGGCTGGAGAAGTTCAAACCTCACCATTGAAGTTGTTTTGGAAGAAATGGCATGGCAAGGTTATTTTGGTTCACCACATTTCAAGATTATCAAATTTGGTTCAAAAGTACAAGGGGTTGATTGGATAAGTTGTCATGCTTGGACAAGGCTTTGTTCCCATTGGTCACAAGTGCATATTTATCTCAATTCTCAAGATATGGAAGTGGTTTTGGTGACTATGAGTTCTCATTTTCATCCTCAACAACTTCCATTTACAAAGCATTTGTGTTGGTACAAGAAGTTTGTTCAAAATTGTCAAAGTTTCTAAAGGCATTTTCTTGATCTAGGAGCTAGGGTTTTGAACTTTAAAGAAGCATATCTTGCTCATATTTTGGTATTTTTTAGTGATTACAAATACATCCTTATCTTTAAAGGGTTATAAATAAATCACTTCAAAAGTTTCAAGTATTTTTCATGTGGAAGAAGCTTGATGATGAAGAAAGATTACAAGTCCTCCAGATGAACCCCCAATTTCTCATGTGTGACTTCAAATGATTATAACTTGGTCAGATTTTATCAACTTGAACCCACTCTTTTTCCAAAATTATCTTGAAGATGTGAAATTTGTTCCTTCTTTTATGTGCAAAGTGAGAAAATGGATGGAAGATTCCCTAAGGATACAAAAGATTATAGGTCATTTCATGATTTTGTTTGCCAACTTCAACAAATCATAACTCTCTCAATTTTTGGAGATTTTGAATGGTTCAAGTATCAAAATGTCATTCAAAGGGTCTATTTCGTGCCATCTTTTTTGGTCAAGAGCAAATTTCAAGTGGAAAGGCCATGTTTGGATGCAAAACATTATAGGTCACTTTTGAAGAAAAAATTGAAATATTTCTAAGTATGGAAAGTCAATCCTTTTTCTCCAACTTTAACTCAATGCAACTTCTTGCTCAAACATCCATTTGATCTCATTCCTTGCACATTGAAAAGCTTGTGACTTCATCTTTCAGATGCTTCAAGAATCACATCATAAGGTGCCTTACATTTTTTGCACCATGGTTATGAAAGCGGTATCGTGAAATGGAAATTCCAAGTTCAGTCAGATTTGAAAATTAGTTTAAATCCAATTACAAGCCTGTTTAAAGATCAATTTCGTGTCTAATCATGTTTAGGAACTTGCCATAACAAGAAACGACCCTTAAACCATCCAATTTTCTGCGTTTTGAGCCATGTGAAGTCACACTTTTCACATTTAGCAGGTTCACACTATTTCACTCATTTTGCCTCCAATTCACACGCTTGAGCCTTGCATCATAATCATCTATAAATAAGTATCATCCCTCACTCTTTGTTTCAAGATTTTGATAGCTAATTGACCCCTATTCAGATCCCACACGAACTCTGAATTTGAAATTCTGATTTCTTACATTCTCACCTTAAAACACCAAAAGCTTCATTCAGTTAGCTTCATTGAACTTCTCTGAAGCTAACCCATACAGTTACTTTCAAGAATTGTGACCAATATTGATATGTGGAAGTTCAGTTTCAGATCAATTTCTCACTACTTCGTTCAGGTAGATTTCTTGGCCAAATTGATTCAAATAAAAGACTAACCCACTCCTTGTGTTCTTCTGATCCTCGTGCTCTTTATAGTTTGCAATTTCATTGAGAATTGAGCAAGATATCCCAGACTCTCATGCTCGCTATTTTTTCTAGTTTTTTTCAAACAAATCCTTGCATAATTTATATAAATTTAGCGCGATGGTACCATTAGAATCGTCTTGAAGAGACGAATCTAATGGTACTGGTATGGTTTGCTAATTTTATAGTTTGGAAGATTCAATTTGGGGATGGCTGAAGGTTGAAGACGATGACATGTCCGTCTTCAACCAATGACACGAAGCCACGTTATTTTTTTGAAATGGATACAATATGCTTGCCTTACAATTTGTGTGCCTCAGGAACCCTTGGATCTAATTACTTTTATGAGTCAGACTTCATCCAACGCGCCATATTTTTTGTTTTATTTTAAAAATGTTAGATCTGGTGTGATATTTAGTAATGACCATGATATGCACAACGCGTCAGATCCCTTGGATCTGATTACTAACGTGTTTTGACTCTCATCCATTGGTCCACATCTTTTTGGTTTTATTATTTTCTTTTCTGATTTTTATATTTAATTGTTTTAAAATTCAAAAAATCATAGAAAATTCATTTTTCGTCCAAAAAATCTGAAAAAATTATGAAAAATATTTTTGATTATTCTCTTTCTGATTTTTATTTTATCCCAATTTAATTCTGTATTTTGTTATTTTTTATAAATTTTCACTTTATTTGAATTGTTTTAAATGTTTAAAAATACTTTTATACATTTTTAAATTCTGAAAAAATTATGGAATGATCCAATGACATTGTGACAAATATTGGTGACCTCATTTTATTTTTGTTTCTGACTTTGTTATTTTTTTTTATCATTTTTGGTTTATTTTACTCATTTATTTTAATTTTAAAAATAGTTCCTGACTTTAAAAAATTACCAAAATTTTTATAAAAATATTTGAGTCCTTTTCTGATTTTTCTATGGTCTTACTTTTTATTTCTTGATTAATTTGAACATAGTTGGTATTTTCCTCTTTTATTTCTATTTTAAAAAAACATTTTAAAACCCTTTAAATGTATATATTAAATGCAATAGTATTTTGTGATTATTTTTTGGTTGATCTTGGGTTAAATTTTTGATCATGGACTTTATTAACCTCATTGGATCCATGGTGTTGAGTCTAACTCCACAAAAATGGATGAATGATTTTAATAATAGTTTGATTAAAATTTAATTCAAATGTGGTTTGTATATTCTTCCCCACCTTTCTCCATCTCATCCCTTTCTTATTGAACTAAGTGTTATTGGAGCATGATCTCTATATCATGTCTCAAAATAAATGGTGCATAGATTGTTATTGACCAGCCTCAAAATAGGTGTGACTTCTATATAAGTCCACTTACGATTGCTTAACATAGCGCTAAATTTTATCCAGATTCAAATAAATGATCATTCATTGCCAAAACCTATGTTTGCAAGCCCAAGCATGTTAATTTGATCTCTTTGATCCAATAACCTTGAGATTTATTGTGTGGAAACTTTGGTTCTACCAATCCTCTAATGGATCTACAACACTTTTGGCCAACGCGGATCACTTAAACATTGTTGATCATTAAATGACACTTGTGAGGATTCCAAATGGGTGATATACTTGACAAAAAGCAAATGCAACTTGTTGTGTGGAGGCTTTGGTTCTACCAATCCTCTAATGAGTTCCAAATGCAAGTTTCAAGATGATCATCCAACTAACCATTAATCACTAATAATTGACTTTATCTTTTGTTTTTACTTTATGCCCTTTTATTTTTTATGCTTTGTGCACCATTTACTTTTAGCATTTACATTTCATGCTATTTTCATCTTTGCTCATTTGAGCTTATTTTTTTTTTGTCATTTTTAGATTTTGCTCATTTGAGCTCTTCTTTCCTTTTTTGAAGACACTTAATAATCAACATAAACCATAAAAAACTTTAATGGTACTTGGACTATTTGGTTACTATCCTTGGCATTATGGAGTATTGGACTTCTTGGACTTAGGATTAGAAACCTTGGCCTATGTTGGAGACCTTGTGACCTTAATTGATATTTTGTCTGGAGTTCTTGAGGTTTACCTCAAGACATTGGGTTGTTTATTTGTTTTGTGTGCTGGTTATTGTGATTACATTCTTTGTTTGTAATCCGGAATTCACCCGTATGCAGCCGTTACTCTGCCCATTTTTTTGTGAAGACTTAATACACTTGAAGTTTGGTTCTCACAAGAGGTCTAGTATCTTTTCTTGCTTGGTTTTAATCCAAAGAATTGGAATTCTATCTTGGATCATAATGTCAAGTATTAGCTTTTTGTCGGTTAGATGGTTGTTATCCCTAGCTTTTACCTTATGCCTTTAGGATAGTCTCTTCTTCTTCTCCCATCTTCTTTAATTTCAAAAATCTTCTTCCTCCTTTTGAAAACTCTTCTTGTTTTTAACTTGAACCACTTTCATAATGAACTTGGACTCATGTCCATGCATTTTCAAGACATTTTCATAAATAAACTTCAATCAACTTAACAATACCTTGGCATTTTTTTTAGAAGACTAAAAGTCAATCAATCTCATTTCAAACCATTTTGCCACTTTGGCTCTTTTATTTTAAAACTTTTCTCAAAAAGATTAGACTCTTGTCAATCCTTGTAGTGATGCAAACAACTATACTTCTACAATATGTAGTAAAGAGGGATATTTTCCACTTGGGTGTTGAGTGAGGCATTATTGATTTTAAAATCAAGCCATATCCTCCACTTTGAGATGATGCAAATTCTCCTTTCTCATGATTGTGGGTAGTAAGTATGTTATCCACATGGACAATGACAATGATGTCTTATCTCATAAAATTAACCAACACACTTGTGTTTTAAATTATTTAAAGATGAACTACATGTACCCTGATCCCCTATTGCACGGAAGGTGGTATGTAGGCACTAAAGGTTCGCAACCGCGGCGGGTGCAAAAATTATTTAAAAAAATATTTCTTTTCTCACCTCCACCATCTATTTTACATACAATATTTTATAGCAAAAATATACAGATTTTACAAAGAGGTTCCTGCGGAGTACCGTAGATGTTTAGGGTGCTAATATCTTCCCTTTGCATAACCAACCCCGTTACCTAGAATCTTTCCCCTTCTTTTTGGTTTATTCGCTCTTTTCCCATTCCTTTAGAAACAATAAAGCGCGATGGTGATTTTTATTTTGATTTGTACAAGTCTAGTTAATCCAATGGCTTAGTCTTAAACATTTCTACCGCTACAAGTAGGAATAGCAATAGGAGTAATAACAGGAGTAGCAAAAGGAGTAGAAACATGAGTAGTAGCAGGAGTGGAAACAAGAATAACCAAATGAGTGGCAACAATCTTCGAAGAAATTTCGGGAGATGAAATCATTCCGCTTTTGGTAATTTTATTGGTCCCAACAATGTTGTCGATGTTAGGAACAGTCTCTTCAGTATCTTCATTCTTAATGGCCAGTAAGTCTTGCTTGACGCCATGGTAGTAAACGTCAGCCCCATAATTCCAAGGAACAACTTTATCAGAGGAATATGGTATCGGCCCAAGAAAAGTGATCATTAAAGGAGCAACCTTAGGAACAGATGTAATCCTAATGGGTCTTTTGGAGGAGACCCTGGGAGGATTATCGGAAATGGTAATTATTGATATATCTTCACACATACTTCTTATAGAGGGAGTCTTTTCAAACAGAATTTCTTTGTTGTTCATCAAGCGTTAGACACCTATCTTCAAAAACAAACAACTGTTGGGTAGAGACGTACACAAGTGGCAACCTTCATCATAGCCCGGAAATAAACCGGATCGCAAGAGATTATTTTGAACAATCGGAAGAGGAGTAGCTAGTTCATCAACAGAAAAAGGTCATCATCAACAACATTAACACCCTGGCCATGCTTGGGCATTGGTGCAATTATTACATTGGGGTTTTCTGGAGGGTCAAATTCAATCTCCTTTGCCTCAATGAGATCTTGCACTTTGTTTTTCAGAGCCCAGCAATCGTTTGTATCATGCCCCGGACTGTCGGAATGGTAGGAACATCAAGCATTTGGATTATATCGGGGAGATCTAGTATTTGGATTTTTAGGATCATTCTTTAGAGTAACCAAATTAGACTTTAACAGGTGTGGAAAAACCTGAGATAAGGACATGTTAATCCGGGTGAACCGTCTTCTGGGTGCATCCTGTCTGCGTTGATTGTTTTATTGTTGATTTGATGCAGGGTTGGAGATCATGACAGCTCCTACTGTTAGACGGTGTTCAGTTTTTCTTTGATTCCTCTGACCGTAGGCAACACTTATTTCCTTCTTCCCAGAGAATGGTTTTTTCAATTTACTTGAAGATGCATCTCTCTGAATCTTACCACTCTTGATACCAGCTTCTACTCGCTCACCTGTCAATATCATCTCACTAAACCCAGCTGAAGAGCTTCCAATCAAATGGTTGAAAAATGGACCAGACAAAGTACCCAAGACCATATCTACCAGCTCTATATCAGACAGAGGAGGCTGGACTCTTCCCGCAAGATCCCTCCACTTTTGGGCATAATCTTTGAAGCCCTCGCTAGAACCCATAGACGTGCTTTGGAGTTGTGTACGGGTTGGAGTGAGGTCAGCATTGTATTGGTACTGCCTGTAGAAAGCAGCAGCCAAATCCTCCCAGTTGCGAATGTTGGTTCCCTCCAGCTGATAGAACCATTCCAATTGAGTCCCTGATAAACTTTCCTGGAATAAATGCACCCACAAATTCCTATCAGCAATGTGAGGCTGGATCTTCCTGACATAACATCATAGATGAAGCTTGGGACATGAAACACCGTCATATTTTGAAAATTTGGGAACTTTGAATTTTTGTGGGATAACCGCTCCAGAAACCAGCCCTAATTCTTCGAAATCTAGACCAGGTACCCTCTAAATTTCCATTGCATTGAGACGATCCTTCAGCTATTTATATTTGCCAACAGCAGGGGGATATTGTTCCTCAGAGTAATCAGCTTCTTCCTCATCAGTCCCCGGGTTGTAGTCTTCTTCTTTTGGCTTCTCTTCTTGATTGTCCCCTCATTTGAGGGAGTTATGAAGTCTAGAGCCCGCTTTGCTGGTCCTCTAAATCTCCTTCCCATATTCAGGACACCCATTGGTTTCTTTGTCTTCTTCTTCTTATCTTTGAGATCCAGGAACATCAGCTGGAATTGAGCATTCTGGGCTTGAAGGTCCTTGATATTTTGTTCGAGAGCCATTTCTTTTTGCTGAAATAAATAGCGAAAAGTAAGAAACTTGTCCTGAAACCTGATTATGTAATGATATGCATGATATGCTTATGCAATGTTTTCAAGGACTTCGGGAAATTTAAATTTACGAACCAAAATAAAACAAAGATTTATTAGTAGAATTCAAATTACAACTGCCTTTTAGGTTTACAATTTAAAATTTTCTAAAATAAATCAGGTTTCCCATGGGTGTTTCCTCTTCGTGCCGAGGTAGACATTAAAAAAAATTTCTTTGTGAAGTCGCTTCGTGAGCTCTAACACTTTCTTCTCATTGGTGTAGAATTGATCTCTAAAGGTATCTTGTTCTTTCTTCAACTGAATCCAGGACCTCTGCAACTCTTCAAGATCAGTGGGCATGTTAGGATGAAGAACTGTATAAGGAACATCCCCTTTGGTGATAGGCTCCATAATTATTGGCAAGACGGATGTATACGGCATCATAAGGTTTTTGGCACGAGCTCGTACCCATTTGAGATAAGGATCCATAGGGATGGAAGTCTTAGGCCCCAAAGTCTTGCTATCAAATTTGTTTACCATGCCCCAAGCTCGTATGAACCTTTGACGATACCCTTGAACATCATCCTTGTAGTTGAACATAATGCCTTGGATAAGCATATCATGGGGACCATCCCTTCAAGCATAACCAAATTATCCCAGAGCCAGAGATGGATTATAAGTTATACCTCCCCTAATGCCAAGGAGTGTGAAATTAGGGAATTCCCCACAGTGATCGATGACAGAAATATCTCCCATAGACCGGGAGTACCAAAGAATATCCGAGTAAGAAAGTGACATTATCCTTTGCGACCAACCAAAACTTTCTTCATTCTTCAATACTGATTGAGGAAGGTGCGAAATAAACCACCTAGACGACAATGGTATACAACACATAAGAGCCCCTCTTATCTTCATGGTACGAGTGTGGAGGGAATGCAAGATATCTCCGAGTAAAGTAGGCACGGGGTTACAAGAGAGGAAAACCTTGACAACATTCACATCTATGAGTAAGTCCGGGTTAGGGAATAGTACTAATCCATATATTAGAAGAGCAAGGACTTCCTCAGAAGCTTGGAAATCCAAGTAATCCCAAAACAACTTAGTCTTTTCTAATAGGAACTTGACTAGGAAACCCTTGACTCCGCTTCTTGTTTCCCAGTTGGATACAATGTCAGACCATTTCAGATGCAAGGATGCTGCAATGACTTCTGGCTTTGGAGCTTCCTCTAAACCGGTAAAAGGCATCTGATCAAGAATAGGTATACCCAATAATTGAGAGAACTCTTCCATAGTGGATACCAACTGATAATCGGGAAATATGAAGCAATGGTGTTTAGGGTCAAAGAACTGAAAGAGTACACCCATCATCTTCTCATCACATTTTGAGGTAACTAGGTTGAGAAGTCGACCATATTTATTGGAGAACGAAGAAGTCTCAGGAACCCTTGATACTAGTTCTTTGAGTTGGAGAGATATTCTCACAAAGTTGATTCGGATAGTATTTCTATGAACGAAAGCCATGATCTGTAAAATAGAACAAAGATAAATTCCCTTGGTCCTTGAAATGGTTAGTGAAATGAAAATTGATGTTATGATGTATGATGTCATGTTTGAACAATTTAATCACACACAAGCAAATCACACAAGACCTTAGGTTTAGGCTTGCATAGGGTTTATAGGTAAGTACCCTCTTGAAGTTTAGTTGTTTCAACCTGTCCTAGAAAAGTAATTGGGTTCTAAGGAGTCTCAATATCACTGATCTTTCTTTATCAAGCATTGTTTCATCTCAGGCGGTCTTTTCTCGCGGCCGAAATATCCCGAAAGTCCAATCTCAATAAGTATAGTATCGAGTACCAAAAAATCCTCAGCTTTATACCGAGGTCGGCTATCTCACTACTTTCTAATGGCCAAGTTTGTTCAACTAAGGTTATAAGGCCCGTTAGTGCTTTATGACACCACATAGCGGCCCCGTATTCTCCTCGATTTAACACAAGTGATACCGGTACAAACAAATGTGTCACACTAACGCAGCCATCTCTCCAAGCATATCGGTCTATGCCGTACAGTCTCCACAATCTATTGTTGCTTACCTAAAAGGTGCCCCAGATCCGGGTGTAGGATCTTTTAGTAACAAGCCAAACATGCCCTCAAAAGTAAAGCATACAAAACACACAATGTAAAGTAATTAAAAATGAAATAAACTCTAAGGTAACCCCACTTTATAAATGTTCCCCAACAGAGTCACCATTTCTATAATACGGTGGCAGAACCTACTGTTATACTGGTTTTGCGTTTGTATTTGCAAATGTTGCGGTAAGCAAGAGTTGCCACCAACTTTTATTTTATCCAACAAAGGAAAGGGTGGAAAGAACAAAAAAATACCTTTCGAGAGTTTTCTGAGTAAGGGGGTAGATTATGGAAAGGGGAGGTGTTAGTACCCTTTCCATCTGTAGTTATCTACGGGCTCCTAGATGCTTAGTTTATTTTGAAATACCTTGTGCTTTGTGCGTTTTGAAAAGTATTTTTGAAAGTTCCTTAGTGCGGAGAACTTTGTAATATTTCTCGGAATGGTAGAGAACGTATACAAAGTGTTTGAAAATGATTCTGAGAGAGGTTTTATGTAAGTGTAAAAATTGTTTGAGCATAACATCAAGGAACTATCTACTTTTACTTGAAAGGGTTATTCTTTTCCTCTTTTCCTTTAGACACTGCTATCCTACTATTAGTGAGTAGGTAGTCCTAGTCGTTAGATGTTTGAGGGACATTCGAAGAGACTTTTATAGAGTCACAAAGGCAACTTGGCAAGAAACTTTAGTAACTACCCTAGAGTTTTTAAGATCATACCGAGGAAACATCGAGAGGTTCGTCGAGGGATTTATGATATTTAAACCGGAGGGCATCCACTAAAATCTCTCACGTTTCGAGAGTTGTGATTGTTTTTCCGAAGGGAACCGAAGTGGGATACCCTAGAGGTGCGCATGTGCAATTGTGTTATATTCAGTTATTTATCTTGTGTTAGGTTTGCTAGCGTTTGTTTGTTATTCTTGCCATACAATCCTATTAGGCATACATCTAACAGTTAATAGTTTACAGAAATTAAAAGTGCGGAAATGTAAAATCCTAACTATTATAAGGCTTCGGGGAGGGGGATTAATTACATGTCCAAAACTAGGAGGAAAATAAAGCAGTAGATGTAAAAGACTACTTTAAACTATTACAACCAGGAAGCAGGTACAATAATATGAAAAAAAAGTGTGAAAGGAAATAACGCGCGCGAAATGAAAATAACGTCTAAAACTTAAAAGGAAAAACATTTTTGTTTGTTTTTTATCATGGAAAGAAATTTAATTTAAAATCCTAAGTCTATTTAGTTTTAAATTAAAAAAGGGTTAAAATAATTGATCAATTAATTTACAAAATTAATTTATTTGAGAAAATATTAACCTAATATTTTTGTGATTTTTATCTAATTTTATAATTAAATAATAGAAAAAGCTTGGAATTAATAAACTAAAAGAAATAAAAAAACAAATAATTGGGTC
This sequence comes from Vicia faba, assembly GCA_948472305.1. NCBI lineage: Eukaryota > Viridiplantae > Streptophyta > Magnoliopsida > Fabales > Fabaceae > Vicia > Vicia faba. The sequence goes on along the minus strand of OX451735.1, from coordinate 1,471,063,486 downwards.
AGGCTAACTAGTAAATAGGTTTAATTTGCGGAACACAGGCCTATATCGAAAAGAGGCCCAGGCTGCCTTTCGATCCAATGAGGGAGGTTGCCCGAAATGCACGGCAGACTGCACGTCGAAGGCACTGGATCTGGATTGGCCAGCATCTGGCAGCAAGGGAATGATGGTGTATGGTGTACTCCTTCGATCTGGGAACACTAGATCTGCAGGAAACTCTTTAGAAAAAACAAAATCCCAAATTTGGGTCGAATCATATCTTGGATTCGACAGATCATGGACATATCATCCATTTTAAGCCACGATCCAGATTGTGCCCTGGACCTGGTAAATCCCTAATTCTGCATTTAATCTCTCATGTAACACATTCAATTAAACATAAACATCAGCAGCAATAGTATATATGATCAATGTGAATTTAAATCATGTATTCTATGAGTTTGAGATCGAGGAATTTTTACCAAAAAACGGTGAGATCAGGTTGGAACTGCTTAAGGACTGAGAATGTCTCCTAGAATCTTCAGGAGAAGGATAAGATGCTTGGTCTGGATGGAAAAGGCCTGCAAAGTCTATTTCGATTTTGAAAATTTTGTTGAATCTTTTACAATTTTGTGGAGCTTTGATAGGCCATCTCCTGCTCCTTTGCTTTTTATTTAGTCTTGTATTTATAGGGGTATGATGGTGAACAAATATGGCATGAATCATCCATTAACCATGGCTTTAAAAGCAAAATCAAGAGATTTGAAAAGTTTCCATTTTAAGATATTTCATGCCATTTTGAACTTTGAGTGAACTTGGACAGGTTATGGTTGGTGTCTTGCACGAATTTGGGCTTCGAGCTAATCAGTCCAAGCCCAACAAGCTTCATCCCATTAGGTTTTCATTTTGGCTTGCATCTCCATTTCGCATCAATTGAATCTTTCGAAAAGCTCCAAAGCATTATTCTTTTCGATGGCTCTGAGTTCCAATTCGAATTGCTCAAGGCTTCATCATCATGGCTTCTTCGACTTAGTCACCATTTGCATCTATTGTGTAATCTGGAAACCCCTCATATCCAATCAGCCTAGTCAAACTCAGTTCTTGTTCCTTTCGATCTTCTTTCCTTTAACTCGACCAATCGAAGTATTACCTTGTTCATTTTGACTTGTCAAAGTTTCATTATGTTCTTTTCGATCTCATCTCCTTCAATTCTACCAATCGAAGTATCACCTCTTCATTTTGACTTGTCGAAGCTTTGTTCTGTTATTTTCGATCTCCTTTCCTTCAATTCGACCAATTGAAGTATCACCTCCTCATTTTGACTTATCGAAGCTTCATTATGTTCTTTTCGATCTCCTTTCCTTCAATTTGACCAATCGAAGTATCACCTCTTCCTCATTATGCCTGAAACATATTGATCCAAAAAGTCTAAGATGACTTATATCTGGCTTCGACTCTGTCCAAGCCTCATATGGTGCCTTTTTCGACCATCTGCTTCGTTGGGCATCAAATTAGACTGCATACTGCTGTCGAAGCTGCTTCAGCCCAAAATCTCTTAGACATATTCTTAGTTTTTGACATACACCTCGTCATGTTCCGTACACTTCTTTTATTTCTTTCAGCTATGCCATCATGCTGAGGCATATAGGGTGCCATGGAAATCATTTGAAGCTTTTGCAAACCAAAATTCTTTATGAGAAATGAAACCCTAGTTGGAAATCCATTTCTTAGGAGGAGAATTTGTCTGGTCAATTCTTGGTCAACCTTGAGAAATTGAGGACCTTAATGAGCATGCCTTGAATAAAATGGAAGGGGAAATTTTGGGGTGCAACAAACACCAACCATCTACGAACTACAAATTGGGACTCTGATTCCTCCTAAAAGGATACATAGGCATATGACATGAAAATCATGGCGAGTTCCCCTAATAAAAATTAAAACCCTATTTCTTAAATATCGCGTTTTTAAACCCTAGTATCCTTGTGAACAAAGTAGATGAGGGGTGCCTAACACCTTCCCTTCGTCTAAGAATGATTCCAATAACTTAGAATCTCTTTCCAAATTATGGTTAACCTTTATATTCCCTTCATTAATATAAAAATTAAGGGTGGCGACTCTGAATTTTCAAATTGGTTAATACAGTCGGCGACTCTGCTGAGGACCTTAACCCTAGGGTTTAGAATCCTCTCTTTTGGATTTAGGGTTTTTGGGGGTATTTTTATTTTGTTATTTATTTACATTTATTTATTATTTTTATTTATTATTTTTATTTATTTGTCTTTATATTTTATCATCATATTTCATTTATTTGTGGTGGGATTTTATTATTTTAGAAAAAATATTTTTCAAAACCCTTAAAAAAAAGGTTCGTCTATTAGACAAGGGGATACATCAGTCCTATGAGTTTATGTGACGACTTCGCCTAGAGTCAGTGGAATTCCGCAAAAGGAATACGTCTCAAGAGACATCCTCTTGGGGGTTAGGACTTTGGAATGAAACCTATAACTCTTTGTATAACCCTAAAACCAAAATCTCATGGTGAGACCTTTCATGACCTAGAGTCAAAAGTTTTGGTCTATAAAGAGGCTCCACTTAAAGGAGGCCCTTATTCCTTTCCCTCTAGTGTTATCCATGATACTCTTAAGGAAGCCACCTTATGGGGAGGGTAAAATATCTCTAGGTCAAAACTAGGAACCTACATGCTAAATCCCATTTCCACAATCCCTAAACCTGTAAGGGTTATCTTTACATTTATTATTGTCTTTAGCCAGTAGGGCTTCCGTCTATCTATTACAATCCCTAGCCTGTAGGGATTTTATTTGTTTGTTACAATCCCTAGCATGTAGGGATCCTCTTTTGTCTATCATTGTCCTTAGAATCTTAGGACTTTAACCTCCATAGGTTGATTGGGAACCTTCCCACAAAGGACATCCTCACTAATGTATGCCATGTGGCCTATATCAGGCCATGCTATCTAGTGACTGTTGACTGGTCACCGTGTTCTCTCTTTCATTCTATTCCCTCAAGTCCAACCTTAACCTCAACTATCCATTGGACTATCACAATTCCTAGCATATAGGAATTCCCATCCCTCTTTTACAATCCCTAGCTTGTAGGGATTCTTCTTCGTATATCATTACCTTCGTCCTTAAGGAGTTCCTATGTGTCTCAATCTGAGTCAGTGTAGGACATCATCATTTTCGTATCTACCATTAAACCCGTATAGGGTACCCTTATATTTACCTTCATACTACGTCCACGTCGCATCACATTGCATCTCCATAAAAATATTTCCGCATACCCTTAAAAACCAAAAAATATTTTAGCATACCCATGCATTCACGTACATTCATACATTTTCATCTCATACATTTCCACCTTCGCCCTTATCCAACTATTACCCATATGCTAGCTGATATCTTGGTACCCGCAAACTAACTTAAGAAAGTATGAAATTATGGAAGGAGGAGATTAAGCATTCGAGATTCAATGGAGCTTGGTACTACAAATCTTATTGTGGAGAGAAGGCAAACCTTCACTAGACATGCCTATGCAACAACCAAGTTTCAACTGTCATTGGTGATTCCCCCCATTTCCCTATCAATAGAATTGCATGCCTGGAGAGAAGTCAAGGGTCATCCCCATGCTCTGACAAGTCCAAGAACTATGAAGCATCTCCTAAAGTTAGTGGATCAACAAAAAAGCTCATCTCTAGGATCATTAGACTTTATCAATTTCAATTTGTAATTTCCAAGTTGCAAAGTTGTATTTGGTGTAAATTTGTATCTTTTGATTAGTAATACTAATAAATTAAGCATGCATGTTTTTGAAATCGGTCCATTTGTATTCACTCTTTCATCACTTTCCATTTAACTTTTCACTCTCCCATTCTCAAATTTTTTTAACAAACTTCGAGGGAGAATGATGAAAATTAAATAAATGAATTTTGCTAAACTATACTTTCAATGGTAAAACCGAGTTGACGATGTAAGGCATTGTTTCACTTTCCAAATAGCAGAGATAATCCGTAGTTAACCCCCTCGATCCAGGAGTTGGAGTTTTATTTTATTTCTAAAAATAAAAAACCTTAACTTTAACCAGGGACAGGGTAGATTTCAATTAATTCCATGATGCATTCAAATCCCAGGAGAATCAAAACAATCTAAGCAAAGGTTCGAGCATATCTCTTTCCTCAATACATCATTGAGAAAATGGTCTAAGCAAAGGTTTAAATACATCCTTTTCCTCGCACATCAAAAAAGATTGATGAAGCAATCAATAAAGACAAAGTTCACGATACCTTCTTCCCTAGAACATCCTTCAAGATCGAGGAAACGATAAAGACGAAGCTTACAATATCAACATAGGCAGTCATAAATTTTCAAAATCAAAAGCAAAAATAAAAAATTCAAAAATAAAAAATAAATCCCGCTAAGTCAAGTAACAATCAAAAAACTTGACTTAGGAAAAAGTTAGAGCATCCCGATGCACCATATTAAAAGTAATCGGCCCATGAAAAAATAATGGATTTGAAGAAAAATTGGAGAACAATCTTGTGACCGCCACCTTAAGAATTATCAAGGCTTCCCATCAATGCTTGAACTTTATCTATGCTTCTCATCATCTGCGTGACTACGAAATTTCTCTTGGAGATTGAACGTATCTGTTGGATTAATTGAACTTAGGATTGGAGAACATAAAGGAGAATGGGGTGAGATAAATAAATTTTGAGCCTTATATCCTTTGTTTCTTAAACCACGAACCAAGGCCACATTACAACCTTCAAAAGTCCTAATTGAAGTAAGTTTAACTATGAAAGCATACTCGGCAACATTTGTGTTAAATTGAATTCTATGTTTGTTAAAATTATTACTAACCACTTCGCTTCTTCGAATTTCAATATCTAATCATCCATTTTCTATTCAAACTTCGATTTCAAAACTTGCATGTGCATTAAACAGAATTACTTTTCCAAAGGTACGATTTTATCTATGAATAGACACTTAGCATCAAAGGAAATTTCAATAATTGGTTTAATCAAAAGCGATCCATTTCAAAATGCTCCTAACTAGGGGGAAAGGCATCTAAGGAGGAATCTTATGGTCATAGGCAAGACTAATGGTCGTGTGGGTATATCGCATGAAGATACTATTGATAAGGGGTGATCATTCTGGGACTCAATCAACTTGGATCAAGTTTAAAAACACCATTCAATCAGGGGCATACCTTTATAAGAAGCATTCCTTAATCAAGTCATATCACAACAGGGTATGACTCAGTTTCCTCGTTGTAAAAAACTTCTCAAGGCCTTGATAATCAGGGGCAACCTTCCAAGATTCAAATGTTGGGGTAGTACGTATCAAGTTCGTCCTACTACATGTAGGGTCCAAATTCCCCTACAAGAAACATCAAGAATAAAACTTTTCAAGCTTGGAATACTTAGGGAAATCTATGTCAAGTTCATGGTGAGGTCTAAGTTCTTTCTGAGGGTACTTCATCCAGATCCTGGAGATTGAGGGGCACATCTTTCAAAATTCTAATGTTGGGGCAAACCACTGTGAGGCTCGATCAAAAGGACTTGATTCAAAATGGTTAATCAAAGCCCAACATTTTCAAGAGTCTTTTAATTAGGGGCATAGTTCAAGATAGTTGGGCCATTCATATTATGATCAAACTATTTCCAAGCTCATATAAATGAGAATCTCCTCCGAGACCCAACATATTCCATATAGGGGCAAGCTATTTGCGTACTTTTATAATCTCCAGTGGATCTTTCTCCTACATCAAAAATCTTCGAGTTCAAATCAAGTACCGGGAAATCATGATAGCATAACATTCAACCATTATGTGATAAGCAACCTTGTTGCATAGGGAACCTTTCTACGTCTTAACCACCTGCATCAGTCAAAAGCATATGAGTCGGCATAAATCATTGTCATGCATTCATTAGGTTACTTTAATCCATAATTAAGCTATACCTATTATCTCATCTGGATAACAAATTCTGACATGATGGATCTAAACAAGGGCCCAATCTCACTTGGCATCAACCCTTAAGCCCGATTGGCACCTCAAAAGTTTAACATCCATTGATATATATCTAAGTTATGCATTACATGCATTGGTCAATCATTCTACGTATTAACACTTACATTTGCATACGTACATGACATATCATAAACAAAGACTTAGTACCTCCCGTAAAAAAATCCTGAGTCGATTTCCAGGGGAGTCACTATTCTCAATCCAAGTATAATCTCTAGCTGAGTCAGTAACATCTATTTTACTATCCCTCCCAGTAAGTTTGACGTACAAGCATTCTTTATCAAACTAAGTCATAAACAACCTTACATACAACCGTCCAAGATGCCTTATGTACAACCACCAAATTTGTGAGCAGCCTCACACTTCCCAATCACTTGAACAACGTCTCCCAATGACCTTACCGATGTTAGCAACTCTGCCATCTGTTCCACCTTCCCAAGCCACCAAGTTAATACTTTTCCAGTAGCCCTACTGATATTGGTTAAAGTCTATTTCTCGTCTAGCAGCGTTCCAATTTCTGTTTGGAAGCTAATCCTTATCACCAGTTCTCGGCTGGTAGCCTGCCTTAGGCACTAATTCCACAGTTCAAATAAAATGGGCGTTACATTTATCAATTATTTCATCATTTCAATTCATAATATTAGCATATTAATCATACATACCATACATCATGCATACATCAAGCATAATCATATCAAACATGCATACATGCATTACATTCAATCATATATGCCCATGAAAACTGCGGAAAAATCTCAAGGCATGACTACCAGCTAAGACGAACTCAAATTCAAATCCAATCTCAGCACTATCCATTCATCTTGCTATCACTATAGCTACCTCGGTTGAGAATAGACACAACCGTCAAAGGTACCTCTATCAAAATTTCACTAGGCAGCTTACCTACGATTCATATCCAAGGCCTAGTCATCACCAGCCTCCGGGCATTACACGTGCAATTATCAAATTCAAACTTTTCAAGTTCAAACTTTTCAAAAACATTAAATTCCATTTGATTATCAAGCATTGGTTGAGAACAGAAACAACCAGCATCATCGGTGAAACATTGGTTTCAATCTTCAAACCTAGCATTCTTCATGCTAAACAATTACCTTGGTTGAGAACAGACACAATCTATAAAAACTCTTATCTCGTCTTTGATCTAGTTGTCCAAGATTTGATCATCAAAACACTTTTCAATCATCTACCCCCTAGGTTGTGGTAGGTGTGTGAATTTTCAGTGTCATATTATTCATTCCCTAGGTTGTAATGAATAGTGAGTCTATCTTTGTGCCGTTTATCCCCTAGGTCGTGGAAAATGCACAAATTCTTCAAATAGCTATCCCCTAGGATTTGATAGGTATGCGAATTTTCAGGGTTATACTATTTATCCCCTAGGTTGTGATGAATAACATAAGCCCACCCATGTTGTCTTTTATCCTCTAGGTTGTGATAAATGCACAGGTCCATCCTCGTACTGTTTACTCCCTTGGTTGTAGTAAACATGACGAAATCTGTGATATAACTCATTGCGTCAGCCTCCATGCAGCGATGTGTTATCAAGATTTTTCAAATATATATCCCCTAGGTTGGGATAGGTATGCAAATTTTTAGGGTTATACTATTCATCCCCTAGGTTATGATGAATAACATAAGCCTACCTTGTTGTATTTTATCCCCTAGGTTATGATAAATGCACAGGTTCATCCTCGTACTATTTACCCCCTAGGTTATAGTAAACATGACGAAATCTGCGATATAATTCATTGCGTCAGTCTCCATGCACCGATGTGTTATCAAGCTTTTTTAAATATCTATCCCTTAGGTTGCGATAGGTATGCGAATTTTCAGGGTTATATTATCCATCCCCTAGGTTGTGATGAAGAACATAAGCCTGCCCCTGTTTTCTTTTATCCCCTAGGTTGTGATAAATACATAGGTCCATCCTCGTATTGTTTACTCCCTAGGTTGCATTAAACATGACAAAATCTGCGATATAACTCATTGCGTCAGTCTCCATGCAGCAATGTGTTATCAAGCTTTTTCAAATACCTACCCCCTAGGTTGCAATAGGTATGCAAATTTTCAGGGTTATACTATTCATCCCCTAGGTTGTGATGAATAACATAAGCCCACCCCTGTTATCTTTTATCCCCTAGGTTGTGATAAATGCATAAGTTCATCCTTGTAGTGCTTACTCCCTAGGTTGTAGTAAACATGACGAAATCTGAGATATAACTCATTGCATCATTCTCCATGCAGCAATATGGTATCAAGCTTTTTCAAATATCTATCCCCTAGGTTGTGATAGGTATACGAATTTTCAGGATTATACTATTTATCCCCTAGGTCGTGATGAATAACGTAAGCCTGTCTCTGTTGTATTTTATCCCCTAGGTTGTGATAAATACACAGGTTCACCCTCGTACTATTTACTCCCTAGGTTGTAGTAAACATGATGAAATTTGCGATATAACTCATTGTGTCAGTCTCCATGCAGCGATGTGTTATCAAACTTTGTTTTATTCATCCCCTAGGCTGTGATGAATAGAATTGGTGCCTTAAGCTTAATATGTTAATCTCTATGCGTTGGTAAGATATTTTCAACCCATATTGTCTACTCCCTAGATTGTAGTAGATGTATGAAATCTGCAATATAACTCATTGTGTTAGTCTCGAAGAAGCAATAGGTTATTTATCTTTCTGCAATATAATTCATTGTGTTAGTCTCCACCCGGAAATGGATTATCATACTCTATGTTATTCATCCCCTAGGATGCGATGAATATGAAAAATATGCATCATTAGCTCACTATGTTAGTCTCAAAGAGTTAGTGAGTCAAATTTCAAACTGATAGTGTTTACTATGTAACTGCGATATAGCTTGTTGCATCAGTCTCAATGCAGCAATAAGTTATCGCACAAAAATTTGTGATCTCTTTTCTAGGTATTGGAGAGTTATTCACGTCGTCATATCTAGATTAATTCCACTTTTTGCTCTAACTCTGGTAGGATGATACATCATCATCTTTGCCTATCTCTTTATCCAAAATCTGGTAGGATGATACATCATCATCTTTTCCTATTTATTTGAGCTCTTGGGTATGCTATATCAATGTATCCTTATTTAATAATCTTTGGTCCAAATTTTGGGGTCTTCTATTATTTAATAACCCTCTGATTCGAATGTGCGAGACCTGCACATTCTCGCATCATTCAATCGAAGAGTGATTAAATATGGGCAGTTGTCATACCCCAAATTCGCCCGCCCTTTATTTCTACGGTCAAAAATATTTTTAATATTGGTTTCATAACATTCTTTGATATTCGCTTCCAAACCTATTTAAAAATATAATAATTTATTTCAGATCATTTGTATTTTTAAATACTTGCTCGTCTTTATGTACTTTCAATTGGCTTTTTATTTCGAATAAGTAATATAGCACAGTTGGTAAGGAGTTAAGCTTGCAAGTATGAGGTTGCGGGTTCGAATCTCGTGTGTTGCACTTTTAAACATTTTTTTCCTATTGTTAGTTACTAATTTTCTTTCCTTTTTTGGAAATCATGCTTTGGGCTTTTCATACATTTTGGATAACTTACTTACTAAGTTTTAAAACCTAATTCAGGTCTATAAATAGGACTTTTATTTGTCCTAAAGAGCCATCAACAAATCAACAATTTCTCACAATACACAAATTCACAAAGGTAGAAATCCACAACTCACTTTTACACTGTGCATCACATTTTCAACTTTCACTATTACAATTTTTTTTTAAATCTCTATTCAAAACTACCGATGTATTTACGATTTTTATTTTTGGCCAGTGATTGACTTATGAGACCCCTCCCTTTTTATTAATCTTCTAATTTTAACAATTTACGGTACTAATCTATACTAATTTTCTTTCTTTTCTTCGTACTAATATTTTTGCTATTGTTTTTTCTAACAGTTTCAATTCACTTACAGTACTAGCCTTTTCACATTCTAAGGGAAAAAACGTTATGTTGTTCTTGCAAGCCAATACCTTGAACATTGTACCAAAAATCACACACAAACTGCGTAAACAAGTTTTCATCAATCCAAAGATCACACACAACACATAATAACCCACTGTCTTCATTTTTTTTTACTTTATGCAAGAATTCAAGTATTTTGATGCCAACATAGCCTCAATAACATAATCAAATCACACTATCGATACTAACAATGAGATTTGAGCTGTAAATTTGTTTCATGGGTTCATTATAATAGTTGTAGCAGGAAAAAGAAAAAAGATTCAAATAGAGCTTTGATATCACTTCCATGACCATCAACATATAACAGTTCCACAACCGATGCATACTCTTCGACAACAATAACGTTGGAAGCACCATCCGCGACAGCCACCAATCCATGCTGCTCCATGCAGACCTCCTAATGTTCCTGGTCTTAGGTGAACCGCAACAGCACATGTTAAGCAATTCCACCTTCACAACCTTCGACACCCTTCGTCGAATGACTTTCACACTCCACCTGTAAATTTACTTCAGCCTCACTCGCAAGAAAATCTGCAATGACCCATCTCTGCACCCTTAATCCATAAAACATTTAAACTTCACTCACGCATAGATAACATCAACAACATTAATTTAGAGCAGCACCAACACACGTAGAAGAAGAGACAAAGAACATATGATTAGGCGACTAAATAGAGAGCGAGAAGAGAGATTTTAGAGCTTTTCTTCCATGGATGTTGTGAATAGAGGTGACAGAGAGAAGAGGATTATTCTGAATCATAAATAGGGGCTTCTGGGATTTGATTAGGGTTTTCTAATAAACCTGACTTTGATGGCATCAGTTCTGGGTCCATTGACCTGGTTTAACCCAGATGTTTTTTAAATTATTTTTGTTGTTGCATTTTTTTCTTCCAGTTGGGCCTTAACACCTCCCTGCAGATTCTAAAACCCCAGGCCTAACTCTTCTTCTTTTTACATTATGTCATTTTTTTCTATCTTCTTTTCATATTAAAAACATCAAAATACTATACAAAAATAAAATGCTATAAACTCGAACGCTTTTCACAATCAAATCAATTTACCTTTTTGTGAAGATATTAAAAACCATGAATTCACCAATGTGCGACACGTGGCCAATATCTGGCCACGTAATGAGAAAGACTTTATCGGACTTGTCCCGCTCTATGTCTTAATATAGCTAACCAATCAAAAAACATTTTTTCACTAACTTAATAAAACTATAAGATGTTTTCGATAAAGGATTAAGGAGAATTGCTATCAAAATTAACTATGAACTGCGTCTACGGTCACTGGTTTTTTAAACTCAGACAAGGTTCAAGGATAATTCGAAATCAATTTTATTAAATCCATGAAAAACACCAAACAACTATGAACTACGAATTGGGACTCTGGTTCCTCATAAAAAGATACGTAGGCATACGACATAAAAATCGTGGCGAGTTCCCTTAATAAAAATTAAAACCCTATTTCTTAAAGATTGTGTTTAAAAACCCTAGTATCCTTGTGAACAAGGTATATGAGGGGTTCCTAACACCTTCCTTTCGTCTTAGAACGAGTCCAAAAACTTAGAATCTTTGTCCAAATTAGGGTTAACCTTTATATTCCCTTCCTTAGGATAAAAATTAAGGGTGGCGACTCTGAATTTTCAAACTGGTTACAACACATAGGTAATGAAATCATGCATCAAACAAATCATATAATTCTATCATATTATAGTTCAGCACGTCATCTTCCCAATACATCGAACGTCGCGTCAAACAGATTCCTGAAAGTAAAGTTACAATATTTTGAATTGTTGCTGCCAGACAGCTCGCCTCATGCTCTCCTGACGCCCCTGGGAGCGCTCTGGTTGCTACCTCATTTCCTGGAGACGCTGGAGTGATGCTCCATCCCCTATAAATTTCTCAGTAACTCTGTTTTTCCACCATTCTGCTTTCCAGTTGTCTCGCTTGGCGAAGCTCAGGCGCTCTTCTCACCCCTCACTCGCCTGATGGTTGTTGTGAACCTACAACTTCTTGTTGTGATTTCTCTATTGTTCTATCCATTCCAAGTGTGATACAGATACCACATTCATCCTAAAATGCCTTTAAAATATCATATATCACATACTAACATCAAAACATGTATACACACATATTAGTATTAACTCGTGGCATTAATATATCATTAACATTTTCATCACTGAATCCATCAATTCAATCACACAACAAACCCTACATTATCCTAACTCTCTATCAATCATAATAAAATAAGATTAAACCCCTTACCCTAATTTCTCAATGATTTGATCACCTTCAAGTTCTGGGAAAAATCCCTCTCTTAGCCCTAGCCTTTGTCTTCCTCTTTTCCTCTGTTTCTCTCTATTTCACGATCGATGCAAATGTGTTCTCTCTCTTCCCTAATTTTCTTCTTATTTTTCCCCTTAGATCCTTTATATGATATTCCCATCATACCCTCATTAATCTCTCTTATTATTTTCATTTTTCCCTTAACACTTCTACACCCAATTATCCCCTTTATTTTATTATTAAACTATATTGAATTATTATTTAAATTATTCTAATTCTCCCAACAACATATCATCAAACATCACATATATAATCATCCATAATAATCAATTAAATAATTAATTATAAATTTGGGGTGTTACAATACCGCTCTCGGATGGTCTGGACTAGTGAATATGGACTTGAATTTGAAGACGTCCCTCGTCCGGCTTCCCCTAGAATTCAATGACGGTGCCCCCGATCGACCAACGCATGCCCAGATGGGATCTTGATCTAAGGCTTCCATTGACGTCTTCTTGAGGTGGCACGAAATTGACACAACCATTTGCTCGATGTTAGATCAGAATTCGATGGATCTCACAAGGCATATATGAGATTTCGGCTTCGTGAAACTTCGATTTCATTGTCTAAGATCTCTTAGGAGATTATATCGGAGAATCGAACTTGAAATCATGGAAATCTCATGAATAATAAGTTAATTCTCATAGAAGGTGCCATTGTTCCGTTGCAAAATAAAAAATGGTGATCATTGCAAAAACTATGGCGGAACGGGGCTACTAATGTACTACATTGAGTGACACCATGAATTAGAGGTCATGTTTATATTACTTTGTTAACCAGAGGTATCAGTGTTATTTCAATGTGTTTTACGGTGTTGTCATCCTCGATACGGTGGACCAAATTGGGGGTATCTAAATGGTTATCACTCCAATGCTCGAGTCTTTTTAGAGTTCAAGACTAAAGATAATGAAAGTAGAGATCATATATTATGCACCTATGAATCCTTTACAAAATTATCTATACCTTGGGCCTGGCGGAGTAGGCTAGATAATGATCCTCGAGCAACTGGACCTTTGGCCAGAGAGAAATAATAGATCTGAACTTTTACCCGACGCGAAGTAAAGGGTCCTGGATCTTGATCGGAACTGACCGGTAGGTCTAGGATCTTTGGCACATACGAAGTATATATATATATATATATATATATATATATATATATATATATATATATATATATATATATATATATATATATATATATATATATATCATCAAGTAGGGGGATTTTTATAATGAGATGAGAGGAATAAATATTAACTATTGCATTAATTAAGAGAGATAAATTAATAGTCACATTAATATTTTAATAAATAATTTTTTATTAATCTAATGATTGATATTTATTTCTCTCATATCTCACTATAAAAATGCTCATACTTGATATGCTCCCTACTTGATAGTTGTTAACTTAATGGGTGATGTTTTGGCGCCTAAATATAGGCTGTGTTGTAAGTTAATTAAAATAAAATTGACTCTAATTCATAATTAATTTAGTAATTAAATTTTTTAATTAACATAATTAGTCTATAAGTCTCTTAATTTAATTTAATGTTTCACTTTAGTCCCTTAATTAAAAAATGTTACATACTAGTCCCCTAAGAATTATTCTGTTACATAAAAAGATCATTGCCATTAAAAATGATGGGAAAAATGTTAACTTGACTATGTGGCGTGACAAGTAGGCAGGCTGAGTAAGCATATATATTAAAAAAAATACTTTGTTTAAAATGATGAGGTTTTGTTTTGGGAGGTAAAAAACTCCCCGTAAAATGTTAATAATGTGTAAAAACAATATTAAACACTTTCATGAATGAACCACGTATAGATCAAACAAATGTCTGCAACAATCCTTCCTTAATGCAGTATGCATAAGATTAACAACTCATGTGCATCCTTGAAGTTCCATGAAGAAACAATAGTAATTTCTTATGTATTTAAATAATACTATAATGTGAAATTTCTCCTCTCCCATAAATAAGAAGCTAAGAAAACAATTTCCAGGATTTGGCATAATTTTGTTCCAGTGTACATGACAGTATGTGAAAATCATAACTTCCTATTACAACATCATGCTTCTGTTAGAATAATAATACAAGTGTGAGTAAGTGGATAAATAGTCTCACATTGAATATGAATATTGTGACTTGAATATTTATAAGTGGAGCAATCGACTCACCTATTACCTTAAGGTTTTAGGAGAATAATTGGTGTATCTCTCACAAAAGTGCCTAGTCCAACACTATATATCAATGCTCCCTAGTGAAAAACTCCCCCAATAAATGGTATCACGAGCCTTTGGTTTCGATAAAGGACCAGCTTACTTATATCGCAAAGTCAACGATACCATAGGGTGGTGAGTAATAAACATTCAGTGTCGATGGCGCCACAGGGTGGTGAGTAAGAAACATTTTGTATGGTACAAGAGTTTATGGAAGAGAGAGCTTCCACTTGAGGGGAAACATTGTGTATAGACTTATACTTGACGGGAGTGTTTAGAATTAAGTGTGAGGAAGAAGTCCCATATTAATTATAAAAGGGAAGATGGAACACTTTATAAGTGAGAGAACCCACACACCTATCACCTTAAGGTTTTAGGTGATTATGAGGAATCTCTCTCACTTGTGTGTTTCTCTTAGAACAATGTTATATGATCCTCCTCCTAAAATAAAAAATGGTATTAGAGCCTTTGGTTCTAGTAAAGAGACTGGCTTACTTGTATCAGAATATCTAAGAAGAGGTGTCCCGTTGCAAGGTGATGTACACCAAAAAAGAGGTGTCATGTTGCAAGGTATCAACGGCGATACAAGTGTATATGGATAAAAGAGTTTCCACTTGAGTGGGGAATTATAGACTCACACTTGAGAGGGAGTGTTATAATAATAATACAAGTGTGAGTAAGTTGGGAAATAGTCCCATATTAGATAGTAATATGGTGACTTAAAGATTTATAAGTGGGAGAATCCACTCACCTATCACCTTAAGATTTTGAGTGAATAAGTGGAGTGTCTCTTATAAAGGTGTGTTGCTAAAATAAGGAATTCCCATAAAGTTCAATGCTCCCTAGTGAAAAACTCCCCCAATAAATGGTATCACGAGCCTTTGATTTCAATAAAGGGACTAACTTACTTGTATCAAAATGCACAGGAAGTGGTGTCTTGTCGAAAGGTGTTAATAGCGGTACAAGTGTATGTGGATAAAAAAGTTTTCACTTAAGGGGGAGCATTATGGACTTACATTTGAATGAGAGTGTTATAATAATAATACAAGTGTGAGTAAGTGGATAAATAGTCCCATATTGGATAGGAATGTGGTGACTTGAACATTTATAAGTAGGAGAATTCACTCACCTATTACCTTAAGATTTTGGGTGATTATGTAATATCTCTCCCACATGTGTGTTTCTCTTGGACCAATGTAATATGATCCTCCTCGTGAACTAACAATTGGTATCAGAGTCTTTGGTTTGAGTAAATGGGCACCAAGCAATGCCCAGAAAGTGGTGTCCCGTTACAAGGTGTCAATGGAGGTACAAGTGTATGTGAATAAAAGAGTTTCCATTTGAGGAGGAGAATTGTAGACTCACAACTTATGGGGATGTTATTGATCCGAATTTTCTTTATTAATTATTTTATTATTTAGTTGTCATGTTAACTATTATTTGGTTTAATAATTATTTAATTATTTGATTTTGTGTGATTATGTGAATAATTGATTTAATTGGAACAAGTGTGTATTATATGTTATTGGGTTATTTAGTGTGATAATAGAAAAATACATATTTGGGGCTTATATTTTCAATAGAGTGGGTGAATGGAGTTAATCATATTTAGAGTTAGTAAGAGTTGAACAAAATTAGGAAAATATAGAATTAGAAAGAGAAAGTGAAGAAAACAAGAGAAGAGAAGAAAGATGAAAAGAGGAGAAAAGGAGAAGAGTAGAGGATAGAACTGTAGAGTATATAAATCCAAGGTAAGGGTGGGTATTCATTAATTTATGGGTGTACGTAATGGTATATGATGGGTAGTAACATGAAATTAGGGATTTGTTCTTCAATTTCTAGATTTTGACATGTTAGGGTTTGAATGAGGAATCATGAAATTGATGTTGAAAATCAAGTTTTGATATTTGTATTTGATGCTATATGTTAGATATAGATTATAATACATTTAATTGGTGAAATATATGTGTTTGAATGAGATTTGGATGAACAAATTCGTAGGAGGCAGAAGTTGTTCGTAGCAGAATTTTTCTACATAATCGCGAGGCCGCTCAGCGCGGTATGGAATGCAAAACTTTATATTTTCTAAAAAGTTTCTGGATTATAGATGCTTATGATTTATCATTGATTTACATGAATTTTAATAATTTACTCAATATGTTTTGGATTGGTTTTGGATGACTTTTGATGAAAAATATGATACTTGATTTTGTGTATGTAATTATTGGGAATTGATGTTGATTGAAGATAATATGGTTTGGACTTGTTTGCTACATGTTATAATGATGTTTTTAGATTATTAATGATATGAGAATGCATTTTGTGTGATTGATGACATGAAATATGTATGTTGTGCAATTTGGTGAAGATAATTTAAATGTGTTGAATTATGTGAAATATGCTTGTATAATTAAGATATGGAGATGGTCTTAATTACATATGATTGTTGAGATTGCACATGCATAATTTGTGTCAAGAGGCAATGTTTGGTAATTATATGGGAATTATTGACTTGTCCCAAACCTGAAGATGGGGGTTTGAAAGCTTAGAGAACATGCTTTTTGGTGGTTATCTGTCTTGGAGATATGGACTCGGTAGGACCGGTAAGGATAAAAGTTGTTACCATATGTATATTGCATTGAGTTGTATTGGAGTCACATGTTTCAATGTGATTTTTAAATTGGTGTGCATTATGTGATATTGTTGTGAATATTACATGTGGTATTTGTGATTGTTTATCTTTAAATCATGAATCATTGAGCAATGTTGTATATGTAATCATGTGAATTATGGTAGAATATGTTGAATACATGATTACGTGAAGTGTGATGAATTCAATTGATGTATGTATGTTATGCAATTACTTATTATTATATATTTCCATAATGATATGAATTATCACCCTTATGTTGGAATGATGTTTTATACGACATCGCACAGGTACCGAGGATAGCAGTGGTGCTTCTAGAAATGAGTAGTTGGAGGATCTAATACTTTATTTATTTGTTTTACTGGGTAGTGAGTCATGCTTTGGTCTATGTAACACACAGAACATTTGGATTCATGTTATTATTATTATTATTATTATTATTATTATTATTATTATTATTATTATTATTATTATTATTATTATTATTATTATTATTATTATTATATTCATGTTTATTTGAGAGATGTTGTTATACGCTCTGGATATTTATGTTGGATTGAGATGTATGTGATGATGTCCTTTAGTGCCTAATACTTTATGTTATAATTGTCAGTATGAGATTTCAATCATTAGTATTATTATTTCGAGTTGAAAATTATTCCGCTGCTAGATGCAAATGACCAGTGTATTTGCATTGTTGTCGTGAAGTAAATGTGACACTCTCGTGTGATATGCATGCTAATTTACTCTAATTATGCTATATCATTTGTGTGGGGGTTTAGAGGGTGTTGCATTAGTGGTATCAGAGCCTGGTCGGTTAGTTGGCCAGGTTATTAATATGTTTATCTCCTTTTGTATTCGATATGTGTCATATACACAATCAGTACTGTTTTTTGATGAGTGTTGTTGGTTGTTTAGAATCTCAGGATGATGGTTGTAGGAAGGAATGACGATGTTATTACCGAGGCATTGACATTGTTGGATGGTGCGATTGGGAAGACTCTAAATGTCAATGCTGGTAACAAAGATGATGATGAATTTCGTGCTTTAGGGAAGTTCCAGAGGAATAATCCTCCAATCATTGAAGGAGCTCATGAACCTAATAAGGCATAGATTTGGATGAAAGCGTTTGAGAAGATCTTTCGGGTCATGAATTATCGGATGCGCAGAAGGTGCATTTTGTCACCCATATGCTTGAAAAGGAAGTTGAGGATTGGTGGAACAACACTGTTTAGAAATTTGATGAAGATGGGATTGAGGTTACTTGAGCACTTTTCAGAGATGCATTTCTGGAGAAGTATTTTCCACAGGATGTGCATGGGAAAAAGGAGATTGAATTTCTTGAGTTGAAGCAAGGTAATGGAATCGTGGCTAAGTATTTTGCAAAGTTTGAGGATTTGATTAAGTTTTGTCCTTATTACAACACTGTTAATGCTGAGAGATCTAAGTGTCTTAAGTTTGTGAATGGTTTGAAGCCCGAGATCACGAAGGCTATGGGTTATCAGCATATTACTCGATTTTTTGAGCTGGTTAACAAGAGTAGGATCTATGATAAGGATAGTTGAGATAATGCTGGTTATTATAAGGATTTGTATGATAAGAAGGGAAAAGGGAAACTCAAAGGGATGTCGTATGTGACTCCTGCTGGTAAAGGGA
Organism: Vicia faba; assembly: GCA_948472305.1. Lineage (NCBI taxonomy): Eukaryota > Viridiplantae > Streptophyta > Magnoliopsida > Fabales > Fabaceae > Vicia > Vicia faba. The sequence goes on along the minus strand of OX451735.1, from coordinate 1,471,044,576 downwards.
AATAGAAAGTTGGTGATGACAAGAAGTTGAGTGGGGTAGGAGCTTATACTCCAGTTTGGTGCTTCAAGTGTGGTGTCGAAGAACATCATATTTCTGATTGTACAAAATCTGATGTAAGGTGTTTCAAGTGTGGCAAGTTAGGTCGCAAATCTAATTATTGCAGAGAAGATGTGGGTGTGACTTGCTACAATTATGGTGAGCAAGGTCACATTAGTTCTAAGTGTGATAAGCTGGAGAATGACCAATCTAGATGGAAAGTGTTTGCTCTATTTGGTTCTGAGACTGCTGCTGAGAATAGACTAATCTGAGGTACGTGCTTTATTAATGGTACACCTTTGATTTCTATTATTAATACTGGCGTGACATATTATTTTATTTCTTGGATTGTGTTAAGATATTGAATCTTGAGTTATCTGATATTAATGGAAGTATGGTTATTGATACTCCTGCTATGGGTTCAATGAATACTTCATATGTGTGTTTGAATTGTTCGTTGAGTATTTTGGTAAAGACTTTAGAGTTGATTTAGTGTATCTTCCGTTAGATCAACTTGATATTATTCTTGGGATGAACTGGTTGGAATTCAATCATGTTTATATCAACTATTTTGATAACACGATTTCCTTTCTTGATTCTAGTTTTGAGATAGATTTGTTTATGTCTGCCAAGCAAGTGAGTGAGTCTGTATAGGATGGTGTTGTATTGTTGGCTTTGATGGAAACATTGAATGTTAATGGGAAACAAACGATTGGTGAATTAGAAATAGTTCATGATTTTCCTGAGGTATTTCCTGAATATGTAAATGATTTGGTGCCAGAATGTGAGGTGGAGTTTATGATCAATTTAATTCCAAGAACTAGTATGGTATATGTGATACGGTGGGAGAACTGACTTGAAAGTTTTGCGTTTGATTGCAAATGTTGAAGTTAACAAGAGTCGCCATCGACTTTTCTTTTATTCAAAAGGAAAGGTGAAAAAGAACAGGAAAGACCTTTGATATTATTTCTTGAGTTCGGGGGGTAGATTATGAAAAGGGAAGGTATTAGCACCCTTTTTATCCATGGTTTTCCATGAGCTCTTAGTTACTTGCTAGATCACTTGCTTTTTGTTTGAAATCGTGCTTGATGTGGTTTTTGAAAGTATTTTGTAAAAGAGGCCATTGTTTAGGCAATCTTTGTAATGATTCTTGTTCGTAAGAATGTATACAAAGATGTTGATCTTTTGAAAATGTTTTCAAGTTTTGTAAGATGTTTTGAAAGTATAGGTGTTTATTTTTGAAAATAGCAAGGATGTTTGTTTTGAAATGGAGCAAGTAATTAGGAGCAATCTACCTACTCAAATGTCTTTCTTGTTCATTTTCTTTTCCTTTGACATTGTTGTCTTACCATTGATTTGGTAAGCAACCCTATCTTTGGATGTAAACGGGACGGGCGTGGGTCATCGTATAACCATGATTAGCAATGTTGCAAGGTATCTTAGCATTCTTTTTGAGTGACTAAGACCATTTGTAAGGCAACTTAGATAGCGTCATCGAGGGACCATGATCTTGTATTTGCTTGTTTTTGGTAAGATACCTTACATGCGTAATATGGCCATTTTGTATAAGGCAACCAAGTGGGATAACCCTAGATGTGCTTGTGTGAAAATGTATTGTTTTCGTGCTTGTTTTTTTGTCTTGAATTAGGGTTTTCTAAGTATTTGTTTTAGTCTTTCCATACAAACCCTAATTACTAGTATGTTATATAAAAGCGATAAATTGCGAAAAAGTAAAATTACTACGCTATTACAATACTTGTGGGAGGGGGGTGTACAAATTACAAATGGGGATTGCAAGAAAGTTAAACCTAATTAGCTATTACAACCACATTGAATATTATACAAAATTGAAAATAAAAATGAAAGAATATAAATGGAAAAAGAAATGATTTTTATTGTTTTTGTGAAAGGGTTTTATCTTGACCTAAATAAAGAAAATGAGTAATTAAAATTAAATAAAATTAATTTAAACTAACTAAGGAAAGAAATTAATTTGAAAATGATTTTTTAGGTTTTTTTTATGAAAAGTTTTTAAATTAATGAAAATAAAATGAAAATTAATTAACTAAAATAAACTAAGTTCTAAATTAATTTTAACTAAGAAAACAAAATAATATATTAATTTATCCTAAGTCTAAAATTATTTATGAAAAGAAAGGAAATTTATTTATTTTAAGAAAAAAAATGTTTTTTATCCTTTTGTTTTATGGAAAATAAAATACATTAGTATAAAAAATAAGTAAAAATTAATTTGGATTCTTTATGATTTTATGAAAATAATAATAATAATAATAATGAAAATATTAATATTAATAATAATAATAATAATAATAATAATAATAATGAAGAAAAATAAAATTAAAATTAAAAAAAAAGTTACGGGGTTAATCAGTAATGTAAGGAGTATTATGAGAAAAAAACTAGGCCCATATGAAGAACCCAAACGCTGCAAAAAAAAACACAAAAAAAGTCAAAAAATTGTAAAAATAGCAAAAGGTCACGCCGAGGCTTGAACCCAGAACCTAAAGGTGAACATGTGCGCGCTTTACCACTGGGGTGGCTATACATCCGTTAATATAACTGAAACAATTAATACATAACACAAAACGCGCCCTAAATACACTTCATCTTCAACCTCCAACCAAAGGACCTGTATCTTCTTCGTTTCTCAACAAAAATGAAAAGTTCAAACATGAAAGTTGTAGCATTTCTTCCCACGAATCCAAACATATAAGTAACTTAAGCTAACAATCAAAGATGAATGAGAATTTTTCTGGCCCTAATTCAAACCCTAAAATTTTCAGAAAACTTCAACTCTAAAATTCTCTAAGCTCAGGCCATATAAATGCAAACTATGGATATATACAGCTTCGTGGCAAAGTTATCTACATTTTATCTTCACAAATCAAGACCTAACAATGCCTAAATAATGAGATGAAAACTCAGAAAACTCACCTTGCAGCTGGAGATCGTATTTTGAGTTAGAGCTACTTTCAAAGTGTTTTGATGATTGGGTGAGCTTCCTTGCACCTCCAGGAAGCTATTGCAAAGCTTACTTTGTGCTGAGAGTTCTTGAATCAAGCTGAAGAAGTCAATGTGCAATTCCCTGTTTTTGAAAATGGAGAATGGTGTAAATGGTTTTACAGTTTGAAAACAAGGGTTGGGATAGTTTCTATATGTGTATTAGAAGCTTGGTGGATGGTTTGGCCAAGAAACGCACGAGGGGATTTGAAGTTGGGTTCCAAAAATCAGAAATGACAAGTTTTTGTGCTTGTATGGAAATTTCTGGTTTTGGGGAGTTTTAGGACCTGTTTTTTTTTTTGTGTTAGCTTGCAATGCACTTGTATAAATATATGGAAAAGGTTAGAGGACTTGAGGAGGTCAGGAAACAAAGATCATATGTTATGAGTTTTTGACTTGTTTTTGAAGTTATCTTGAAAAACATGTTTTCAATGCAAGGTACATGTCTTGTAGGGTGGATTGCAACTTTAAAAATGTTTGTTCTAAGTTTATAGAGCATGCTTGTGCAGAAAGAACAGGTGCAAAGCTCCATACAAGTTGACTTTGTGATTAAAGTCACTTTTCCAAAATGGAAGTGTGAACTTTGTTCCATTAATGTAAAATTTACTTGGACAAAGCTTGAATCAAGTGGATAATAGCTCAAAAGCAAGTGTAATCTTCTGACTATGGATAGATCTTGAGGTTTAGAGGCCTGTAAAACAAAATTGTGCAGCATAGGTTTGAAATTGAATTCTTGTTCATCACAAAATGACTTGTAATTCAAGTGTGAAAACCCTAACTTCATCTCTTCGATTCTCCCTACTCAAGAATGATCTCAAGGATTTCTTGGACATTTTGGAAAGCTTGTAATGTTCTTTACAACTCATATTTGAATTTCTTTTGAATATTACCCTTGGAACTATATGAAAAAGTTCCATGAAGTTGGAACAAAATCCTGACTAAATTAGGGCAAAAATTTCACTAAGTGTTTTGTTTCATGACCACATGTTCTTAAAATTATAACTTGAGTTCCAAGCACTTTTGGAAGGAGTTGTGTAAAGCAAAGTTGTAGATTTCATGGATATATACAACTTTCATGTTGGAAGTTTCTCTTGAATCATCTTGCATCATGGTGAAAATTTTGTTCAAAGTTATGAAAAAACATGAAATTTCCAACACTTAGAAAAATTTCTAAGTTTAGAAATTTTGACTTTTCAAAATGAAATCTTGACTTTTTGATTTCTTAATGAATAAGTTTCATATTTTGACATTATTTGATGAATTATGATCTTTGGCACTTGAATTTGACCAAAAAGTCAAAGTTTGACTTTTCAGTATACAGTTGACTTTTGATCAGTTGACTAAAAAATTCATCTGTCAATCCAATGGACTTGCAATGTTTTGAACCATGCCATTAGGTCAAAATGATGAAATTGGACTCTTGAGATCATGCCTTAAACCAATTGACCATTTTCTAGGTCAAAAATCAGAAATTTCCCTTTCCCAGTCAAAACTCTAATTTTGACCATTTTGCCCTTTTGGAGATTTGATCAAATTTCTTGAGGCGTTGTGGTTCAAACTTGATCAAATGATACATATAAGTTTAAAATGTTGGTATGGATAAAAAATTATGAAGTTTGACTGTAAATTGGCCATGGTTGACTTTTTCCCCAATACAGCTGATTTTTAGGTCAATTGCTCAATTGACTAAGCAAAAATGTGATTCAAAGCTTGAAACTTGACATGAGTGATCTTGAGGGTCCATAATGATCCATGAAAGTCATATGGGGCATTGGAAGCTCAAATATCCTTGTGCAAACTCAAACCCTAATTTTGGTCATCAGTGCCTAAGGAGGTGTCTTGAGTTGATCAACCCAAGTGCAGTCTTGAGCCAAAGGAGATCTTGTGAGCAAATTATTGATAAGTGAGAGGGAATATTTTGGGGTAAAACATTATAAATGGCTCTGTATTGGATATCAGCATCTAAATTGAAACAGTTGAAGAGTCAACTTGATGATTTGCTTGAGAAGAGATTCATTCGTCCTAGTGTGTCACCATGGGGTTATCTATGTACACATTTAGATGCTCCAAAGAGTAAAATTCTTCGCAATAAATAAGTTATGAAAGAGTTATAAAAATTAAAAGCTCAAGTTCGTGACTTGGAAAAGGATAAAGAAAGATACATGTCAGAAGGGAGGGGTTCAGGGTTTAAAGATACTAGTGACAAAGATAATATCAATTGTAAATTTCAACAGAAAATTCCCGAGGTAATTATATATATTATTTAAAATTAAATTAGCATAATTTTTTAATTGACATGTATACACATTAACAATTACATATGTATTATTTGTTTAGGGAATTTCACCTTGTCAGCTCTTTTTATCGTCACAGGCTTATCGCATGGTTGGCAAGGGAAAAGTGCATAACACTTTGGGAGATGTACTTCACCATAAACCGCTCCCTACTAGATTTTTGAAAGTATCGATTGACATTGCTTTAGAGGGGGTGCGCTATTACCTATACCGACTGATATTTCAGATGCAACATTGGTTGGAGACGCAATAGAATTGTATGTTGCATGACCGTAAAACCTCATTTGCATAGATGATGAGGTATGTTGAATACCATTATGAACCTTTGATTATTCAAATGTTTTACGAGCCATGTTAGATATTCCTACATTTATGTACATTTTATTTACATGGTAATGTTAGACTCCTACAAAACTCAAATCAAAAGATAAGGGGATTACAAGGCACAACGAGTCAATTGCATCAAAAAAGAGGTAAATTGATATATATGCATAGAAAATTTTAATTCTATCCTCCAAAATCAAAATCTTTGTGATATTATATATTTCCTCACTAATTATATGAATTTAGATTCATGCTCAAGAGTTTCAACAAGTCAGCAAGAATAAGAAGCCTGTTGTTAGCAACATGTCCAAAAGAAAAAAGGATCTTGCAAAGACCGAGTATAAAAAAACATCTATGTCTGGATTTAGGTCGTGCCTTCAAAGATTTATAAGAACCGCAGAGATGGATGGTGTTGCTCGTGATATACCTATGGAGGAAGGTATTTTTGGTTTTGATTATTCTGAAACAATTTCTACAGAGGAGATCGATTAGATTTTTTATCATGATCAATTAGTCATGGGTGTTATCAATACATATATCAGGTACTACGATCAAGTTTATTTAATTAATTGAACAATTTATTTACTCATTTAAATGAATTGTCTAATGTTAGTTATGTTTTTATAAAGGTTCTTGTATGACAAATTGATGCGCCTGCGTCAATTGGCAGAAAGATTCTCTTTCTTATCTCCCCACTGTATCCATGCACGGGAAATCAAACATAATTCAAATATAATCAAAGAGTACTTAGTCGATGCATTTATGACCAACAAAGACACAAAAAGTTGTTTCTTTTACCGTATAATACTAGCAATCGGTTAAATTTTCATTCTAACTTCATTTATTATAATTTTTTATTTTTTGACAATGTGTAGAAAATTTTCATCTGACTTTTGTTTAATTTTACAGTGGACACTGGTTGTTGGTTGCGATTAATCCTATAAGAGAAATAGTATATTATCTGGATTCGTTAGATGGTGATCAAACAAAATATCCAGATATGAAGATGATGTTTGATACATAAGTGAGATTGTTCTAAATATTCCTGTGCATATTTATTTATTTGTGTGAGATTGTTCAAAATATTCATTTATATTTTGTTAGAGCTATACAAATATTATGATCACAAAGGCAAGACCAAGTACCAAATGGTAAAGCAACCAACATTACATGGATCAAAGTGAAAGTATATTTTCAAAATTTTGATTATAATAGTGATGCTACTTGACAAAACTAGTTAAACTATATATCCTAATATATATTCGTATTTTTTATGTGTAGTGTCCTCGTCAATGTAATGGTATAGATTGCAGTTATTTCGTATTGAGGTTTATGAAAGAAATTATTCTTCTGGATCAAATAGAGATTCCAAACATGGTATGGATTTATAGGTTAGGATTTATTTTAATATTTAACAGATAATTTATCTAATTAATTAGTGCTAACTAAATCATATTATATTATATTATATAGTACATTGATGAATTCAGGTGTGCTAATTGCTCAAAAGGTTAACTGGAAGAAATAAAGGAGGATTGGTGTCAATACATTCTTGAGTTGAGAATTTTATAAGGTATGAATTTTATAAGATAATCAACAAAATTTTAGTGCTTTGAATCCTTAAGAACAAATGATAAAGTATGAAGCATAGCATAACTCATGGATATCTAATGATCCTCAGCTGAACAAAACTCAAGCATGAGTACATGTAAAACCTAATTCTATGGCTTTGGATACTCAATGAGGAGAAAGATAGTGTTGTACCCCAAAATTTTCCCTCTCACTTATCAATAATATTGCTCACAAGATCTCCTTAGCTCAAGACTGCACTAGGGTTTGATCAGCTCAAGACACCTCCTTAAGCACTGATGACCAAAATTAGGGTTTGAGTTTGCACAAGGATTTTTGAACTTCCAATTCCCCATTTGGTTTTCATGGATCATTATGGACCCTCAAGATCACTCATGTCAAGTTTCAAGCTTTGGATCACACTTTTGCTCAGTCAATTAAGCAGTTGACCTAAAAGTCAACTATATTGGGGAAAAAGTCAACTATGGCCAATTCACAGTCAATCATCATAATTTTTTATCCACATCAACATTTTAAACTCATATGTATCATTTGATCAAGTTTGGACCATAATTCCTCAAGAAATTTGATCAAATCATCAAAAGGGCAAAATGGTCAAAATTAGGGTTTTGATTGGGAAAGGGCAATTTCTGATTTTTGACCTAGCAAATGATCAATTGGTTTAAGGCATAATATCTAGAGTCCAATTGCATCATTTTGACGTAATTACATAGCTCAAAACATTTCTCAAATCCAAAGGATTGACAGATGAATTTTTCAATCAACTGATCAAAAGTCAACTGTATACTGAAAAGTCAAACTTTGACTTTTTGGTCAAACTCAAATGCCAAAGATCACAATTAATCAAAGCATGTCAAAATATGAAACTTATTCATAAAGAAATCAAAAATTCAAAGATTTCATTTTTGAAAAGTTAAAATTTCTAAACTTAGAAATTTTTCTAAGTGTTGGAAATTTCTTATTTTTTCATAACTTTGAGCAAACTTTACACCATGATGCAAGGTGATTCAAGAGAAACTTCCAACATGAAAGTTGTAGATATCCATGAAATCTACAACTTTTCTTCATACAAATTCTTCCAAAACTTCTTGTATCTCAATTTATAATTTTAAGAACATGTGGTCATGAAACAAAACACTTAGTATTTGCCCTAATTTGGTCAGGATTTTGACCCAACTTCATCCCACTTTTTCATATAGTTCCAAGGGGAATATTCAAAAGCAATTCAAAGATGGGTTGTAGAGAACATTTCAAGATTTCCAAAATTTCCAAGAACTCATTAAGATAATTCTTGAGTAGGGATAATCGAAGAGATGAAGTTAGGGTTTTATCACTTGAATTACAAGTCATTTTGTGATGAACCAAATTCAAAATTCAAACTATGCTGCATAAAATCTACTTTGCAGACCTCAAACTTGTTAGGCACTCCCTAATTAATTGCTTTCAAAGTTGTTAGAGGTCTCATTTCAAGCATTCAATGCATGGACATGCTTTGTATCCATTTTTGGAAGAAAGTGTACATTGCCATTTTGATAAAGTGCTTTTTTGCACAAAACTTGTTCTTGAGCCTTGCACTTGTTCTCTTCTGATCACACAAGTCCTATAACTCATAAGAAATGGTTTAGACACTTGCAATCACCTAGCCCATGCTTGTACCTCACATTGAAACTTGATTTCCCTCTTTTCTTGAAAGTCAAGTAACCTAGCCAAAAGCTTGTAACTTATACTTCTAACTTGCCAATGCACTCCAATCCTTTTGCTTATAGATACACAAACTATTTGCATTAAAGACACGAATGCTTAAGCCCTGAAAACACCTAGAAGTCAGAATCACATCTCATACCTCCATTTTAACATAAACTGACCAAAAACTTGAAACTCATAACTCCCTCGTGTGTTTTCAAGCCTTTTGGTTCCTAAAGCTTCTAAACATCATTTAGAATTTATCTCACACCCTGTTACAGAACTGTAAAACCATTAACACCATCCTCCATTTTAAAAAATAGAGCTTTGCACTTGGACTTCTCTAGAACTCCTCAGGTACTTTCAGCTCAAGCTAAGCATTCCATTAGCTTCCTGCGAACTTGAGGAAGCTAACCCAACCATTGGAACTCACTGAAAGCTGCTCAAATTCAAACTCGATACCCTCTTGCAAGGTAAGTTTTCTAACTTTGGAACTTTTCATACAGGCATCATCAATGATTTATTTGTGAACAAAACATGTAGATATCATTGCCCTAAAGCTAACCATGATCATAGTTTCCATTAATTTTGCCTGAGTTTAGAGAATTTTAAGTTTGAACTTTCTGAGATTTTTAGGGTTCAGAATAGGGCCATTAAAATTCATGTTTATCTTTGAGCTATGGTTTTAATGCTTTACATTTCTGAAACCGTGAGGAAATTTGCTACAAGTTTCATGTTTACAATTTTCATTTTTGTTGAGATTTGAATGAGTTACAGAAGCTATGGCTGGGCGTGAGGTTGAAGATGAAGTTCAGGCCATGGAACATGTTTGCCTTATGTATTTATTGTTTGATTTATATAAACGGATGTATAGCCACCCCAGAGGTAGAAGCGCGCGCCTGTAACCTGAGGGACCTGGGTTCGAGCCCCTGTGGTACCCTTTTGGATTTTTCACATTTTCTTGTTTTCTGACTTTCCTTTTTGCACGTGCTGGGCCTCGATGGGCCTGTTTTTTTTTTTGTTTTTTTTTTACTTTCTAACCCCCTGCAAGCTATTTGCACTCTGGCCTAGTTTTATTTTATTTTCATATTTTCATTTTTATTTATTTTCTTAAATATTTTCCTAATATTAAAAAATCATAAAATATAAAAAAATAATAGATTTATATTTTGACATAGTTTATTTATTTTTCTCACACAAAAAATTATTTTATTAATCATACTTTATTTTATTTTTACAAATTATCTTGTAAATTTAATTAAAACAAAGTTATTATTTATTTTCTTTTACATCTATTAAAATATATTACTTTTATAAAATATAAAAAAAGGCCAAAAATATTTTATAATACTATAAATTATTTTCAAGACAAAAAATACAAAAATACTTTTCTTAAACTTAATTTCCTTTTAATCAATTAATAGACTTAGGGTTTTATTTAAAATCTTTTCTTATTAAATTAGGTTTACTTTTATTATTTTAATTAATTATTTTATTTTAATTAATTAGGTTAAAACAAATTCGTTTTTCCTAAAAAAATCCAAACAAAAATATCCATTTTCTTTATATTTGCATTCTTGCATATTTATTCATTTTGTACATTATTTCCATTTAATTTCTTGTACAAATTCAATTTGGTTGTAATAGATTGATTAGGTTTATATTCTTGCAATCCTCATTTACAATTTGTACACCCCTCTTCCCACAAGTATTGTAATAGCGTAGTAACTTTAAAATTCCACAATTTATCGCTTTATACATAACATGCTAGTAATCAGGGTTTGTATGGAAAGACTAAAACCAATACTTAGAAAACCCTAATTCAAGACAAATTCAAGCATGAAAACAATACACTTGCACACAAGTACACCCTAGGGTAAATCCACTTGGTTGCCTTTACAAAATGACCATATTACGCATGTGAGGTATCTTAGCAAAAACAAGTAAAATATAAGATCATAGTCCCTCGATGACGCTATCTAAGTTGCCTTTCAAATGATCTTAGTCCCTAAAAGAGAATGCTAAGATACCTTGCAACATTTCTAATCATGGTTATACAATGACCCACGCCCGCCCAGTTTACATCAAAAGATAGGGTTACTTACCAATTCAATGGTAAGATAGCAATGTCAAAGGAAAAGAAAATGAACAAGAAAGACTTTTGAGTAGGTAGAATGCTCCTAGTTACTTTCTCAATTTCAAACAAAACATCCTCACTATTTTAAAAAACAAACACCTACACTTTCAAACATCTTACAAACTTGAAAATATTTTCAAAAGATCAAACATCTCTATATACATTCTTATGAACGAGAATCATTACAAAGGTTTCCTAAACAATGGCCTCTTTACAATATACTTTCAAAAACCACACGAAGCACAATTTCAAAACAAAAGCAAGTGATATAGAAAGTAACTAAGAGCCCATGGAAAACCATGGATGAAAAGGGTGCTAATACCTTCCCTTTTCATAATATACCCCCCGAACTCAAGAAATAATCTCAAAGGTCTTTCTGATGCTTTTTCACCTTTCCTTTTGGATAAAAGAAAAGTCGGTGGCGACTCTTGCTAACCGCAAAATTTGCAAACAAAAGCAAAACCTTCAAGTCAGTTCTCCCACTGTATCACAGAATTGGCGACTCTGCTGGGGAAGATAATAAAAGTGGTGATACCTTAGGGTTAGATCACATTTACTTGATTTCATTGTTTGACTTGTATGCTTTACATTATGGTTCTTTGTTTGGGTTTGGATCCTCTACCCGGATTTGGGTTACCTTATAGGTAAGTAGCAATACATTGTGGAAACTGTGAGGGGTATACCGACATGGTCTAAGCAATAGCTACGTTAGTGCAACATATTTGTGGGTTCCGGTAGCCCTTGAGTTAATCAAGGAGAATACGGGGCCGCTGAGTGATGTCATGAAGCACTAATGAACTTTTAGAACCTTTACTTGACCAACTTGGCCTTTAGGACGTAGTGAGATGACCGAATTTGGTGCAGTCCGAAGTTGGTAGATACTCAATACTACACTCATTGAGGTTTGTTTTTTTGAGATATTTTGGTCGCCATTAAAGAGGCTTGTGCTGAGACACTGCTCAAAGAAACAAACCAGTGATATTGAGCTTCTTAGAACCCGGTTACTATTGCTAGGATAGGTTGAGCCAACTAAACTTCAAGAGGGTACTTACCTATGAAACCTCATGCAAGCCTAAACCTAAGGACTTGTTTGCTTTGTTTGTGTATATTTACTTGTACATAACATCATGAACATCATAACATCATACACATTCACTAACCATTTCAAGGATTTTGGGATTTATCTTTGTTCTGTTTTATAGGACATGGATTCTATTCGCAGGAAAACTATTCAAGTCAATCTTGTAAGGATCCCTCCACAACTTAAGGAGCTAGCTTCAAGGATTCCTGAAAATTCTCCATTCCCCGAGAGACATGGTTGCCTACTCAACTTGGTCACTTCCAACACTGATGAAGACATGATGAAGGTGCTCTTTCAGTTCTTTGATCCCTTACACAATTGCTTCACATTTCCCGATTATCAACTTGTGCCAACTTTGGAATAATTTTCTCAACTCTTGAGGATTCCCATTCTCAATCAACTACCTTTTAACGGTATGTAAAGAGACCCAAAGCCAGAAGACATTTCTCAAGCTCTATACTTGCAATCATCTGATGTTACAACTAATTGGGAAACAAGGAGTGGTGTCAATGGTTTCCTAGCAAAGTTCTTGTTTGAGAAAGCCCGAAACTGTTAGAACTCCTTGGATTTGCAAGCCTTTGAGGAAATTGTGTCTCTCCTCTTCTATAGGATGGTTTTGTTCCCAAATCCTGACCAACTCATAGATGTGAACACCGTCAAGATCTTCATGTCTCGTAACCCGGTGCCTACTTTGCTAGGGGACATCCTAGATTCTTTTCACGCTCGCACTATAAGGAAAAGAGGTGTCCTTATGTGTTGCACTCCTCTCTTAGAAAGATGGTTTATTTCGCATCTTCCCCAATCTGTATTGAAGAACGAGAAAGGTTCAAGGTGGTCACAAAGGTTGATGACGCTCAAACATTCAGACATCCATTGGTGTTCCCGATCTATAGAGAATGTTACTATTGTCGACCGTTATGGAGAATTCCCTAATGTCCATTTACTTGGAATTAGGGAAGGTATCACCTACAACCCCTGCTTAGCCCTAAGACATTTTGGTTACGCCCTGAGAGATGTCCCTCATGAGATGCTCATTCAAGGTTTGGTATTTGACTACGAGAACGACGATCAAGGTCTTCGCCAGAGGTTTATCCGATCTTGGAGGATGTTGAACAAGGTAGATAGCAAGACATTGGGGCATAAGAATTCCATCCCTCTTGAGCCTTACCTCAAATGGGTATGAACTCGCACTCAGAGTCTTATGATGCCTTATCCTTCCATTCTCCCAGTAATCATTGAGCCTGTTATGGAAGGAGATGTTCCATACACTATCCTACATTCTGACATGCCCACCTCTCTTGAAGACTTACAAAGATATTGGATACAACTCAAGGGGGAGCGAGATACTTTCGAAGCCCAATTCTACGCTAGCGAGAAGAAGGTTTTGAAACTCACTAAGCAACTTCATATGGAGCAGACTTTGAATGCCTACATTTCACCAAATAGGATGCGTACTACATTTTTATCTTAGAGTTTTTTGTATTATTTTTCCCAAAGAGGCATTGATGTACTCAAGCTTTAAGTTATTAATATAATGTGTGTTTCCTTTTTGTCTAAAACAAATTTGAATCTTTAAAATCCTTGAAATCATTGCATATGCATTTACCATTTATCATAACATAAGCAGGTTTCTTGCAACAAGTCTCCTCACCTTTTTACTGTTTATTTCAGTAAGATGGATCTCGAGCAAACGGTGAAGGACCTTCAAGCTCAAAATGCCCAGTTTCAACAGATGTTCTTAACTCTAGCAAAAGGACAAGAAGAGTTGAAGACATTGTTGGTTGAAGAGAAAAAGAATAAAAGGAAAATAACCAGAGTTCTGAACACGGGAAGAAGATTCCAAGGGCAAGTAAGAAGGACCCTAGACTTTGCAACGACATCCGGTGAGAAAGACAATCAAGACGAGAAGGGAAAAGAAACAGTTGTCCAATCAGAGTCAGAAGAGGAAGAGGAAGAAGGACATTATTCTGAAGAACAATATCCTCCAGCCGACGACAAGTATAAGCATCTAGAAGAACGGTTAAGTGCAATGGAAATCCAAAAAGTGCCTAGATTGGACTTTGAGGAGTTGGGATTAGTATCGGGGATTGTCATTCCTCCAAAATTCAAAGCACCTGTGTTCGCCAAATATGAAGGAGTTTCATGTCCCAAAATGAATCTCCGGTCCTATGTAAGGAAAATCCAGCCTCATACCTCTGACAAGGATTTATGGGTACACTTCTTCCAAGACAGTTTGTCTGGAACTCAACTTGATTGGTTTTATCAGTTAGAAAGAGCCAATGTTCATAACTGGGAAGATCTGGTCGCCGCCTTTTACAAACAATACCAATACAACGCTGATCTTGTGCCTACCCGTACTCAACTCCAAAGTATGGCCATGGTTTCAAGTGAAGGCTTCAAGGACTATGCACAAATATGGAGGGACTTAGCAGGAAGAGTCCAGCCTCCTCTATTTGAAAGAGAATTAGTAGACATGTTCTTGGGCACCTTGTCCGGTCCTTTCTTTGACCACTTAATTGGGAGTTCATCAGCAGGTTTTACTGAATTGATATTGACCAAAGAAAGGATGGAAGCCAGGATAAAGAATGGGAAGATTGTAAAAGATGCATCTTCTGCTGCTATAAGGAAACCATTCATCAGAAAGAAAGAAGTGGTTATTGTATATCCTCAGAGAAATCAAGATAGGGCTGAAAGCCGTCCAATGGTGGGGGCTGTCATGATTCCTAAACCAGCGCCTGCTCAGCAAAGAAGCAACCAGCCAAGAATGGAAAGACCAGTCAGACAATTCACTCGAATTAATATGACACTATCTCAAGTATTGCCACATTTGTTAAGATCCAATCTAGTGACTTTGAAAAAAGCTCCAAAGAATCCTAACACAACCTCTCCTCACTATCATCCTAATACCCGTTGTACATACCATTCTGAGAGTCCCGGCCATGACACTAACAACTGTTGGGCTCTGAAGAACAAGGTACAAGATCTTCTTGAAGCCAAAGAGATTAAATTCGATGCACCAGAAATTCCCAATGCTATTACTACCCCTATGCCCAAGCACGGCCGTAATGTCAACGTCGTTGAAGAAGATATGTTTGTTGCCTCAGTTTATGAACTTGTGACCCCACTCCTAACTATCAAATAGAATTTTTTGAGTTCTGGTGTTTTCCCAGGCTGTGATGAAAGCTGTCATTTCTGTTTATCCTCACCAACCAACTGTCCTTTGTTGAAAGTAGGCATTCAGTGCCTAATAGATAACAAGGAAATTTTGTTCAAAAAGACTTCTATTCCAATTGTTTCTTATAATGATGTTTCCATCATGACCATTTCCGAAAATTCTTCCAGGGTCTCCACCAAAAGAACCGTTAGAATTACATCAGTTCCTAAAGTAGCTCCTTTGATAATTACAATGCCTGGACCGATCCCATATTCGTCAGACAAAACCGTACCATGGAATTATGGAGGGGATTTCTACTACCACGGTATCAAGCAAGATTGGCCAGCTGCTGAAGATTCAAGTTCTGAGAAAGTTGATTCCAATATCAGTAATATCGCAGGGACTAGTAAGATAACCTGCAGTGGAAGGGTTTTCTCTCCAGAAATTGCTCCTCCCAAAGCTATTTCTGGACCCGTAATCATTCATGTTGTTGTTGCTCCTCTAAAGGCTATTCACATTCCTACAATCATCTTTGCTAATACTCCGATTGATAAAGCTGTTACGGTCCCTGTTATCACCCCTAATGACATTCCTGCTGTCGCGTCATCTGAGACTCGAGGAAAAGGTATTCTGGTTGAGCTTGTCCAGATGAAGGTCCAATCAGTAGCTATCCCTGAGACTTCCCATAAAGAGATGGAGGAAATTCAAAAGATCATAAAAAGAAGCGACTATAACATAGTCGAGCAACTGGGGCAAACTCCATAAACAATTCCATGCTGGCTTTATTATTATGTTCTGAGGCGCATGCAAAGGCCTTGGTAAAGTTCCTTAAAACTGCCCATGTACCCCAAGAAACGTCTGCCGATCAGTTCCAAGACTGCGTAGCCAGCTTGACTGCAGATAATGGTCTAGGTTTTTCGGATGCTGATTTAACGCCAAGAGGGAGGAAGCATAATGAGGCATTGCATGTCTCAGTGGAATGTAGGGGCACGACCTTGGCTCATGTTTTAGTGGACACTGGTTCGTCTCTGAATGTGTTTCCTAAAAAGGCCCTTGATAGGCTTGACTATGAAGGATTGATATTGAAACTAAGCAACATAGTAGTGAGGGCCTTTGACGGCTCAAAAAGGATGGTGCATGGGGAAGTGGACATCCCCATAAAGGTTAGAACCCAAACATTTGATTCAACTTTTTATGTAATGGATATTCGCCCTTCATATTCCTTCTTATTAGGCCGACCGTGGATTCACAATGCTGGTGTCGTTACCTTGACGTTGCATCAAATGCTGAAGTATCCAATTCAAGGGAAAATCATCATCGTTCATAGAGAAGAAGAATAAATGGTCAGCCATCTAAATTCCTTCAGATATATGGAATTAGATGGTGAATTTATTGAAACTCCATTCCAGCACTTTGAAGAAGTCCCATAAGATGTGGCAGTAACCAAGGCTGTGTCTCAAGTTCCCAAGATTACAATGCATCCGCTCAAGATGTCGTCTTTAAAGGATGCCAAGGCAGTGATAGAAGAAGCTGGGTGCACTATTTGGGGACAACTCCCAGATATCCCATACAAATCTAACAAATTTGGTCTGGGTTTCACTTCAGGTGCCTAGAAGGCTGTACGCCACACTCGTACCGGAGTACCACCCTTGAAGATCAGTAACCACCAAGTCAGCGCTGTGGAGGATGATGGAGACAGCTATGACTTGGAGGATTGGATTTTCTCAACTGTCAGTGGAGGGCTCAACAATTGGGAGGCTAGAGATTTTGTACCAATCACTTTTATCCCATAGTAATTTGTCTTTACATTTTGTCGGGTCTCTAATATTAAAACAATTCAGACTCTTAAAACCTTGTGTCTTACCCGAGGCACAATGGTCCATTTGTAAGGGTTATTATCTCATTCCATATGACATCAATGAATCGTGGACGTTTTTGCATACAAACTTTGTGCTCATTTTTTTTCTTTTTCTACATTTTTCATTTTTTTCAAAGATAGTTATACTCTTACAAACACTCACGCTCACAATGCAGGTTTACATCCACTCAGGATCCCATGGGTAACGATTCTGAAAATCTAATCTACCAAGCCGAAGACGAAGGTGAGGAAGATTGTGAAGTGCAGGGGAACTCGTCGGGTTACTACAACAAGAAGAGAGGACCATCCAGCCCCACGAGGAACCAGTGGACACAATCAACCTAGGTACCGAAGAAGACAAAAGAGAGGTCAAGGTGGGTGCCAATCTGGAACCCAGTGTCAAAGAGGGTCTGATTCAGTTGTTGCACGATTATGTTGAGGTCTTTGACTGGTCGTATGAAGACATGCCAGGACTTGATGTAGATATTGTAGTACATCATCTACCTACAAAATAGGATTTTCCTCCAGTAAAATAAAAGGTTCGTCGAATGCGGCCAGATATGTCGGAGAAGATTAAGGCAGAAGTCGTGAAACAATTCTATGCTGGATTCTTGGTCGTCACCTCCTATCCGCAGTGGGTTGCCAATGTTGTTCCCGTGCCCAAAAAGGACGGAAAAGTACGAATGTGTGTGGACTACAGAGATTTGAGTCGGGCGAGCCCTAAGGATGATTTCCCACTTCCCCACATTGATATTCTAGTTGAAAATATGGCACAGCACAAAGTGTTTTCCTTCATGGACGGTTTCTTAGGCTACAACCAAATCAAAATGGCGTATGAGGACATGGAGAAAACAACCTTTGTCACACAGTGGGGCACATTCTGCTACAAGGTTATGCCATTCGGACTGAAGAATGTTGGGGCGACCTATCAACGTGTCATGGTAGCTCTATTTCACGACATGATACATCACGAAATAGAGGTCTATATGGACGACATGATAGCCAGATCTCAAACAGAAGAAGAGCATCTTGATCACCTATAGAAACTGTTCGAGAGGTTAAAGACATATAAGTTGAGGTTGAACCCAAATAAATGCACGTCTGGGGTGAGGTCTGGTAAACTCCTAGGCTTTGTCGTCATCAATAAAGGTATTGAAGTAGATCCCGCCAAGGTGAAAGCGATATAAGAGATGCTTGCTTCTCGTACTGAGAAGGAAGTCATAGGATTTTTCGGGAGCTTAAACTACATTGCCAGATTCATTTCTCACCTGACAGCTACTTGTGAACCAATCTTCAAATTACTGAAGAAAGATCAAGTAGTCAAATGGAATAATGAGTGCCAAATTGCTTTCGATAAGATCAAAGAATACCTGCAAGAGCCTCCTGTGTTGATGCCACCAGTCGAGGGAAGACCATTGATCATGTATCTAACTATTTTGGAAAATTCAATGGGGTGTGTGTTGGGGCAGCATGACGAGTCTGGCCGAAAAGAGCATGCTATTTACTACCTGAGCAAAAAGTTTACCGACTGTGAAACAAGATATTCACTGCTCGAGAAAACTTGATATGCTCTGGCATGGGCTGCTCAACGGCTAAGACAGTATATGCTGACCCATACTACCTTATTGATATCCAAAATGGATCGAATAAAATACATCTTCGAGAAGCCTGCCCTTTCTGGGAGAATAGCGAGATGGCAGATGATCCTGACAGAATATGACATATAGTATACTACGCAGAAAGAAATAAAGGGTAGTGTGCTAGATGATCACCTTGCTCACCAAACTGTGGAAGACTACCAGTCCATGAAGTTCGAATTCCCAGATGAAGACATCATGATGGTAAACAACTGTGAAGAATTCAGGCCACATGACGGACCTGAACAAGGATCCCGATGGACCCTGGTTTTTGATGGGGCATCTAACACACTCGGAAATGGTATTGGTTTTGTACTCATTTCTCCTGAAGGATATCATACTCCTTTTACGGCAAGACTCTGCTTCAATTGTATGAACAACATGGCAGAATACGAAGCATGCATCTTTGGTCTCAAAGCTGCCATAGACTTGGGGATCAAATCCTTAAATGTACTCGGAGATTTAGCTTTGGTCATCATCCAGATCAAAGGGGAATGAGACACTAAACATCCTAATCTTATCCCTTACAAAGAACATGTTTTGACATTGCTCTCACATTTTGAGAAGATCACCTTCAAGCATTTCCCGCGAGAAGAAAATCAGCTAGCAGACACACTAGCCATAATGTCATCCATGTTTAAACTTAAGTGGGATAACGAGGCTCCCCAGATCACCATCGAACGGATGGATGAACCAGCTCACTGTCACGAGATTAATACTGAAGAAATAATGGACCAGCCTTGGTTTCACAAAGTCAAGAGGTATCTCGAGACTCGAGAATATCCATAAGGAGCTTCAGTAAATGATAAGTAGTTCTTAAGGAGATTCTCGTCTAAATTCTTCCTTAGTAATGGCATTCTCTACAAATGCAACCATGACTCTGTATTACTTTGATGCGTAGACAAGGTTGAAGCGGAAAAGATCATGGCTGAGTTACATGAAGGAACTTTTGGCACCCATTCCAGTGGGCATACGATGGCAAAGAAAATCCTATGGGAAGGCTATTATTGGTCTACTATGGAAGAAGATTTTTATCAACACTCTTGAACCTGCCACAAGTGTCAGATTTATGCTGACAAGGTGCACGTACCTCTAGTTCCTCTGAATATCTTGACGGCTCCTTAGCCCTTTGCTATGTGGGGCATCGATATGATTGTAGAAATCAAACCAACGACCTTTAATGGACACCTCTTCATCTTAGTGGCCATTGACTATTTTACAAAGTGGGTTGAGACAGCCTCTTTCGCTTTCGTTGCCAAAAATGTTGTAGCCTGGTTCATCAAACAAAATCTCATATGTCGGTATGGTATCCTGGAGAGAATCATCACAGACAATGGTATGAATCTAAAAAATACTATGATCACCTCCTTGTGCGAGCAATTTAGGATCCAGCACCATAATTCTTCCCCTTATCGGCCGAAGATGAATGGTGATATCGAAGCTGCAAATAAGAACATTAAAAATATCATACAGAAAATGACAGTCACATACAAAGACTGGCATGAGATGCTACCATTCGCTCTCCAAGGGTATCGTACCACGGCGCGCACATCAACTAGGGAAACATACTACTCTCTGGTATACGACATGGAGGTTGTCTTGCCTATTGAGGTCCAGATCCCCTCTCTAAGAATTATGAAGGATGCAGGGCTGAATGAAGAAGATTGGATCCAGACTCGACTTGATCAACTAAACTTGATTGATGAGAAAAGGCTCATTGCTGTCTGTCATGGTCAAATGTATCAAAAACGGATGATCAAGGCTTTCAACAAAAAGGTCAGACGCCAAGTGTATCAAGTCGGGGATTTGGTGATCAAACGTATCATACTACCGCAAGGTGGTCCCAGGGGAAAATAAACTCCTACCTACGAAGGACCATTTGTAATCAATAGCATATTCTCTGGTGGAGCAATGATCTTGACCACCATGGATGGCAACGACCTGCCACACCCTGCGAACTCAGACATAGTCAAAATATACTACGCATAAGAGACCCGCTAGGTTGACACACCTAGGAAAAACAAGGGCATCCCGGCGAACCAAAAAGGTTTGAGAAAAAATTAGGGATAAAACAAAAAAATTTGTACACCCGGCAAGTTGAAAACCCGAAAGGTAAACTTGGGCAAAAAAGGGTATCCCGGTGGACTGAAAACCCGAAAGGGCGGTCCAGGCAAAAGTTATGGATTTAAAGCGTATGACTATGTCATGTTGGATCACCTTACGGACAACCTTTGGCTTCAACTGACGAACTCAACGGTTCTGATCAATTCAATCAACTTCGGACAAGGCAACAAATGGATAAGATGCTCGGATATGTGAAGGCTATAGCAAAATGGGAACCCCATGGGATTATTGCACATAACTATCTTTTCTTTGTATCAAAATTTTCATTTTTTTACGATGACATTCTCTTACTAAAATGTTTGTCTCATTGTACAAAAATACTTACTCAAAGTCAATACAAAGATATCCCTTTGAAAGTGCAAAACTATCTGTTTTTCTTTACTCTTGTGTTTGTTTACGAAAACGTCCAATGATTTATTTTTAAACATATGCATTTGAACATAATTACTATTTACAAATAAACAAAGTAAAAAGACAATCACTGATGGCTTTAAGAGATAGGGAAATATTTTTGAGCTATTACATAGAATCCACCACAGTGTGCGGTTTAATCCCCAGTGGAACAAAGCTCCCAGTTATCAATCTCCAGTAAAAGTCATCCAAATTCTCAGGATTCCCCAACAGGATTTTACAAGCAGTACATGGCGTTTTCCTTACAACAGAGTTTATTTATCTAAGCAAAAATTCATCAACACTTCAACTTCACAACATGAAGACTTACACTCCATATCCTAAGCAGCAGTCAAGGATTTATGTTCCCCAATCCAACAAGCAGTGCAGCAGATTAGCTCACATACGCATACATCGCATCCATATATCATAAATATTGATAACATGAATTCATTATACCTTGCATTTCATATAACATGACATTGCATATTAGCTAACATTTTACCCTTTTTCAGGATAAGGTTAATTAACAACTACCATTAACAATGTTTAGAGGTGTATCAGATACGGTTCAAATATGCTTCAGACACGGATTCCATTATAATACTCATTCAGACTCAACTTTCAGATATAGTTCAGATACGCTCCAGACACGGATGCTATTTTGATACTCATTCAGACTCAACTTTCAGATACATCTCAGATACGCTCCAGACACGGATGCCATTCTGATACTCATTCAGACTCATTCTGACTCAGATTTCAGATACAGTTCAAATACGCTCTAGACACAGATGTCATTCTGATACTCATTCAGATTCAACTTTCAGATATAGTTCAGATACGCTCCAGACACTGATGCCATTCTGATACTCATTCAGATTCAGCTTTAGGATACAGTTCAGATATGCTCCAGACACGGACGCCATTCTGATATTCATTCAGATTCAGATACAGTTCAGATACGTCCCAGACACGGACGCCATCCTAATACTCATTCAGTTTCAGCTTATGATTCAACAATAATTTCTGGATGGCATCTACAATCCCATATCCAACAACTTTCCATCATATCTCCAAATGGCATCTTTAATCCCATTCCATATACCATCCACCATCAACATCACAGAGTGTAAATTTATAGGCACTCTAGTGTCCAATCATCTTCCACCTTCGAGTCACGAATGGCAAAACTCGCCAATCTAACTCTTCAAGATTAAGAAGATTTAACAGGGACAACTATTGTACCCCAAAATTTTCCCTCTCACTTATCAAGAATTTTTCTTACAAGATCTCCTTAGCTTAAGACTGCACTAGGGTTTGATCAGCTCAAGACACCTCCTTAAGCACTGATGACCAAAATTAGGGTTTGACTTTGCACAAGGATTTTTTTCACTTCTAATGCCCCATTTGGTTTTCATGGATCATTATGGACCCTCAAGATCACTCATGTCAAGTTTCAAGCTTTGGATCGCACTTTTGCTCAGTCAATTGAGAGTTGACCTAAAAGTCAGTTGTATTGGGGAAAAAGTCAACTATGGCCAATTCATAGTCATACTTCATAATTTTTTATCCATATCAACATTTTAAACTCATATGTATCATTTGATCAAGTTTGGACCATAATTCCTCAAGAAATTTGATCAAATCATCAAAAGGGAAAATGGTCAAAATTAGGGTTTTGATTGGGAAAAGGGCAATTTCTGATTTTTGAACTAGCAAATGATCAATTGGTTTAAGGCATGATCTCTAGAGTCCAATTGCATCATTTTTACCTAATGACATAGCTCAAAACATTGCTCAAGTCCAAAGGGTTGACAGATGAATTTTTCAGTCAACTGATCAAAAGTCAATTGTATACTGAAAAGTCAAACTTTGACTTTTTGGTCAAATTCAAATGCCAAAGATCTCAATTCATCAAAGCATGTCAAAATATGAAACTAATTCATCAAGAAATCAAAAATTCAAAGATTTCATTTTTGAAAAGTTAAAACTTCTAAACTTAGAAATTTTTCGAAGTGTTGGAAATTTCTTATTTTTTCATAACTTTGAGCAATATTTTCACCATGATGCAAGGTGATTCAAGAGAAACTTCCAACATGAAAGTTGTATATCTCCATGAAATATACAAATTTTCCTCACACAACTTCTTCCAAAAGTTCTTGGATCTCAAGTTATAATTTTAAGAACACGTGGTCATGAAACAAAATACTTAATAAAATTTTGCCCTAATTTGGTCAGGATTTTGACCCAACTTCATGGCACTTTTTCATATAGTTCCAAGGGGAATATTCAAAATCAATTAAGAGATGGGTTGTATAGCATATTTCAAGCTTTCCAAAATGTCAAAGAACTCCTTAAGATCATTCTTGAGTAGGGATAATCGAAGAGATGAAGTTAGGGTTTTATCACTTGAATTACAAGTCATTTTGTGATGAACCAAATTCAAAATTCAAACTATGCTGCATAAACTCTACTTTGCAGGCCTCAAACTTGTTAAGAACTCTATAATTAATTGCTTGCACAGCTGTTAGGGGTCTTATTTCAAGCATTCAATGCATGGACATGCTTTATATCTATTTTTGGAAGAAAGTGTACATTGCCATTTTGATAAAGTGCTTTTTTGCACAAAACTTGTTCTTGAGCCTTGCACTTGTTCTCTTCTGATCACACAAGTCCTATAA
Source organism: Vicia faba (assembly GCA_948472305.1). NCBI lineage: Eukaryota > Viridiplantae > Streptophyta > Magnoliopsida > Fabales > Fabaceae > Vicia > Vicia faba. Next base: position 1,471,020,563 of record OX451735.1, on the reverse strand, counting down.
CTCATAAGAAATGGTTTAGACACTTACAATCACCCAGCCCATGCTTGTACCTCACATTGAAACTTGGTTTCCCTCTTTTATTGAAAATCAAGTAAACTAGCCAAAAGCTTGTAACTTGTACTTATGACTTGCCAATGCACTCCAATCCTTTTGTTTATAGATACACAAACTATTTGCATCAAAGACACGAATGCTTAAGCCCTGAAAACACCTAGAACTCAGAATCACATCTCATACCTCCATTTTCACATAAACTGACCAAAAACTTGAAACTCATAACTCCCTCGTGCGTTTTCAAGCATTTTGGTTCCTAAAGCTTCTAAACATCATTTAGAATTGATCCCAGACCCTGTTACAGAACTGTAACACCATTAACACCATCCTCCATTTTCAAAAACAGAGCTTTGCACTTGGACTTCTCCAGAACTCCTCAAGTACTTTCTGCTCAAGCTAAGCATTCCATTAGCTTCCTGGGAACTTGAGGAAGCTAACCCAACCATTGGAACTCACTGAAAGCTGCTCAAACTTCAAACCTGATACCCTCTTGCAAGGTAAGTTTTCTAACTTTGGAACTTTTCATACAGGCATCATCAATGATTTATTTGTGAATAAAACATGTAGATATCATTGCCCTAAAGCTAACCATGTTCATAATTTCCATTAATTTTGCTTGAGCTTAGAGAATTTTAAGTTTGAACTTTCTGAGATTTTTAGGGTTCAGAATAGAGCCATTAAAATTCATGTTTGTCTTTGAGCTATATATTTAATGCTTTACATTTCTGAAACTGTGAGGAAATTTGCTACAAGTTTCATGTTTACAGTTTTCATTTTTGTTGAGATTTGAATAAGTTACAGAAGCTTTGGCCGGGCGTGAGGTTGAAGATGAAGTTCAGGCCATGGAACGTGTTTGCCTTATGTATTTATTGTTTGATTTATATAAACGGATGTATAGTCATCCCAGTGGTAGAAGCGCGCGCCTATAACCTGAGGGACCTGGGTTCGAGCCCCAGTGGTACCCTTTTGGATTTTTCACATTTTCTTGTTTTCTGACTTTCTTTTTTGCACGCGCTGGGCCTCAATGGGCCTGTTTATTTTTGTTTTTTTTACTTTCTAACCCCCTGCAAGCTATTTGCACCCTGGCCCAGTTTTATTTTATTTTCTTATTTTCATTTTTATTTATTTTCTTAAATATTTTCCTAATATTAAAAAATCATAAAATATAAAAAAATAATATACTTACATTTTGACATAGTTTATTTATTTTTCTCACACAAAAAATTATTTTATTAATCATACTTTATTTTATTTTTACAAATTATCTTGTAAATTAAATTAAAACTAGGTTATTATTTATTTTCTTTTACACCTATTAAAATATATTACTTTTATAAAAAATAAAAAGGCCAAAAATATTTTATAATACTATAAATTATTTTCAAGACAAAAAATACAAAAATACTTTTCTTAAACTTAATTTCCTTTTAATCAATTAATAGACTTAGGGTTTTATTTAAAATCTTTTCTTATTAAATTAGGTTTACTTTTATTATTTTAGTTAATTATTTTCTTTTAATTAATTAGTTTAAAACAAATTCATTTTTCCTAAAAAAATCCAAACAAAAATATCCATTTTCTTTATATTTGCATTCTTGCATATTTATTCATTTTGTACATTATTTCCATTTAATTTCTTGTACAAATTCAATTTGGTTGTAATAGATTGATTAGGTTTATATTCTTGCAATCCCCATTTACAATTTGTACATCCCCTTCCCACAAGTATTGTAATAGCGTAGTAACTTTAAAATTCCGCAATTTATCGCTTTATACATAACATGCTAGTAATTAGGGTTTGTATGGAAAGACTAAAACCAATACTTAGAAAACCCTAATTCAAGACAAAATCAAGCAAGAAAACAATACACTTGCACACAAGCACCCCCTAGGGTAAATCCACTTGGTTGCCTTTACAAAATGACCATATTACGCATGTGAGGTATCTTACCAAAAATAAGCAAAATATAATATCATAGTCCCTCGATGACGCTATCTAAGTTGCTTTTCAAATGATCTTAGTCCATAAAAGATAATTCTAAGATACCTTGCAACATTGCTAATCATGGTTATACGATGACCCACGCCCGTCCCGTTTACATCCAAAGATTGGGTTACTTACCAATTCAATGGTAATATAAGAATGTCAAAGGAAAAGAAAATGAACAAGAAAGACTTTTGAGTAGGTAGAATGCTCCTAGTTACTTGCTCAATTTCAAACAAAATATCCTTGCTATTTTCAAAAACAAACACTTACACTTTCAAACATCTTACAAACTTGAAAACATTTTCAAAAGATCAAACATCTATGTATACATTCTTACGAACGAGAATCATTACAAAAGTTGCCTAAACAATGGCCTCTTTACAAAATACTTTCAAAAACCACACGAAGCATAATTTCAAAACAAAAGCGAGTGATCTAGCAAGTAACTAAGAACCCATGGAAAACCATGGATGAAAAGGGTGTTAATACCTTCCCTTTTCATAATCTACCCCCCGAACTCAAGAAATAATCTCAAAGGTCTTTCCTGTGCTTTTTCACCTTTCCTTTTGGATAAAAGAAAATTCGGTGGCGACTCTTGCTAACAGCAACATTTGCGAACAAAAGCAAAACCTTCAAGTCAGTTCTCCAACCGTATCACAGATAGCTTAAGCCTAAATCCTAGTTCAAAACAACCTCAGTTGCAACCTTGATTAGGCACTAAGTACCATAAGTAAAAACCCAAATGCACTTTCTTCTGGATGAATATTTAATGAGGAAAGAAATCCATAAATCCTGAACTACGATTCAATAATCCACTGCTTGAAAAGGGACCAAAAGAATCAGAATTTATTGAATATATACCTCGAAACACTATGAACCCCTAATATCGCACAACCACCAAACATTGAACCTCAAGCGCTTCATTGAATGAAATGTATGCCATGTTAGTGACCTAATGGAGGTTTTGTATATGATAATGCATAAGCCAGATGATCCTTGTTAAAGGGTAGGACAAATTTAGGGTATTACAGTTGTCCCTATTTAATCGTCTTAAACCTGAAAGTACGATTGACATGTGCCTTTTGGAAGTTCGAGGTAGAAGATGATTAAATATCAATGCCAAAAATTTGTTCTGAGAGAAAGCGTGAGTGTTTATTTGTTTTTGTGATATCTGTCGGGGAGAGAATTTGTTGTTTTCTTGGGAAGATGGAGATTGGAATTATAACATGGCATGATGCCAATACTAGACAAGGATGGACTCGTAACGTGGAGTGGTGCCAATACAAGACAAAGGTTGGTACGAAAAGACGGCGGATAAGATCCACGGGCGACCTAGGATCCTAAGGTGAAACATAAGAGCGATCTATCAGAGAACTAGGCCTATGGGCAACCTCATAATTCTAAAACATGATCTATAAGGAGAACCTAGCCTACATGCGGTCTCAGGTTCTAAGATGATCTATTGGAAGAACCTAGCCAATGGGCGATCTCAAGTTCTAAGATGATCTATTGGAAGAACCTAGCCAATGGACGATCTCAGATTCTAAGATGATCTATTAGAAGAACCTAGCCAATGGGCGATCTCAGGTTATAAGATAATATATTGGAAGAAACTAGCCAATGGGCGATCTCAGGTTCTAAGATGATCTATTGGAAGAACCTAGCCAATGGGCGATCTCGGGTTCTAAGATGATCTATTGGAAGAACCTAGCCAATAGGCGATCTCAAGTTCTAAGATGATCTATTGGAAGAACCTAGCCAATGGGAGATCTCATGTTCTAAGATAATCTATTGGAAGAACCTATCCAATGGGCGATCTCAGGTTCTAAGATGATCTATAGGAAGAACCTAGCCAATGGGAGATCTCAGGTTCTAAGATGATCTATTGGAAGAACTTAGCCAATGGGCGATCTCATGTTCTAAGATGATCTATTGGAAGAACCTAGATAATGGGTGATCTCAGGTTCTAAGATGAAAATATGGGTTACGACATGACGAGTGTTCGGAAAACTGACATGGATGAAAACTGGAATTTGAATTGATTGTCAGACAGGAACTGACTACCAAAAGAGAACCGGGATTTGAATTAATTTCCAGACGAGAACTGACTACTAGATGAGAACTAGGCTTTGAATTAATTTCCAGATGGGAACTAGCTAAAAAATGGGAACTGAGTTTGGATTAATCGTCAAATGGGAATTGACTACCATACAAGAACTGGAGTTAGAATGATAAGGTATATTGATTTTGCTAGGAATTCAGGAGTACAAGGTACTGGCACTGTTAGTTGGGCATCGTGAAAGTGAAGGTCATCAGCTGAAAGTTTGGGGTGATATCCTCTTGTGGTTAAATGATTCAGGTCTTTTGTGTAAGGTACCTGATCTAGCTTATGCTTCGTATGAATGTTTGGATTTCTTTTGACGTAAAGATCCACTCTGATGGATCGGTTGCACACTTTTGAGGATGCAATGTTATGTAGTGATAACTATATGCAATGCAAAGAAGTAGATTTCGTGGGGATAAGCGAAGGCTCGTTGGGAACTATTGCTCATCACTGGGGATGCCAATACATATCGACGCTGGAAACCTGCAGTACCAAAGATTGATGGGGATACTAATAAGAATTTGCATTGGGGAGCTCATGATACTGAAGACTATTGATGACCCCGCTGAAGATTGAATTGCTAACGCAACGAATTTTAAGGTACGCCATTGAATTATGAATCGTGTTGCCGGGGAAGAGATAATCTGGCCCGACTTCCTTACATCCTAAACCATTGAGAGGATGGTAGAATTGAATATGCCGAAGAATGGATACTGAACACCATGTGGATCTCTTCGAATACATGCCTCAAGTTTACGCCACACTGGGGGATCACCTCTTGAATCACTTGGGGATAAAAAGATGGACATGGATGCCCATGAATGCCCCGGTTTAACTCTGCGAATGCCCCTGTTTAATCCACTAGGGATGCCCCGATTTACTCTACTGGGATGTGAACTTGCACGTGCAAGTCAAACGGCGACGCTGAACTTTATGAATTCGCTTGGGGAATCGGGTTTGAATTGTATGCAGCAGATGAAGGAGGCTCTGTATGTTAGCTAAGTCAGGGTGACCGTTATAATGCTTTTAGCCTGATTGTAGTCTTGTGCAGCATAATTGGCTTGAACAACATTGCGAGTACGAATATGGAATGCCCCTGTCTGTGGGATTTCCTAAAAGAATCTGTGCTGAATAAAAGATCAGAATATTCGTGACACGATACGATATGAGGTAGCCTGCCCGAATGTCTTGAGTCACAAAATAAACTGCTCTTGATTACAGCTTTCTTGCAGAGATTTGTCGGATCTCAACGTAACTGCCCTAGGTTGAATGAATTCTGAATAGATTTATCGATGTGATAGCCCCAGGTTGATGGAAACTTAAGATTTATCGACGTGATAGCTTCTAATTCATAGCTTTGAGGGAATGTCCCATATTTGACTGACATTGGAGAGATTGACTCTCGACTTGATTTCCCCAAATTGGTGGAATCTGCTAACTTCATCCCTAAAGGTTACTCAGACTGTGAAGCACCAAGATGCTTTCTCTTGACAAAATTACTGGTTAACATGCCCCTGGATAAGTCATGTCTCTTGTGACAGCAGACTCTTGCTTCAACAGAGTATTCAAGCCTCTCTTCTATGACAAGATTGAGCTATTTACCAGTTGTTCATTGCGTAAACATATTTGATATAAATCAATTGTTTCGTATGCAGAAGAATGTTTATTATGAGAATGATAATTCTAATGTAAAACGTATGTAATTCTTGAAGTTTGAAAAACTTTGAATGAAATGATGTCACAACTCTGTTGTGAACGAGTCACTAGCTAGAGAGCAACATTTGCAAATTATTTTTTATGAAAGATAATGCAAGCATATGATGCCAACATAGATATTTAAACATACCTCTTAGGAGTCAGTTAAACGTTATCTCGTTGTAGCACGCTTTCAAATTGACCTATGCTTCAGTTAGGACTTTTAAGGGTTGTAACGTGGCCTGGTTCACGATTTTAGAAAAAAGGATTTGAGGCTCAAAATTATTTGGTGCCCACCCATTCTCCGTGATATTCTCCATTCCTACATTCAGTTGACCCGATACAAGAATTCATCTCTCGAGAAGAGTTTGCGATGGTTGAGGAACCACTGAGGCCTCTTGGACACAACAGTCACTAACTTCTGATTTTGGTTTCTGATCACACGACCTTGTTCTCTCAATATGAGTTTTTATTGGTAATCCTTTTCTCTCCTTTTAGGCTTTTCAATTTCTTTCTTGCTTTTTCCTGGACAAATTCTTTTGAATTTCAATTTGGAAAAAGTTTCGACTTAGCAGAGCTTTTTGTTTCTTTCTTATTCATGCTTTCCATTTGAACAAGTCGTTGATGTTCACATTATCTTTGATTTGTTGGAAGTGGCAGTGACTGTCTGAGTCTTTAGTAGATGATGGATAGCCATTGTTGTATCGTCATCCAATCTCGACATCTTGATTTGCGAGAGATACCCATTAGGATATCGTTAATTGATGCACGTTGCTGTTAGATGAGGGTTAACCATTTTGGTTTTGACTTTCCTCAACCTTTTGATGGATAACCATTGTTGTATCCTTGGATGCACACTCTTGATGAGTTTTAAACGCTTTATCAGATTAAATGAACATTACCCGCCCCAGGGTTAAAATGAGGGTTTTTTCTGAATAGAAAAGAAACTCTTACTTTGAAGGCTCAGAGGGGTTAATGAGGGTCTATCTGCCTTACATCTCTGATGTTTAGGAATAGAAACAAAGCCTGTACATCGTCAGCAGGGTCTTACTCAAAAGCATACCAACCAGAGATTTTTTGCCTTTTTAGATTATCGTCATCCTCCCTCTAATCTTTACCTAAGCATAAGACTTGGAAACTTAGCATTAATATGCAAGTAAAACATTTAAAGAGTGATAACAAATGGATGAATAAAAACGAAAAGAACACTTCAAGACAAGCGTACTTATTGCATTAAGATTTTCATTAAAAAATAGACAAGTTTCTACATGAAAGCAATGTTTAAACAAACAAGAAACAATGCAAATGAAAATGAAATAAAGAAACCAATGATTGTCATCGTTGAGGATACTTGACTTCGTATGCACTTCTTCATTCTGACGACTTTCTGTAGTCTTGATGCTTAAATAGGCAAGATAACCCCCCTTCAAATCTGATGTGAACACAACAGTCTCTGGATTGATTCCATCTTGGACCTTGTCTCTGGATGATATACCATCTTCAATCGAATGGCCAGGTGCCCCAGAATATATGCGTAGAAGATTCTTTTAGGAGAGAGAATGAATGCTTTACCAAGCGAATTGGTATAAACTGCATCACCAAGCATATTATGCCACAAAGAAATAATACAATTCATCTTCTATCAGAATAACAGAGACATCCACCTGGTGAGAAAGAGTCCAACAGTTGGCCAAATAGGAATTATACTTTTGGAAGAGACGCCAGACAAGTATTGGGCTTTATACTTTGACCCATTTACAATCTTCAACATCGAAACCAGGTGCCCCAAAATAGGAGACACATCTAGCATGTATATTGCAATCAAAAGAGATGTTTGTAGGAGGAGGACCCAAAGATCAGAGCTTTACCAATTGAACTTCCATCAGGCGAGGAAATAAGTGGATGTAATACGCTGGGTTCACATTAATATGCTTATCAGGCTTCTCCTGTCTTTGCTTAGAATCTTTTCCCCGTGAATTCACTTGGGGAAAAAAGAATGGTTGTTGTTGAACAAATCAGGGAACACAAAGTTGTGGAGAGTGCCCCTGATTGAATAGTCGGATGCCTCGGTGTGGTAACCATATCTGATGTTGTTATCACGATCTGGAAGGGAATTTATAGATGGTACTGAAGTATGGGGTCTAACCCACTGAAGCTCAAACAAATGTGGAAACCAATGAGAATGAAGCACTAATATAAGATCAACTCTTCTTCAGGAGTATTCTAACCTCGTTGGTAAAACAAGTTTCTTGAATTCCCATAGTAAATGGGAACCATCTGCTGATAAGATATTCCAAGAACTTAAGACCGTGCAGCATTCCATGGTTGAAAGCAATTCCCAAAAGATGAGGAGAAGAGAGAACCTCTGTTGCGATAGGTGTAAGATTATTGATATCATTATTAGAGCTTCCATGACCCGGCTCATCTGAGTCTTCAATTGATTATCTTCCTTCTCGAAGAATTTCTGACCATAGGCCAAAGCTTGCATGTATACCATAATCACCCTCCTCATGATCTTCGTATCGGTCAATCCCCCACAGAGTTATCCCATACTGATTTTTGAACATGTGACAGCAAGAAATTAAGCCTGAACCTCTAAAGAGAGCACCAGGTCTGAATAAGAATTCCCAATCTTCGAGTACCTGTTATGAATGCATGAATATGCATGGGGTGCATGAATGTCATGCCATGTTCTGTCATTTCCAAGGAATTTATGCGCTTTGATTTTGATTTTACGCAAGTAAGGGATGGAAAAGTTTAACACAAGACTTACAAATATGGTTCCCTGGAAATAACATAACATGTATGTTAAGCGTGTGGTTAACCATGTTATGTATGTAAAGACATGGGATTAAAGTTCCATCATTTTTTAATATGATTGTTGCATTGTTCCTGAACCATATGAATATCATCAACTCAAGGGTTCGGCATAGCTTCTGCATATACAAGAACCAAGTACCATGTAGATCATCAATTGTACGAGCCAAGGCTTATAGAACACCGAATACTGCAGAGCATTTCCTAAACATGCTGGGAATACCAAGATCAAAGGCTCAAATGAACCTCCGAGTAAACAAGTTAGGAACTCATAAAATAAATCTGAGAACCATATGGTCACCAACAGCACACATGGTCACCATCTAAACATAGTCACCATCTGAACATAGTCACCATCAGAACAAGTCACCAGCGGTACCTGCAAATATTATCCCTTCCCCACTCGCGGGTAAAGACTAGGTCAGGGTAAGGTCAAAGGTCTAATCAGAGTCAAAGAGTTCATCTGTTAGTATCATCACATGATGACACCCCTCAAAACCTCCTCTGAAGTCATGGATCTCATGGTCAGGATCTATAAGACATATGCCTCGTAGCCGCCATGGCCACTCTATTCCTAGCTCCAATGGAATTCACTCGTAGCTTGGGTACGGGGCCTTTTACCTCTTGTAAATCCCACACAACATGGAAAACCAAAAACCAGCATAACATATAACCAATATGGAAATCAATAAAATGCAACGCATACGTATGCTCAAGTAATCATGTATGAATGAATAAAATGAACGCATAAAAATAAACACCCAAAGAAAAGAAATAAGAGCTAGGAGTGACTCCAGGATGGACCAACATTTGGTTGAGCTGTCCCCAATGAAGTCGCCAGCTGAAACCACCGGTTGAAAATCATTAAACAATGAAGTCGCCATCGAACGCCTTTTATCCCACATGAAGGGAAAGTTAAACATCGATGAAACCTGAGAAGGGAGAAGTCACAGTCTTGCAACCGAGAGATCGGGTAAGGGAGTCTGTTACACGAGGGGAAGGTATTAGCACCCTACACGCCTGTAGTACTCTATGATATCTACTCTTGTTATCTATCTTATGGGTGTGTCTAAACTATGCTTACTATTTACTACTGTTAAAGGGAGAATGCATGAAAAATGAAGGAGAAAAGAATGTAGGGAAAATAAAGTTGTACTCGCTTGGACCCTACCCAATGCATATGTATCCTTTTTAAGGAATCATAGTTACTGTAGTTTTGCTCACATGTTTTGTTGTTTTGTGCTTTTTACGAACAATGTTAATTCTGCCTTTTGCTGCAGCTCCACCTTTGGAGACTTACGCGTTGGAACAGAAGTAAATTAATCATGTCCTTACTTGAAAATATTTTTAGAGAAAAGGTGCTTGGAAGCACAAAAAGGTTTGAGTTTGTTTATATTTTGTTACCTTGAAAAAGGTTTTAAGTTGTTAGCATGTTTTTGATTTGCCAAGGAAAATAAGATTTTAGTTTTAGATGCAAGGATGCAAAAAGGGAAGAAAAGAGTCTACGGAGCACTAGCCTATTTCTAAACCTAATGTTATCATACAATGGTGGCCCCACGTCAAGGATGAAAGGGAAATCTCTACCTAATGTTATCATGCATGGTTTGCAACCTAAGCTCTAACTTGCATCCGAGAGGAGCAAGAACATCCTAAGGGAACATGGTATGTACAAGGATAAAACAAGTAAGCTCGAAAAAGCACACACATAAAATGGTAAAGAAAATAAGCGAAATGCTTTAGCCAAGGGGAGTGTATCACCCGAGACAAACAAGCGGGAGTGAGACGTAAAACAAAAATGTGACGTCCAAAGCGACTAAACATCTAACCAAGATATAGGAGATCGAGGTAGACGACAGAAGGCAATATGAACGATCATAGAGTATTAGCATAGGCCAATGCAAACTCTTGACAAAGCGTGGGAGTTTGATTGCAGAACCCTTCCCCACTTGACAGACTCGATACACAAGAGCAGGCATAACTCCGAAGCATCATGGTGCGTCACGAGCTAAGGATGACACATACGAAATTACGGGGGTTGATTGCAAACCCTCCCTACTCGCCTATTTTTGAGGACTTATCATGTGTACATATGCGGGCACAAATATAAACACACGTGAGGAATACCTACACAAAGGTAGGGTTTTAAACAAACCACACACAATGGCAAACAATGCAGAATTGCCCTAAACGGGTCTTTAAATAAACCAGAGGGGTCCCTGACATGATCAACAATGGAGACCCCGTCATACATCTCTATCCTACTTCTGATGGCATCGGAAAGTGATAAAGCCCTGCTTCTCATGATTTCTAGAAAAGTAGTAAAGAAGTACGATAAAGCGCAAAAATGAGAAATAAAATGAAGTTGCAATGATAACGAACGAAGAAGGTTCGTTGCCTCTTCGAAACAATGCAAGCGAAGAGAAAACACTACCGAGAGCCACCTTGAATTTCTTTGATGAAAATTGTGTTCTTTACTAGCTTTGAAACCTCTCCAACTCTTCATCCAAGTCTTTTTTATTTTCTAATATAAAAATTAAACCATCATGATTAATTAAAAAAAATGGAATCGAAACCAATAGAGAACATGAAGCTTCTTGAGGGTGTAAGCTAAATTCAAAGTGTTGATTCAGCCACAATTCTAGGCGTAAGGCCCATCCACCATGAATCCAATAACATCTTTTTGTTACCTAAGCTTTAATGCACAAAAAAACAGATAATTTGGGCCTAAGCATAGGGTAATTTTCCCAGGTCCATCATGGATTTTTTTGTTTGCACAAAACATTTGTCTTCTCCAAAAACTGTTGCAATGGGCTTAAGGGAGTGATTCGGTCCAGGTTGTACATTGTGTTTCAACAATTTTATTATGGTTAAGAGAAGTGATGTCAAAACCTCTAAATGAATGTAACCTCTATTTTCTCATCTCAACTTGCACAACATCGGTCAACACAAGCCTCTTTGTGTGTTTCTTCTTCCGCCGCCGATGATGTTATAACCCTAGTCTTCGATTGACTCCCTCTCTTTATTTAAACATGGCCGGAAATCGTTTCCATCCCTTGTAACACCGACGGTGTCGTGGCAACTATCGGTCCCTGACCATCACAACATGAACGAAAACCCTAGCTATCTCTTGCACCATTCATAAATTCAGACTCATATTCTTAGGGGAATGGCTTCTAAGAACCTAATCTTCAGTGTAGTAAGAAGAACGAGTGAAGAAAACAAAGATGATACCTATTTCACAGTGATGGCGAGTAGACGTTCGGTTACGATGGTGGCAGCGCTTCAAGTAAGCTCTTGTTTTATTCTACTTCTTCCTCTTCCTTCTTCTGGCTTGAATTGCGAAGAGCTATTGCTTCTGTGATGTTGTTCTGTTATGTGTGTTGTTGAATCATTGTGGATTGACGCAAAAATGTATCGTTACGGATGCATTTTTTATTTGTAGTTTGATGTTGCGGAACATTGAGGAAGATGATGAAGACTGTTGATGGAGATTCACTATGGTTATGAAAACTTCTTGATAACTAAAGCTTCAAGGTTGATGCAAGGTGATGCAAAGAAGATGATGAAGGTCGTAGGGAAAGATGAAGATTCGGTTCAGAGAGTTTGAAGATTTTGATAAGGATGATGAAGATGCTGAGAGAGATAACTTCAGGGAGTTTTTGATATTTTGTGAGTGATTCTTCTGAAAATATTGAAGAAGACTTGAATGAAGGTGAGAATATTTTTGTATATTCTATTTTTCTCTCTTTTTCTGTATGAACTCTTTGTGAAAGTATCGACTGAAAATCCCTATCCTCCATTCTGTTATCCTTTTTGTTATAAGTCTGTTAGAAGTTTGTGTGGAATCTGTTAGGAAATTTTGTTAGCTGTGAGGTTGGGAAGTTAGTTATGAAGTTTTATGTTGGTAAATTCTGTTTAGAAACAGTTATGAGGTTTGTTACAGGCTGTTTTGGAAGGTTGGGAAATTGGTTAGAAAACGGTTATGGAAGTTATGAACTATTGGAGATTAGGAAGTTGGTTAGAAAATTATGTTTGGAGAATGGCTGAAATCCTGTTAGAAGAAACGAATGGTGAGGATGAGAAGTTAGAATGTCAGTTATAAAAATTCTATTAAATTTGTTTTTGATTTCTGTTTGAATGAGTTGGCGGGTAGTTAATTCGGTTAGGGGGTTGTTAGAGTTCTATTTTTCTGTTACTTGTTGGCTATAAATTTCTGGTTTTACTAGTGAACTAGTTTTGGGCATTTTCGTAGGGACTTGTTACATCAGGGCTACAAGGAGGTTATCTCACGATTTCTTGTGTGAGCAGGGCTGAAGGAAGTGTACAAGAATGGTTTAGATTAAACCAAGGATTGGCATGTACTCTTGGCAAGCAAATGGAAAAGTTTTGTATAAGTTGAAAGTTGTTTTTGAATGGACTTTGAATTATCTTTTGGACTGTTTTGGAATGAGATAAAACAAGGCATTAATTTTTCTTAGGATCCAATAGAAATTTGAACTTTTTGTAATGTTTCTTTGAAGTGGTGAATTTTGGATGTAATAACAATGTTGAATGGTTTTTATGTGAAGAAATTGGAACTTGAATAGAACTTGATCATGAATGTATCATGGTTGTTGTACCCCAAAATTTTCCCTCTCATTCCTCAAGAAATCTCTCATAAGATCTCCTATGATTCAAGACTACACAAGGTTTGATCAACTCAAGACACCTCCTCAAACACTGACAACTCAAAATTAGGGTTTGAGTTTTCACAAGGACAATTGGACTTTCAAGGCCTCAAATGACTTTCATGGATTATTAGGAACCCTCGAGATTTCTCATGTCAAGTTTCAAGTCTTGGATCACATTTTTGCTCAGTCAACTGATCAATTGACCTAAAATCAACTGTATTGGGGAAAAAGTTAATTATGGTCAATTTACAATCAAACTTCATAATATTTTACCCATATCAACATTATGAACTCATATATGCCAATTGATCAAGTTGGACCACAATTCCTTAAAGAAATTTGATCTGAACACCAAAAGGGGAAATGGTCAAAATTAGGGTTTTGGTTGAGAAGGCTCAGTTCTTGACTTTTGACCAAGGAAATGACTTATTGGGTTAAGACATAATCTCAAGGATTCAAATGCACCATCTTGACCTAATTTCATGGTTCAAATCACCTCTCAATATTATTGGATTGATAGATGAATTTCAGCCAACTGATGAAAAGTCAATTGTACACTAAAAAGTCAAACTTTGACTTTTGATCAAAATCAAGTTTCAAAAATCATATTTCATCAAGACATATCAAAATATGAAACTTGTTCATAAAGAAATCAAAAAGTCAAAATTCATTTTTGAAAAGTCAAAATTTTCAAGACTTCGAATTTTTCTAAGTGTTGGAAAATTAACATTTTTTCATAACTTTGTGCCAAATTTCCACCATGATGCAAGATGATTCAAGGAAAACTTCAAACATGAAAGTTGTAGATCTCAATGAGATATAAAACATTGTAGGGAAGAACTTTTTTCTATAAATGCTTGGATTTCAAGTTATGAATTTATGAAGACATGTCCATGAAACTAAAAAGACTTAGTGAAATTTTGCCTTATTCAGTCAGGATTTTGACCTAACTTCATGGCAACTTTTCACCTAGTTTCAAATTGAATCTTAAAAAATGTCCAACATGAAGGTTATAAGGGATGTTAAAAGCTTTCCAAAATGTCCAAGAACTCATCAAGACCATACTTGAGCTAAGAGAATCGAAGGAAAGAAGTTAGGGTTTTAAACTTGTTTTGCAAGACATGTTTTGTGATGAACATGAACCAAATCCATAGCCATGCTGCATAATCTTCACTTTGCAGGCCTCAAACTTGTTTTTCACTCCATAATTAATGGTTTACACAACTGTTTAGGCCCTTATCCAAGTGTTTGAAGCTTTGTCCAAAATGACTTTCCATTTATGGCACAAAGTTGTCATTTCCATTTTGATAAAGCATCACTTTTGCAATTGTCAACTTCTTTAGCCTCTCAATTGTTTTCTCTGCACAAAATAAAAATTCAAAACCAAAAGCAACATGTCTAAGGCCTCTACCAACTCAGACTATGCTTGTACAACACTTTGAGACTTGTTTTCTCACTTTTCTTCAAAAGCAAGTTATAGAGCCAAAAGGATAGAACTCAGAAACCTTGAGTGCATTTGATCTCTAAATTTTTCCATACATATGCACAAGTCTATTGCAACATAACACACGAGTTCAAGCACCCCAAAACACTCCCAAGCACTCTGCAACTCAGAATCTGCCATAACTTGACAGTTCTGAGCTTCACATAGCCATCTCCAAATCCACTCATGCGTATTGAGGTTTAACCATCCAAACACTTAATATACATCATATCAAAGTGATCCAGGCCCTTGTTTCTGGACTGTAACTCCCTTTGCACCATTCACCATTTTCAAAACTCAAGCTTGCAACTTGACTTGAGTAGAGAGTTTCAGCCATCCTCAAAGCAAAGTAGGAGTTAGAACACACTCAAGGAGGTCCAGGCAAGCTAAAGAGATCATCAGGCTATCTCAAATTTTGCTCAAACTTCATACACGAACCCAGCTGCAAGAGGTAAGTTTTCAAACTTCAATATCTTGATACAAGAATTTTTTGTGCATACATTCTGAAGTAAAAATGTAGATATCATTGCCCTGAATCTGTATATATCCATAGTTTTCATTTATATGGCCTGGTCTTAGAGAATTTTAAGTTTAAATCTCTAAAAAAAGTTAGGTCAGGATTTGGTACTTTTAGAAATACATGCTCATATTTGAATATTAGTCTAAATTGTTTACATTTTTGGAATCCTGGTAAAATTTCTAACAAGTTTGATGTTGAAAGTTTTGAGAAAGGATGAGAAATGAATGAGTTACAGGGACCCTGGTTGGAGGTTGAAGATGAAGTCATTTCTAGGACTGGATTTGTGTTATATATTTATGGTTTTGTTTAAGTTAACGGATGTATAGCCACCCCAGTGGTAAGGCAGCGCGTGTATCATGTCAAGGGCGTGGGTTCAAGCCCCAGCGCTGCCACTTTTTCATTTTTTCAACATTTTCTTCTTTTTTGTCACACAGCATGCGCGCTCTGGGCCCCCTGTGTTGGACCCTTACATTTTTACTGCTCCTAACCCCCTCTTGCAGGTTTTACAGCAGGCCCATTATTTTTATTTTATTTTATTTTATTTTGCTGATTAACAAAAAAATATTAATGGGTCAGGCTTCAAACAAAACTGTTTTTTTTTCTAACATACACCCTAAATGCCATTTTCACCCCCTGACTTTTATTTTTATTTTTTATTTTTTATTTTTCTTTATTATTTTTATTATTATTATTATTATTATTAATAAAAACCCCAAAAAAATAGTTTATTTATTTATATATCTAATATATTTATATTCACTTATATTTTATTCCTTTAAAAAACAAAAAGACAAAAATATTTTCTTAAACAAACTTAATTTATTTTTCTTAATAAATTAATAATTAGATTTAGGTTTAGTTATTTTCTTTTTTATTTAAAATTAACTTAGAATTTAGGTTTCTTTTAATTAACTATTTTCCATATTATTTTGATTAAACTTAAACCCTTTTCTAAAAAACCTAAAAAATGCTTTCTAACTTAATTTCTTTTCTTAATTAATTTAGGTTTAACTTTTTTAATTTAATTATTTATTTTCTTTTAGATAATTAGGTTAAAACCCTTTCCTCAAAAACCAAACAAAATCCATTTTCTTTTCCATTTATATCCTTGTACATTATATTCCTTTCAATTCTTGTACATTATTTCACTATGGTTATAATATATAATTAGGTTTAATTTCTTGCAATCCTCATTTTTAATTTGTATACCCCATCCCCAAATGATGTAATAGCGTAGAATATTTACTTTCCACAATTTATCACTTTCATATAAAATGCTAGTAATTAGGGTTTGTATGGGAAGATAAAAATCAACAAGTAGATAACCCTAATCAAAGATTAAATGCATGCAAATCAAACACACTATGCACACATCTACCCCTAAGGTAAACTCCACTTTTTGCCTAAAAAATGGTCATGTTATGCATGTAGGATGTCTTAGCAAAAACAATCAAAATACAAGATCATAGTCCCTCGATGATGCTTCAAATGTTGCCTTACAAATGATCTTAGTCCCTCAAAGAGAAATGTTGAGATATCTCCCAACATTGCTATCATGACTATATGATGATCCATGTCCATCCCTTTACATCCAAAGATAAGGCTTCTTACTAATCAATGGTAAGATAGCAATATCAAAGGAAAGGAGAGAAATGAACAAAATACTTTGTGTAGGTAGAAACGTTCTTAGTTGCTTGCTCACTTTCAAAACAAACACTTTCAAAATAAACACACACCAAACACTTTCAAAACATGAAATATTTTCAAAAGTCTAACACTTTGTATACATTTTCTCTGAAACTAGAATCATTACAAAGTTCACCTAAACGAAGGCGCATTTTCAAAATACTTTCAAAAACCACCACAAAGCATATTTTCAAACAAAGCATATTTTCAAAAAAAAAAACAAGTTATCTAGCAAGCAACTAAGAGCCCATATATAACTATGGATGAAAAGGATTCTAATACCTTCCCTTTTCATAATCTACCCCCCGAACTCAATAAATAATCTCAAAGGTCTTTCCTGTTATTTTCAGCCTTTCCTTATTGGATAAAAGAAAAGTCGATGGTGACTCTTGTTAACCGCAACAATTGCGACCAAACGCAAAACATCCCAAGTCATTTCTCCCACTGTATTACAATGGTGATGATGGATTTTAATTATTTATGATGATTCTGAACTTGATCTTGAATATTTGAAATTTGGATTTGAACCTTGCTTTCTTGAATTATGCCTTGCAACTTGAAAATTAGTCTTAGGATGCAATTGAAAGTTTGAATGACCTAGTATGCCTTAAATGCAATATTAATTTAGAAATTCCAAATCTTCAATCTCCTATCCAAAATCAAGTCTTCTTCAATTAGCACTAAGAGCTCCTAATGCTTCTCTTCATTTGCAACTTGAACGAAACACATGATACCAAACTTTTTTTGGATAATTCACGAGATAAACTCAAAGATGACTAAAGAAAGACTTTCATTTGAAATTCAAAATCTTGCTCATGAATGAACATGGTGTGCTTTATTCTTCAAAGTGACATGAATTCCAAGGAATCCATGTGGACGGACTTTTCAAACTTAATACATTTGCCTATTAAAATATTGGTTCAATTTGACAAATTCGAACCACTTGAACTCATGGCCTCAAATAATCACCTGAACGAATACTTTCATCATAATGAATCCACACCAATTCAATCCTCTCAATCTCCATCAAACTTGTATAACAAGAAATGAGAGAACCAATAATGCCTTAATCTCAGTGAATTCATAACATCATCCTTGTATCACGTCTTGACTTGATGATCAACAAAACTTTAGTGCTTTGAATCCTTAAGAATGAATGATAAAGCTTGAAGCATATAATAACTCCTGGATATCTAATGATCCTCATCTGAACAAAAATCAAGCATGAGTATATATAAAACCTAATTCTCTGGCTTTGGATACTCAATAAGGAGAAAGATAACTTAAGCCAAAATCCTGGTTCAAAACAACCTCAGTTGCAACCTTGATGAGACACTAAGTGACATAAGTAAAAAACCTGATGCACTTTGCTCTGGATGAATATTTGATAAAGAAAGAAATCCATAAATCCTGAACTACAGTTCCATAATCCACTGCTTAAAGAGGGACCAAAAGAATCAGACTTTATTGAATATATACCTCAAAACGCTGTGAAATCCTAATATCGCACAACCACCCAACATTGAAGCTCAAGCGCTTCATTGAATGAAATGTATGCCATGTTAGTGACCTAATGGAGGTTATGTATATGATAATGCATAAGCCAGATGGTCCTTGTTAAAGGGTAGGACAAATTTGGGGTATTACACTAGATTCTAGAGATAGATTTAGAGTTGACATTCAGCTGGGTGTCTTTGATTAATGCCTTCGTGTTAGTTGTGTCGCTCTGAGAGATCATCGACACGATTAAAACGGTTGACTTCTGCGTTGTTGAGGTGGTTGAGAGATTGTTGTCGATGTGATACAATGGGTGTTTTGTTTGACATGTGATGACATTGATGAATATTGTAGATTGATTATAATTGGTTGATAGGTTTAAGTTTGTGACGAGTGGAGTACATTCGAGCCAGATAAGTTTTTCTTTCCTTTTTATAAATTTATTTTCTGTTGATAACCTTTTCCTAAAACCTATTTATCCCCCAAACTCATTAACGAGAGATTTGTCGAACAACAATTCAATACACCTATCTCTATGGACACGATACAGTATAACCTAAATATCACCCAGTAAAAATAATACTTTACTTTTTGCTTATCGCTTTAGCAAAATAGCACCGTTGTCGGGGATTAGTGTTATTTTTTTGCATTGCGATATTTTCTTTGTTTTTGAGTTTTGTATTTAATGTATATGTTGTATAGAATTTTTAAATTAACTTGTCTATGTTTAATTGCACATTTATTTGTATATGTTTATCAAAATTGTAAATAGTTACATGTTTTCTATACTTGTATATTTTTTCTTCTTTTCACGTTTGCCAAAAGTGTGGTTAGATGTGTAGTTCCGGTTAGAGCTCGAGGAGATGAGAGCAAAGGCGGGAGTGAAATCATTTGGCTCATTCGAAGCAACGTGTTGGTTTGTAAATAACAGGCGTTGAGCTTACGACATAAAAAAAGCATGTTTTTATTGTTTTTCATTTTTTCGTAGTTTGGTGAATTTTGTTTAAACAAGTTGAAATCAGTCCAGCTCTAAAAGTTATCGAATCTTCACTTTTCAACTTGTTTAGTTCAAATTCACCGGGTTATTTAGTATGTTTATAATAGTTCCTGTTAATGTGTTAAGTTTTGTTTTCCGCAAGCTTGTTGTGTTTAGCTTGAGGAAGTTTGTATGCTGTAAATATTATATGTTTGAGGTTGTGTAGGTGTGGTGGAGTAGCATGAAAATGCAGCAATTGTTTCTGTTCTTCTGCATTTTTCTACTATCTCTAAGTGTGGTCTGTCGCGCTTAGCACGGTAGAGCCCTCTTAGTGCGCTCTCCTGTGTTGCGCCAGTGAATTATTTTTATTTCACTTGGCAGTCCCTTTTCCCACTATCACCAAGGCCTTATAGTAGTAAATAAGAATAGTATTATTTTTCTAATTCTTTTGTTGTTGTTTGGGATCCAATTTCAGTCCGGTGACTTGAAGAATTTCGAGGTGATTTTCCGATTTTGATTGATTCAACTTGCAGATGTATGGTAATGATAGTTTTTGAAGTTGGTACATGTCAGGTACTTGTTTATCGCTTTCTATAACATAACATGTTTAGGAAACTTTTCATCTGTACAATTACCATTCCATTCATTCTTTTTGCATTACTTTCTCATAACATGAATCACTTTAGTTCCCTTTTTACCCCAAATGTGAGGAGTTTTCCATTGTTCATATATGCTGGAGGCCACAATTCTTGTTTTAAGTGGATTTCATTATGTTTAATATTTTGTTTGTGTTGATTATATGGATGCATGAGCATGATCAAAGCATTTCGTTTCATTTTAAGCACAACTACCTAGCCAAATAGTCAATTCACCTTGTCAGTGTGTGAACTTTTTTTAACCCCTTTGAGCTTTTTGTCGATGTCATGTTGTTTTTTCTAAATGCTTGTCTATGAGGGTTTGGTTCATCTTTTTGTATGGATATTGATTCATTGTTTTCTTGAACCCTCACCTATGATTTATGGTTTGAATTTTTACCTTGCTTTAGAAAGTAGATAGTATTCACATTATGATATGGGTGAATTCAAGTTGGGGAGAAAAATGATTGTGCACTTGCGGTTGATTGCTAGGAGGTTGAGAAAAAATGATAAAAAGAAAAGAAAAGGAAAAAATGTGAAAAAGAAGTGAAAATAAAAAGAAAGAAAAAAGATAAAAAAGTTTTGAAAAACAAAAACAAAAAGAGTTTGAATAATTGTGCGAATAAGTATTGTAATTGGTTTGAGAAATTTGGAATGAAGAAGAAGTTTGATTGGAATTGTGTTGCTTGAATCTTTGTGAGTTGATCACTCCCTTAGGTTAATGCAAGTTTTTTTTCTTCCAATTAGCTTTAGGAATTATCCCTTGTTTGTTAACCAAACCATATTACAACCTTGAAAAGCCCTTGTGATTCTTGCCTTTGTATTTTTAATATGAGTTTTTGGATGAATGGATAACTGAGTCTTTTGTTTGCAAGATTGTGGATGAGTGTTTTTTGTCCCTCACTTTTGTGTGTTTTTCATCTACCAGTGAATTTTTACTAGGTGTAATTCAGGATTGAGCTTGTTTTGTTTTAGAATGTTTAGTATTATTTTTGTACTTAGGATTCGTTTCGTTTACATGTTGTCTTTGTAGAACTGTGGTAAGTATTTACCTTATGTGTGCATTTTTGTTTAAACCATACATTTGTTTTCCGTTTTCAAAACTTGTTGATTCATGATTCTTTGGTTGATTACTTTTGGTTCTTTGAGTTGTTTGGCCTTGTTTGAGGACAAACAAGTTCAAGTTGAGGAGAGTTTGATAAGTGCAAATTGTAGCTATTTTTGTATATACTTTTTGTTGCACTTATCGACTCTTTGTTGTTAATAAATGTTAAATAAACCCGACTTTTATGTAAATATGTTTAGTTTGTGTATATTTGTGATTTTGATTCATTTGTGTAATGTTTGATAGATTTTACTTCTTTTATAGGTATTTATTGCACATTTGGAGCATCGAGGAATAAGGTGTCAAAGACACAACTTTGGATGTGCATTTTCGGAATAAAAGAACGTTTTTGAGAAAGTTCTGTCCAGGCATGCACGCTAAGCGGAAGTTGTAGCATGCTACGAGAGATTTTGTGAAGTTTTTCAGAAGCATAATTTTGAGCGCTCTTAGCGCGGATAGCACACTTAGGACAATTTAGGAGGTTTAATATGTAAATATCACGCAACCCGCTTAGCACGTTGAGGTCGCTTAGCACAGTCTGTTGAGATTTGTTTTATAACTTCATTTTTAGTTCATTTTTGTTGATGGTTTTTGGGGTGTTTTTGTTTCTAAATTCCATCAACCTTATTTTTGATGGATTAGCTTAGAAAAAACATTAGGTCTTTGCTTATGGATGATTGGAGGTGGATTTCTCATCGACCAACACTAACAAACTAGAATATTTGTGGTTTATCTCTTAACCTCTCTTTGTATTTCTATTTTGTTGGGTTTTATATGTATTTTTACTTTGAACTCATGTATGTTTGTCGCCCATGGCGTTGAATAAAACATGTTTTACAAATCTTTATCGATTGTTATCTTTGATTTTTTCTCGGTGCTAGGGATTTGAGTTGTTATAGACATATACTGCTCAGATTCTTATTTAGGATGATTATCTACTAGTTTATAGATTCTAGAGATAGATTTAGAGCTGACATTCACTTGGGTGTTTGTGATTAATGCCTCTGTGTTGGTTGTGTCACTCTGAGAGACCATCGATGCGATTAGCACGGTTGACTTCTGCTTTGTTGAGAGATCGCTGTCGAGGTGATATGGTGGGTGTTTTGTTTGACATGTGATGACAATGATGAATATTATATATTGAGTATAACTGGTCAATATGTTTAAGTCTGTGACGAGTAGAGTACATTCGAGCCAGATAAGTTTGTCTTTCCTTTTTATACATTTATTTTTTGTTGATAACCTTTTCCTTAAAACCTATTTATCTCCCAAACTCATTAACGAGAGATTTTTCGAACGACAATTCAATACACCAATCTCTGTGGACACGATACGATATAACCTAAATATTACCTGGTAAAAATAATACTTTACTTTTTGCTTGCCGCTTTATCGCTTCAGCAGTTATGTAAATGACAAACATGTTTGATAGATGGTTTTATTGACCATGCAATATTTTTGTTGTTTTGGGGGACTATATTTCAGCCATTAATGCTAGCCTGAGTTTTAGAAAATTCCGTATATGAATCTTTGAAATTTTCTAACGTTTTAATTCTCAAAAATCGGAGATGCATCTTCAGACTTTATTGATCTGCATGTTTGTTCTTTTTTTTGCTTTCAACTCATCTTGTTTCATATGTATAAGTGTAATGTTTGTATGGTTTACTAACTAGCATTACAGCTGATAGGTAAGACTAATTAAGGCACAATAGGATTGTATAACATACATCAGTTCGGAGGAAAAAGAGTCAGCCATCACAGGCTCATATTACCTCTAGCCCGGTTGATCCAGAGGCGTCAACTTTTATGGCTCATGTATCTCCGTCTTCTTCTTCCCGTAGGAGACATATGTCAACTACCCACGCATTCATGCCTCCATCTTCCGATAGGCAATATGTCTCATCTATTCAAGCACTTGAGGAAGCAAAGTTACTAGAGTCACTAGAGGTACCCGAGGCAAAAGAGGAAGTAGAGGCACCCCAGGCACTAGAGACACCTGAGGGGGGATACCCTCAGACCTGTCATAGTTACCTCTTTACCCAAATCATGCTACTAGACATATTTGATACAGATAGGTAAAATTTAGTTGGTTTTTTTCTTTGTAAATTATGTTTGTTATAATCGTGTTTGTTATAAATCTTGTTTGTTATAATTTTCTATAGGACAATGATGCTCTAAAATTCATTAACCATGACCGGAAGATAACAGGCTTAAAGTAGTCTAATATACAGTGGTTTCTGGATGTTTTATAGTTATTTGGACTGAAAAACTTGTGCAAAATAGATTATGTTACGATTAACTATAGTATGTTGTCTGCATTTATAGAGAGATGCCCCACAGAAACATCACCATGCCATCTTCCACGTGGTGAAATCTCCATTTCAACTATAAGAAAATACTCATTAGTAATTTTTCAAGTTCTTCTTTTCGTTTTTAAAATATTTTGAACAATGTATATATTTTTCCTTAAGATGCAAACTATTACTAAATGTTGCTAATTTTTAAATAAGAAAAACAAAAAATTTAAAAATATTATATAAACATATTTTAAATTATTTTTTAAATCACAATAATTATCAATATAAATAAAATAAAACCTCCCATTTTTATGACTCTTATATTACACTTTTTTTCTATACATTGGTTTTATCTCATTGAGTATTTTAGATTTTTAAAAAAATCATAAAACAACAGTTTTAAGTCTTTGTTTTCTTAAATTTTGATATAAATATTAAAATTTGTTAATTTTTATCTAATTTAATAACTATATTATAGGACTACAAAAAATAAATAATTTATTTAAAATAAAATATGTTTACTATATATAATATAATCTTTTTCTTTTATATTTTAATTTTGTTTAAAAATAACATTTTAAAGTATATATGAATAAAAGAAACAGTTAATATAATAAAAAAATTTAAAAATATTTAAAAAGAGAATAAACAAAAGAAAAAATTAATTTGGTCATCCTCATCTTTCTCTTTTTCCATAAAAGAGTAAGTTTTTCTTTGACAAAACAAAAAGCACAACAGTTACTCTTTTGAGTTTAATATAAAAAATAAATTCTCTTTATATTTAATAGTGGTGAAAATCACCTTTTAAAATATGAAAATACTTTTTGGAGATCCACTTCCAAATGCATCTATTAGCATGTTTCAGAAGTGCATCTCTGAAGACACTTTTTTTTCACGTTTTAAAACATAAACATTGAATTTGAACTTTTTGAGGTAGTTTCGAAGATGCACATGCAAAATATGCTGATAGGTGATTTCAGAAGTGCATCTCTGAAACTTCCTCTGTTTGTGTCAGTTTTGTTCGCACCAATTACCCCAACCATATGAAACAAACATAACATTACGGAAATTTCATAACGATTATATTAGATGTTCAAATATATGTGTGATGCGGTGGGAGAACTGACTTGAGGTTTTGCGTTTGTGTTCGCAAATGTTTCGGTTTAGCAAGAGTCGCCACCGACTTTTTATTTATCCAAAGGAAAGGTCAAAATGCACAGGAAAGACCTTTGAGATGTTTTCTTGGGTTCGGGGGGTAGATTATGAAAAGGGAAGGTGCTAGCACCCTTTTCATCCATGGTTTTCCATGGGCTCTTAGTTACTTGTTTTAATCACTTGCTTTTGCTTTTCAATTGTTTGAAATGGTGCTTTTGTGTGTGGTTTTGAAAGTATTTTGAAAAGAGGCCATCGTTGTGGCAACCTTTGTAATGATTCTTGTTTGAATGTATACAAAGGTGTTTGTCTTTTGAAAAATGTTTCAATGTTTAAAAGTTTGTTTTGGGAAATGTTTTGAAATTGTGTTGTGATGTGTTTTTTTAAAAATATCAAGGATGTTTGCAAGTTTGATCACGTAACTAGGAGCATCTACCTACCTACTCAAACATCTTTCCTAAACATTTTTAACCCTTTGGCATTGTTGTTTTACCATTGTATTTGGTAAACAACCTTGTGTTTGGATGTTAAACGGGACAGGCGCGGGTCATCGTATGACCATGATAGCAATTGTGCCAAGTATCTTAGCAAATTTTTGAGGGACTAGATCATTTTTGTTTAGGCAACCAAGATAGCTTCATCGAGGGACTATGATCTTTTGTTTTGATTTTTGTTTTGCCAAGACACCTAGCATGCATACCATGGCCATGTTTTTAAGGCAACAAGTGGATGAAACCCTAGGGGTGCTTGTGTGCATTGTGTTGTCATTTTCATGCATTTTTGTCTTGTGTTAGGTCAAGCTATTTGTTTGATTTTGGTTATTATACAAACCCTAATCTTTCTATCATGGCATATTTGAAAGCGATAAAGTGCGTAAAAGTAAATCTAACACTATTACAACACGATTATGGGGAGGGGGATACAAATTTGAATAGGGGGGTATTTGCAAGAAAATAAAACCCTAAGTCAACTATTACAACCAAATTGAATCCATTGTACAAATGATAAATAGATAAATATTTAAATGGACAATTAAATATAAATATGCACAATGTTTTTTGTATTATTTTTATGTATGTAAAAATAAACTACTTAATGTATCAAAAATAAGAAAATAAGAGATTATTTTTTTATTAAGGGTGGAAACCCTAATTTGTTTTAAGAAAATATATATATTATAATTATTTATTTATGTACAATAAAAATATATACAAATGTTAAAAAATAAAGATATGTGAGAAAATATTATTTAAGTGTATAAATAATAAAAATAAAAATATGTAATATTTTTATAACATTTACAAGTTTTTATTTTAAGAAAATAAAAGTATATTATTTAATAATTATTTCTATGTCCAAAAAATAATAAAAATAATAAAATAAAATGTGAAAATTTAAGAAAATATTTTTGGTAATTTTTAATGTTTAGAAAAATAATATAAAGTCAGAAATGTAAATAGAAATAGAAAAATATTTTAAAAAAATAATGAAATGGGCCAAGGGGATGTGAACACCAAGCCTAGGGGTGCAAACAGTCATGCCAAGCCAAGCCCAGCCCAGATGGCCTTCATCCCTGACCTTGTGACAAGAAATACGCGCGCCCTGTATTTAAAACTGGAAATGACGAGCTCAAAACTTAACCTAATCACACGATTCTAACCATATAAAAAACTTGTAACATGAAAGTTATAGAACATAATCACACGATTCTAACCATATAAAAAACTTAACCTAACTCTCAAAGACCAGAGAGAATTTCTCTGGCCCTAATTTCTAACTTAGTTTTTTCAGAAAGTTCATCATTCAAATTCTCCCAGCTCAGTTAACTTAAATGAATTCTATGCATATGTACAGCTCAAGGGTAATGAGTACTACATTTTTTATTCACAAACCTAAGCCTAATGTTTCCTAAATAGAGAGATAGAAGTTTGAACTTTACCTGTTTTAGTCAAGCTCGAGTATGGCAATGTAGGGGTTGTGAGTGAGGCCTGAGATACTTGTGAGCTTGCTTGAAGTTCCTTTGAGCTTTCCCAATGCCTAGCTTGCTTTGAACTTGCTTGAATATGCTTGTAGAAGTCAACCTGCAAAGTCCGAATTCAAAAATGGTGAAGTGTGTAAATGGAGTTACAGTGACTTGGGAATGGTTGGGATAGTTTAGGTAGGTTGTATGGAGTGTTTTGGAACTGGTTGCAAGCAAAATGCACGAGTGGTTTGTGATTTGGAAATCAAAATGCAGAACCTGCCCTGTTTTGAAATATTTTGGTGTTTTAGTGTACAAGGGTGTTTGAGGACTGGCTAGCTCATGTTTCTGACCTTAGGCAATATGCAAAACTTGTTTGAAATGTTAACAAAGCTTGGTTATATCAGATTGCAAAGATATGTGCTTTTTGCAAGTTGACTTGGTTTTGAAGAAAAATGTGAGTTGACAATGCAAAGGGATGTACTTGCTAGCTCCAAGCCTGCTGATAGTTGGTATACTTTTCTCTAAGTTTATGGAGTTGGTTTGCTACAAAGGATTGGGTTCACAGCTCAAGAGGAACAACTTGACATAAAGCCAACTTTATCAAAGTGGCAATGTTGCCTTTTTGCCATTTTTAGATTAATTCAATGTGTAAACTTCTAAAGCTCAGAACAATGCCTTAATCCATTGCGTTTGCATTCAATTTTTGAGTGTGGAAGGGTTTAAGGACCTGTAAACAAGTACAAGCAAGGCTGGACAGAAATTGCAACTTGTGTCAACATGAAAAATGCTATGGATCAAAGTGATATTTTTCCAAATTCAAACCTTCGATTCTACCTAACCACAAATGATCTTGAAGAGTTCTTGGACATTTTTGGAAAGATTGTAACATGCTCTACAATCCATCTTTGAAATGAATTTTGAGATTCCAATTGGAACTATGTGAAAAATTTCCATGAAGATAGGTCAAAATCCTGCCTAAACTAGGGCAAAATTTCACTAAGTTAAAAGTTTCATGGACCCTTGTTCATAAAATCATAACTTGAGATCCAAGAATATTATTGGAAAACTTTGTGAATCAAAGTTGTATATTTTGTGGAGGACTGAAACTTTCATGTTGGAAGTTTTGTTTGAATCCTATTGCATCACGGTGAAAATGTTGGGCAAAGTTGGGAAAAAATAAGAAAATTTCATAACTTAGAAAATTTCTAAGTTATGAAAATTTTCAATCTTAAACCCTAATTTCCAAAACTAGGTTTCTTGATGAACAAGTTTCATTTTTTGACACATCTTGATGAAAAATGACCCTTGGCACTTGATTTGGACCAAAAAGTCAAAGTTTGACTTTTCAGTGTACAGTTGATTTTTGATCAGTTGACTGGAAAATTCATCTGTCAATCCAATGCTTTTGAGATCTTTTGAACCTTGTGATTAGGTCAATATGATTCCATTGAGTCCTTGAATCCATACTTGAACCCAATTTGCCATTGGCTAGGTGAAAAATTAGAAATTGCCCTTCTGCAGTCAAAACCCTAAAAATGACCATTTTACCCTTTTGAACATCTGATCAAATTTCTTGAGGAGTTGTGGTCCAAACTTGATCAAATGGTTCACATGAGTCTATAATGTTGATGTGGATTAAAAATTATGAGGTTTGACTGTAAATTGGCCACAGTTGACTTTTCCCTAATACAGTTGATTTCTAGGTCAACTGTCCAATTGACTGGGCAAAAATTTGATTCAAAGCTTGAAACTTGGTATGGGTAATCTTGTAAGTCCAACATGAAGTATGAAAGTCACTTTAAGCATTGAAAGTCCAAAAATCCTTGTGCAAACTCAAACCCTAATTTCAGGTCATCAGTGCAAGGAGAGGTCTTGAGCAGAGCAAACCTTAATCCTGTCTGGAGTCCAAAGAGCCTTGTGAGGGGAAATCTTGATAAAATGAGAGGGCAAATTTTGGGGTACAACAGCTGCCCCTGTTCAATCTTCTTGAACCTGAAGAGTTATATTGGCGAGTTTGCCTTTTGTGACTCGAAGGTAAAAGAGGATTGGACACTAGAGTGCCCGTAAATTTGCACTCGTCAGAATGTAGTTGAGGGAATGGGCTTAAAGATGCCATTTGGAGATGGTAGAATCTTGTCGGAGATGGGCTTAAAGATGCCATCCAAGAATGTTTGTTGAAAATTAGGAGAATGAACATCAAAATGGTATCCGTATCTGGAACGTATCCGAGCTGTAACTGTATTTGATTCTGAATGAATAGCAGAATGACTTCTGTGTCTGGAGTGTATCTGTATTGTATCTGAATCTGAAATCTGAATAAGTGACAGAAAGACATCCGTGTCTGGAGCATCTCTGGGCTGGGGATAAAGTTAGAATGAGTGACAGAATGGCAACCGTGTCTGGTGCGTATCTGGACTGTATCTGAAGTCGAGATCTGTTTGAGTAGCAAAATGACTTCCATGTCTGGAGTGTATCTGAACTGTAACTAGGATCTGAATAAGTGACAAAATGACTTCCTTGTCTGGAGTGTATCTGAACTTGAATTGATAGTTGAATCTGAATGAGAAATAGAATGGCTTCTGTGTCTGGAGCGTATCTAATCTGTATCTGATTGTTGAAGTCTGAATGAGTGACAAAATGGCATCCGTGTTTGGCGTGTATCCGTACTGTATCTTGACTTTGAATTCTGAATGAGTAATAGAATGACCTCTGTGTCTGGGGTGTATCCACACTATATCTGAATAAGAGATCTGAATGAGTAACAGAATGACTTCCGCATCTGGAGTGTATTCGTACTGTATCTAAAATCTTTGAATATTTGTTGAAAGATAGCTTTTAATCTTATCCTGAAAAGGGTAAAATGTTAGCTGAAACACATGGTTATGTTGCATGACATGTATGATGCAATAAATGTGTCTTATCAATGTTTATGATATATGAATGTAATGTATGCGCATGTAAGCTGATTAGCTGTCTTGCTGAGGAGAATAAATCCTTGATAGCTGGAGATAATAAAATCCTTGACTGCTGCCGGGGAGAATAAATCCATGACCGTTGTTGGAGATTCAAAATCTTTGATTGTTGAGGATGAGAAATCCATGGACCACTGTTGGGGATAGAAAATCCTTGGCTACTTGTGGGGATTATCAAAACCTTGACAACTTCCGTGGGGATGAGAGAATCCTTCATGACTTTCCTGGGGATGTAGGGATCTGCTCAAGTCTGCCTGAGAAACCTGCTTCGGGAATCCAGAGAACTTTGACGACTATGGCTGGAGATTACATCATGGGAATCCAAAACCTTGATCTGCTGGAGAATAAAGAAGACTTTGATGGCTTCTGCAGAGAACTAAGAATGAGAAACTTCGATCTTCTGGGGAAATTGAACCCTTGGGGGCTTCACTGGAGGAGTGAGCATGAGAATCTTCGATCTGCAGGGGATTAAAAAATTTGACGAATTCATGCTGAGAAGTAACGAAAACTCTGGCAACTTCACTGGGGAATCAGGAATGAGAATCTTTAGTCTGCTAGAGGAATTTGAATCCCTGGGAACTTCAAACTGGGGAGTTAAGAATGAGGATCTTCATTCTGTTGGGGAGTAATAAACTTTGTGGGGAATAGCTATACTGCTGGAGAGTAAGCTATCCTGTTGGTAAGTAAGTTCAAGACTCTGGGGGAAGAGGTTTATTCTTGTTTGGAAAAAGTTCAGGAGTTTGTGTTTTATGCCAATCTACTGGGGAATTATCCTTCGTTGGGGATAAAAGTTAACTGTTATCTGGTTGATTTTCAGATTTTAAGACAACTTGTTGGGGAATCTGGAGAAAACTGTATGGTTTCTGTTATGGATTGATAGTTGGAAACTTGACTCCGTTGGGGAAGAAGGTTTCATCTTTGCTTGGGATTTATGACCCAAAGTTTTTGCTCCGCTGGGGATTGGGAGTTGGAAAACTTAACTCTGATGGTGGATTAAAGGTTTGAAATATAACTCCGTTGGGGAATGAGAGTTTGAAGTTTGGACTCCGGTGGGGATTTTTGAAATTTAATTCCACTGGGGATAATGTATTTCAAGGTTGTAGCTCCGCTGGGGATCTAGATGATGTACTGAAGGGGATTTCTCTTGGAATAGCCTAAAGACGTTTTCCTATCATTTCAACCTGTCAGTAATTATTCTTCCACATTTCGTTTATTTGTAAACAGTGATTATATTCAAATGCATATGCTTATTTAATAAATCATTGGACGTTTTCAAATAAAACACAAGTGTAAAGAAAAAGGAAAGGCCAATAGTTTTTTGCACTTTGAAGTATCTTTGTATTAACTTTGTGTAAGTATTTTGTACAAAGGAGACAGACATCCTAGTAAGAGAATGTTGTCATAAAAATTGAGAAAAATTTATACAAAGAAAGATGGCTATGTGTAAAAATTCCATGGGGTTCCCATTCTGCTATAGCCTTCGTAACTCTGGATATCTTGTCCATTCGTTGCTTCCTCCTATGATGATTAGATTGATCAGAAGCTCGAAGCTTGTTTGTGAAGAGATTGTCCTTAAAGTGATCCGACGAGACATAGTCATACGCTTTAATTCCCTAACTTTTGCCTGGACCGCCCTTTCGGGTTTTCAGTCCACCGGGAAACCCTTTTTTGCCCAAGTCTCCCTTTCGGGTTTTCAACTTGCCGGGTGTACATATTTTTTTTATATTTATCCCTAATTTTTGCCTGAACCGCCCTTTTGGGTTTTCGATTCAACGGGATGCCCATTTTTGCCCAAGTCGCCCTTTCGGGTTTTCAACTTGCCGGGTCGTTTATGCGTAGTATCTTTTGACTATGTCTGCGTTCGCAGGGTGCGGCAGGTCATCGCCATCCATGGTGGTCAGGATCATTGCCCCACCAGAAAAGATGTTTTTGATCACAAATGGTCCTTCGTAAGTAGGAGTCCATTTGCCCCTGGGATCACTTTGCGGCAAGATGATCCGCTTGATTACAAGATCCCCGACTTGATATACTTGGCGTCTGACTTTCTTGTTAAATTCCTTGATCATTCGCTTTTGATACGCCTGACCATGGCAAACAGCAATAAGTCGCTTTTCGTCAATCAAGTTAAGTTGATCAAGTCGAGTATGAATCCAATCGTCTTTACTCAAACCAGCATCCTTCATGATTCTCAAGGAGGGGATCTGAACCTCGATAGGTAAAACAGCTTCCATTCTATATACAAAAGAATATGGTGTTTCCCCAGTTGATGTTCGTGCCGTGGTACGGTACCCGTGCAGAGCAAATGGTAACATCTCATGCCAGTCCTTGTAAGTGACTGTCATCTTTTGAATGATCTTCTTGATATTTTTGTTCGCAGCTTCGACAGCACCGTTCATCTTTGGCCGATAGGGAGATGAATTATGATGTTGAATCTGGAACTGCTCGCACAGAGCGGTGATCATAGTGTTGTTCAGGTTTGTACAGTTGTCAGTGATGATCCTGTCAAGGATACCATACCGGCAAATGAGGTTCTGCTTGATAAAGCGGGCAACAACATTCTTTGTGACAGATGCGAAGGAAGCAACTTCGACCCACTTGGTGAAGTAATCAATGGCCACCAGGATGAAACGGTGTCCATTGGATGATGTAGGCTTGATCTCTCCAATCATGTCGATTCCCCACATCGCGAATGGCCAAGGAGTTGTTAAGACATTGAGAGGAACTGGAGATATATGTACCTTTTCAGCATATATTTGACATTTGTGACAAGTACGGGAATGTTGATGGTAGTCATCTTCCATGGTAGACCAGTAATAGCCTGCCCGTAGAATCTTCTTATCCATCGTGTGACTGCTTGAGTGGGTGCCAAAGGTACCATTGTGCAGTTCAGCCATGATCTGTTCAGCTTCAACCTTTTCCACACAATGAAGCAGAATGCAATCATGATTGCGCTTGTATAGGATACCATTGCTCATAAAGAGCTTGGCAGAGAACCTCCTTAAGAACTTTTTGTCGTTGACTGAAGCTCCTTCAGGGTATTCTTGTGTTTCGAGATACCTTTTGACGTCATGAAACCAAGTTCGGTCCATTACTTCTTCGGTATTAATCTCGTGACAATGTGCAGGTTCGTCCATCCTTTCAATGGTGATTTGAGGAGCCTCATTATCCCAGTTAAGTTTAAAAATGGATGACATTGTAGCCAGCGCATCTGCTAGCTGATTCTCTTCTCGCGGGAAGTGCTCGAAGTTAATCTGCTCAAAATGTGGTAAAAATGTCAAGACATGTTCTTTGTAAGGGATGAGATTTGGATGTTTAGTATCCCACTCTCCTTTGATTTGACTGATAACCAAAGCAGAGTCCCCAAATACAATCAAAGATTTGATTCCCAAGTCAATTGCAACCTTGAGACCAAAGATATAAGCTTCATACTTGGCCATGTTGTTGGTGCAGCTGAAGCAGAGTCTGGCTGTGAAAGGTGTATGGCAACCTTCTGGAGAGATAAGTACTGCACTGATACCGTTGCCAAGTGCATTGGAGGCACCATCAAAGTACAGAGTCCATCGGGATCCTTGTTCAGGTCCGTCATACGGTCTGTTTTCTTCAATGTTGCTCAAAGTCATGATATCCTCGTCGGGGAAGTCGAACCTCATGGATTGGTAATCTTCGACAGCTTGATGGGCCAGATGATCGGCTAGTACACTCCCTTTTATATCTTTTTGGGTCGTGTAATGTATGTCATATTCGGTGAGGATCATCTGCCATCTAGCGATTCTTCCAGATAGAGCAGGCTTCTCGAAGATGTACTTGATCGGATCCATCTTAGAGATCAGCAAAGTGGTATGTGTTAACATATACTGCCTTAGCCAGCGAGCAGCCCATACCAAAGCGTAGCAAGTTTTATCGAGCAGTGAGTATCGGGTCTCACAGTCGGTAAACTTTTTGCTAAGGTAATAAATGGCATGCTCTTTTCGGCCAGACTCGTCATGTTGGCCTAGTACGCACCTCATTGAGTTCTCCAGGACAGTCAGATACATGATTAACGGCCTTCCTTCGACGGGTGGCATCAAGATAGGAGGTTCCAGCAAATACTCCTTGATTTTATCGAAAGCAACTTGACAGTCATCATTCCATTTAACCACCTGATCTTTCTTCAACAACTTGAAGATTGGTTCACAGGTAGATGTTAGGTGAGAAATGAACCTTGCAATGTAGTTTAGGCGTCCCAAGAAACCTCTAACCTCCTTCTCAGTGCGAGGGGCAGGCATTTCTTGTATAGCTTTGACTTTGGCAGGATCAACCTCGATGCCTTTGTTACTGACAATGAAACCCAAGAGTTTACCGGACCTGACTCTGAAAGTGCACTTGTTAGGGTTCAGTCTGAGCTTATATTCTTTCAACCGGACAAACAGCTTTTGCAGATGGTCGATGTGTTCTTCTTCAGTTTGTGAACGGGCTATCATGTCGTCTACGTAGACCTCTATCTCATGATGTATCATATCATGAAACAAAGCCACCATGGCGCGTTGATAGGTTGCCTCGACATTCTTCAGTTCGAATGGCATCACTTTATAACAAAACGTACCCCACTGTGTAACAAAAGTAGTTTTATCCATGTCTTCAGGGGCCATTTTGATCTGGTTGTACCCTGAAAATCCGTCCATGAAAGAAAATACCTTGTGCTGAGTTGTATTGTCAACCAAGATGTCAATGTGCGGTAGTGGAAAATCATCTTTAGGGATAGCCCTGTTTAAGTCTCTATAATCCACACACATTCCGACTTTGCCGTCCTTTTTAGGCACGGGCACAATGTTAGCAACCCATTATGGATAGGAAGTAACAACAAGAAATCCAGCATTGAACTGCTTCATAACTTCAGCTTTGATCTTTTTAGACATGTCGGGCCTCATGCGACGAACTTTCTGTTTAATTGGTGGACAGTCTTCTCTTGTAGGGAGACGGTGAACCACAATATTTGTATCAAGTCCCGGCATGTCTTCGTAGGACCAGGCAAAGATCTCAACATATTCATTCAACAATTGAACTAAGTGCTCCTTGACACTTGGATCTAGGTTGGCACCCACTCTAACTTCTTTTCTGTCTTCCTCTATTCCCAAGTTGATTGTCTCTAACAACTCCTCGTGAGGTAGAATAGCCCTTTCTTCCTGCTGCAGCAGTCTAGCCAATTCTCCAGGCACTTCACAGTCTTCATCACCTTCGTACTCGGCATGGTAGACTAGATCTTCAGAGTCACTGAAGGCCATATTAGAATTGTTACCCATGGAATCCGGAATGGATGGATACCTACATTGGTGAGTGTGGGTGTGTGTAAGGAATAGCCACCTTTAAACAAAAAAAATGTAAAAAGAAAGAAAATGAACACAAAAGTTTATATATGAAAACATCCATGATTCATTGAAATGGCATATGAAGATGAAGAATCAAACCCTTACAAATGGACCTATGTACCTCGGGTAAGGCACAAGGTTAAAGGTGTACGAATTGTTTAAGAATTATTACAAACCAACAGAAATGTTTGAAAGATAAATTATTGATTGATGAATGTAATGGGAATAAAGTCCTTTGCCTCCCAATTGCTCAATCCTCCTTCAACGGTATGGAAAATCCAGTCTTCTAGGTTGCTCTCCTCTTCACCATCCTCCAGAGCACTGACTCTATGATGGGTGATCTTCACTGGTGGCCCTCCAGCCCGGGAGCGGCGCACAACCTTTTGAGCAGAAGCAGTGAAACCCAAGCCGAATTTATCAGATTTAAAGGGAAAGTCTGGAAGTTTCCCCCAGATCGTGCTTCCTCCTTCTTCAATCACAGCCTTCGCATATTTGAGTGACGACATCTGAGGTGGAGTCCTGGTAATCATGGGTACAGAAGGCACTGCCGCAATCTGTTTCGATGAATTCACCATCCAATTCCATATAGCGGAAAGAAATAAGATGGCTTATCATGTATTCCTCCTCACCGTGAACTGTCACAATTTTCCCCTGAACAGGGTACTTGAGCTTCTGATGGAGAGTAGAAGTAACGGCTCCAGCATGATGAATCCAGGGTCTTCCCAACAAGCAAGAATAGGAGGTACGGATGTCCATGACATAGAATGTGGAATTGAAGGTTTCAGTGCCCACTTTAATCGGGATGTCCACCTCCCCATGGACCATCCGTGTAGAACCATCAAAGGCTCTGACAATGATGTTGCTGGGCTTCAAAGTTAGACCTTCACAATCTAGCCTATCCAATGCCTTCTTTGGTAAGACGTTCAGCGATGCACCAGTGTCTACCAGAACGTGTGCCAGAGTAGTCCCTCTGCATTCCACCGAGACATGCAAAATGTCATTATGCTTTCTCCCTTTGACTGTTAGATCGGCATCGGAGAATCCTAGACCGTTGTCTGCTGTCAGGCTAGCTACACATTCCTGGAACTGGTCCGCAGAGGTTTCCTGGGGCACATGGGCCGTCTTCAAGAATTTGATCAGAGCTTTGGCATGAGCTTCTGAACAAAGAAGCAAGGCCAGCATAGATATTTTTGAGGGGGTTTGCCCCAGTTGCTCAACAACATTATAATCGCTTTTCTTGATTATTTTCAAAATCTCTTCCATTTCTTTTTTAGAGGTCTCAGGGATGATCAACGGCTGAGCCCTCGTCCTGACAGGCTCTTCTTGGATCCCTTTCCCTCTATCACCAGTAACAGCAGAGGGGATAACTTTAGGAGTTACAACTTCTTCAATAATTAGAGTTCTCTCAGATATGTTGACCGGTACATGAGTAACCTTAGGAGCGGCTGAGGGTCCGAAGATTTCCTTTGGAGGCGCAATCTCCGGAGAGAAAATTCTTCCACTGCGGGTGATTTTACTCGTTCCGGCAATGTTTCCAATGTCGGAAATCTCTTCATCATAACTCTCTTCAGTTGATTCAATTTGTTTAACACCGTGGTAGAAGATCTCTCCCCCATAGTTCCACGGTATTGATTTGTTGGACTTGTACGAGATAGGCCCCGACATGGTTATCTTCAAAGGTACAATCTTCAGATCGGATGTAATCTTAACAGGTCTTTTGGAGACCTTGGAAAGATTAGAGGATATGGTAATTAACGAAACATCATTGACAAGAGTCGGTGTAACAGGAGTCTTTTCAAAAAGTATCTCTTGGTTATCCATTAGGCGCTGGATGCCTAACTTCAACAACGGACAGTCGGTTGGTAAGGAAGAACAAAGGCAACAATCTTCTTCACAACCTGGGAAAATCTCAGCCTTCAACAAATTCAGCTTGATTATCGGTAACAGAGTCATCAACTGATCAACAGTAGCAACAAAAAGATCTTTTTCAACAGCATGGACGTTGTGACCATGTTTTGGCATTGGAGCAGAGATCACGTTAGGATTTTCAGGGGCGTCGAATTCCACTTCTTTAGCATCTATCAAGTCCTGAATCTTATTATTGAGGGCCCAACAATTGTTGGTGTCATGCCCCAGGCTGTCTGAATGATAAGCACACTTGGCGTTTGAATGGTAGTAAGGAGAAGAGGTATTCGGATTCTTCGGCGCCTCTTTCAAACTGGCAAGGTTTAACTTCAACAGATGAGGGAGAACCTGAGCAGGTGTCATGTTGATCCGGGTGAATTGTTGTGCAGGCCTTTCCACCCTTGCTTGGTTGGTTCTGGGTTAATTGCTTCTAGGCTGATCAGCTGCAGACTTCTGAATTATTACAGCCCCCACCGTTGGCCGACGCTCAACTCTTTCTTGACTTCTTTGGGAGTAGACAATTGAGACCTCTTTCTTGGCTAGAAAAGTCTTTTTGATGGCAGCGGAAGCAGATGCATCCTTTTGAATTTTTCCGCTCTTGATTCCAACTTCAACTCTCTCACCAGTCAGAATTAACTCGGTGAACCCCGCAGACGAACTTCCAATCAGGTGATTGAAAAAGGGGCCTGACAGTGTACCCAAGAACATATCTACCAGCTCCCTCTCGGATAGAGGTGGTTGTACTCGTCCCGCCAAGTCTCTCCATTTATGGGCATACTCTTTGAAACCTTCATTTGAGACCATGCCCATACTCTGTAATTGAGTACAGGTTGGTGCTAAATCCGCATTATATTGATATTGTCTGTAGAAGGCAGCAGCCAAATCCTCCCAATTGTGCACATCAGACCTTTCTAGCTGGTAGAACCAATCTAACTGCGTCCCTGAAAGGCTGTCCTGGAAGAAATGAACCCACAGATCCTTATCAGAAGAATGTGGTTGGATCTTTCTGACGTAGGATTGCAGATGCATCTTTGGACAAGACAAACCATCATATTTAGCAAAAATAGGCACCTTGAACTTAGGGGGAATGACAATCCCAGCAACCAACCCTAGCTCTTCGAAATCCAGCCCATGCACTCTTTGTACCTCCATAGCTGCCAAACGCTCTTCCAGATTCTTGTATTTGTCGTCTGCAGGAGGGTACTGCTGCTCAGAATAGTCTTCATCCTCTTCATCTTCTTCTTCCTCAGACTCAGATTGCACTGATGTTCCTTTACCCTTTCCTACCCCTTCATCAGATGTTGAGGGGAAATCCAGGACCCTTCTAGCTTGACCTTTAAATCTTCTACCCATGGTAGCCACACCAACCCTCTTCTTTTTCTTCTTTTCCTTTTCCAGTAGACCTTTGAGCTCCTCCTGACCCTTTGCCAAGGTCATGAGTAGCTGTTGGAACTGTGAATTCTGCGCTTGTAAGTCTTTGACCGTCTGCTCTATATCCATCTTGCTGAAATAAATAGCAGAGAGATAAGGAAACCTGGTGTGAAGACCTGCTTATGCATATGATGAATGATGTGTTATTCATGTAATGCATTCAAGGATTCAGAAATTCAAATTTGTTTTAAACAAAAAGGAACACACGTCATATTAATAAGATAGAATTTGTTAGTACATAAATGCCCCATGGGCAAAATAATACAAAAATTCTAATGTAAAAAGAC
This sequence comes from Vicia faba, assembly GCA_948472305.1. Taxonomy (NCBI): domain Eukaryota; kingdom Viridiplantae; phylum Streptophyta; class Magnoliopsida; order Fabales; family Fabaceae; genus Vicia; species Vicia faba. Next base: position 1,470,981,982 of record OX451735.1, on the reverse strand, counting down.
GTTGCGCACCCTCTTTGGTGCTATGTAGGTGTTGAGAGTCTGCTCTTCGTGAAGTTAGCGAGTAAGTTCCAAAACCTTCTTCTCACTGGCGTAGAATTGGGCTTCAAACGTATCACGCTCTCCCTTGAGCTATATCCAACTCCTTTGCAAATCTTCAAGTGATGTTGGCATGTCAGGATGTAGGAGGGTGTATGGAACCTCTCCTTCCAAAACAGGCTCTTTGATCACAGGAAGTATGTAGGGGTAAGGTCTCTTAAGACTTTGGGCGCGGGTTCATTCCCACTTGAGGTAAGGCTCAAGTGGGATGGAATTCTTGTGTCCCAAGGTCTTACTGTCCACCTTGTTGGGCATCCTCCAAGCTCGGATGAACCTTTGTCGAAGTCCTTGATCATCGTTGTCGAAGTCAAAAACCAAGTCTGGAATCAGCATGTCATGTGGGCCATCCCTTCAGGCATACCCAAACTGTCTCAGAGCCAAGTAGGGGTTATAGGTGATGCCTCCCCTAATGCCAAGTAGTGGGGCATTAGGAAATTCCCCACAACGATCAATGATGATAACATTTTCTCTGGATCGAGAACACCAATGAACATTTGAATGTGTAAGAGTCATCAATCATTGTGACCACCTCAATCCTTGCTCATTCTTCCAAACAGATTGGGGAAGGTGAGAAATGAACCACCTTGCTAGTAGAGGAGTACAACACATGAGAACACCTCTTTTTCTCATTGTTCGTGTGTGAAATGAGTGGAGGATATCCCCAAGCAATGTAGGCACCGGGTTGCGAGCCATGAAGATTTTGACAGCATTGACATCTATAAGCTGGTCAGGGTTTTGGAACAAGACCAACCCATAGATGAGAAGGGCTACAATCTCCTCGAAAGCTTGTAGGTCTAGTGAATTCCAGCATTCTTGAGCTTTCTCAAACAAAAACTTTGCCAAGAAACCCTTGACACCACTTCTGGTTTCCCAATGACCTTTGACATCAGATGGTTGCAAGTGTATGGCTTGAGCAACATCTTCAGGCTTTGGATCTCTTTCCGTATCGTTGTAGGGTAGTTGATGGAGAATAGGAATCCTCAGGAGTTGAGAAAATTCCTCCAAAGTAGGCACTAGCTGGTAATCAGGAAATGTGAAGCAGTGGTGTAGAGGGTCAAAGAATTGGAAGAGAACTTTCACCATGTCTTCCTCTATGTTGGAGTTGACCAAGTTGAGAAGTCTACCATGTCTTTCAGTGAATAGAGAATTCTTTGGAATCTTGGAAGCAAGCTCCTTGAGTTGAGAAGGGATTCTCATAAGGTTGACCTGAATAGTTTTCCGGCGGAGTGAATCCATTACCTACAAAACAGGAACAAAGGTGAAGATCCAAACCCTTGAAATGGTTAGTGGATGCAAATGATGCTTCATGATGCTCATGATGTATGCACAAGTATATGTACAAACAAATCACACAAGTTCCTAGTTTCAGGCTTGCATGGGGTTTCATAGGTAAGTACTCTCTTGAAGTTTAGTTGGCTCAACCTGTCCTATAAATAGTATCCGGGTTCTAAGGAACTCAATATCACTGGATTATTTTCTGTGTTCATTGTTTCAGTTTATCCACTTTACTGGCAACCGAAATATTCCAAGAAAACAACCCTCAATGAGTGTAGTATCGAGTATCTACCAACTTCGGACTGCACCAAAGCCGGTTATCTCACTACCCCTAAAATGGACAAGATGGTCAAGTAAAGGTTCTAAAAGTCCATTAGTGCTTTATGACATCACTCAGCGGCCCCGTATTCTCTTTGATTAACTCAAAGGCTACCGGTACCCACAAATATGTCGCACTAATATAGCTATTGCTTCAACTATGTTGATATACCCCGCACAGTTTCCACAATATATTGCTATTTACCTATGAATATTTCCCAAATCCGGGTAGAGGATTCAAACCCAAACAATAGAACCAAATGTAAAGCAATTAAGTCAAGCAATATAAGCATGTAAAGGTGATCTAAAACCCTAAGGTAACCCCACTTTTAGATGATTCCCCAGCAGAGTCGCCAGTTCTGTGATGCGGTGGGAGAACTGACTTGAGGTTTTGCGTTTGTGTTCGCAAATGTTTCGGTTTAGCAAGAGTCTCCACTGACTTTTTATTTATCCAAAGGAAAGGTCAAAAAGCACAGGAAATACCTTTGAGATGTTTTCTTGGGTTCGGGGGTAGATTATGAAAAGGGAAGGTTCTAGCACCCTTTTCATCCATGGTTTTCCATGGGCTCTTAGTTACTTGTTTTAGATCACTTGCTTTTGCTTTTCAATTGTTTGAAATAGTGCTTTTGTGTGTGGTTTTGAAAGTATTTTGAAAAGAGACCATCGTTGTGGCAACCTTTGTAATGATTCTTGTTTGAATGTATACAAAGGTGTTTGTCTTTTGAAAAATGTTTCAATGTTTGAAAGTTTGTTTTGGGAAATGTTTTGAAATTGTGTTGTGATGTGTTTTTTTGAAAATAGCAAGGATGTTTGCAAGTTTGATCAAGTAACTAGGAGCATCTACCTACCTACTCAAAGATCTTTCTTAAACATTTTTAACCCTTTGACATTGTTGTTTTACCATTGTATTTGGTAAACAACCTTGTGTTTGGATGTTAAACGGGACAGGTGCGGGTCATCGTATGACCATGATAGCAATTGTGCCAAGTATCTTAGCAAATTTTTGAGGGACTAGATCATTTTTGTTTAGGCAACCAAGATAGCTTCATCGAGGGACTATGATCTTTTGTTTTGATTTTTGTTTTGCCAAGGCACCTAGCATGCATACCATGGCCATGTTTTTAAGGCAACAAGTGGATGAAACCCTAGGGATGCTTGTGTGCATTGTGTTGTCATTTTCATGCATTTTTGTCTTGTGTTAGGTCAAGCTATTTGTTTGATTTTGGTTATCATACAAACCCTAATCTTTCTATCATGGCATATTTGAAAGCGATAAAGTGCATAAAAGTAAATCTAACACTATTACAACACGATTACGGGGAGGGGGATACAAATTTGAATAGGGGGGTATTTGCAAGAAAATAAAACCCTAAGTTAACTATTACAACCAAATTGAATCCATTGTACAAATGATAAATAGATAAATATTTAAATGGACAATTAAATATAAATATGCACAATGTTTTTTGTATTATTTTTATGTATGTAAAAATAAACTACTTAATGTATCAAAAATAAGAAAATAAGAGATTATTTTTTATTAAGGGTGGAAACCCTAATTTGTTTTAAGAAAATATGTATATTATAATTATTTATTTATGTACATTAAAAATATATACAAATATTAAAAAATAAAGATATGTGAGAAAATATTATTTAAGTGTATAAATAATAAAAATAAAAATATATAATACTTTTATAATATTTACAAGTTTTTATTTTAAGAAAATAAAAGTATATTATTTAATAATCATTTCTATGTCCAAAAAATAATAAAAATAAAATAAATTTTGAAAATTTAAGAAAATATTTTTGGTAATTTTTAATGTTTAGAAAAATAAAATAAAGTCAGAAATGTAAATAGAAATAGAAAAATATAGAAAAAAATAATGAAATGGGCCAAGGGGGTGTGAACAGCAAGCCTAGGGGTGCAAACAGTCATGCCAAGCCAAGCCCAGCCCAGATGGCCTTCATCCCTGACCTTGTGATAAGAAATACGCGCGCCGTGTATTCAAAACTGGAAATCCTGCATACGTGCTCAAAAGCAAAAACTTGCAACATGAAAGTTATAGAGCATAATCACACGATTCTAACCATAAAAAAAACTTAACCTAACTCTCAAAGACCAGAGAGAATTTCTCTGGCCCTAATTTCTAACCTAGTTTTTTCAGAAAGTTCATCATTCAAATTCTCCCAGCTCAGTTAACTTAAATGAATTCTATGCATATGTACAGCTCAAGGGTAATGAGTACTACATTTTTTATTCACAAACCTAAGCTTAATGTTTCCTAAATGGATAGATAAAAGTTTGAACTTTACCTGTTTCAGTCAAGCTCGAGTATGGAAATGTAGGGGTTGTGAGTGAGGCCTGAGATGCTTGTGAGCTTGCTTGAAGTTCCTTTGAGCTTTCCCAATGCCTAGCTTGCTTTGAACTTGCTTGAATATGCTTGTAGAAGTCAACCTGCAAAGTCTGAATTCAAAAACGGTGAAGTGTGTAAATGGAGCTACAGTGACTTGGGAATGGTTGGGATAGTTTAGGTAGGTTGTATGGAGTGTGTTGGAACTGGTTGCAAGCAAAACGCACGAGTGGTTTGTGATTTGGAAATCAAAATGCAGAACCTGCCCTGTTTTGCAAGATTTTGGTGTTTTGGTGTACAAGGGTGTTTGAGGACTGGCTAGCTCGTGTTTCTGACCTTAGGCAATATGCAAAACTTGTTTGAAATGTTAACAAAGCTTGGTTATATCAGATTGCAAAGATATGTGCTTTTTGCAAGTTGACTTGGTTTTGAAGAAAAGTGCGAGTTGACAATGAAAAGGGCTGTACTTGCTAGCTCCAAGCCTGCTGATAGTTGGTATACTTTTCCCTAAGTTTATGGAGTTGGTTTTCTGCAAAGGATTGGGTTCACAGCTCAAGAGGAACAACTTGACATAAAGCCAACTTTATCAAAGTGGCAATGTTGCCCTTTTGCCATTTTTAGATTAATTCAATGTGTAAACTTCTAAAGCTCAGAACAATGCCTTAATCTATTGTGTTTGCATTCAATTTTTGAGTGTGGAAGGGTTTAAGGACCTGTAAACAAGTACAAGCAAGGCTGGACAGAAATTGCAACTTGTGTCAACATGAAAAATGCTATGGATCAAAGTGACATTTTGCCAAATTAAAACCTTTGATTCTCCCTAACCACAAATGATCTTGGAGAGTTCTTGGACATTTTGGAAAGCTTGTAACATGATATAAAATCCATATTTGAAAAGAATTTTGAGATTCCAATTGGAACTATGTGAAACATTTCCATGAAGATAGGTCAAAATCCTGCCTAAACTAGGGCAAAATTTCACTAAGTTAAAAGTTTCATGGACCCTTGTTCATAAAATAATAACTTGAGATCAAAGCATATTTTGGGAAAACTTTGTGAATCAAAGTTGTAGATTTTTTTGAGGACTACAACTTTCATGTTGGAAGTTTTGTTTGAATCCAATTGAATCATGGTGAAAATGTTGGGCAAAGTTGGGAAAAAATAAGAAAATTTCATAACTTAGAAAATTTCTAAGTTATGAAATTTTTCAATCTTAAACCCTAATTTCCAAAATTAGGTTTCTTGATGATCAAGTTTCATGTTTTGACACATCTTGATGAAAAATGACCCTTGGCACTTGATTTTGACCAAAAAGTCAAAGTTTAACTTTTTAGTGTACAGTTAATTTTTGATCAGTTGATTGGAAAATTCATCTGTCAATCCAATGCTTTTGAGATCTTTTGAACCTGGTGATTAGGTCAAGATGATGCCATTGAGTCCTTGAATCCATACTTGAACCCAATTTTCCATTGGCTAGGTGAAAAATTAGAAATTGCCCTTCTGCAGTCAAAACCCTAAAAATAACCATTTTGCCCTTTTGAAGATCTGATCAAATTTCTTGAGGAGTTGTGGTCCAAACTTGATCAAATGGTTCATATGAGTCTATAATGTTGATGTGGATCAAAAATTATGAGGTTTGACAGTAAATTGGCCACAGTTGACTTTTTCCCCAATACAGCTGATTTCTAGGTCAACTGTCCAATTGACTGGGCAAAAATTTGATTCAAAGCTTGAAACTTGGTATGGGTAATCTTGTAATCCAACATGAAGTATGAAAGTCACTTTAAGCATTGAAAGTCCAAAAATCCTTGTGCAAACTCAAACCCAAATTTCAGGTCATCAGTGCAAGGAGAGGTCTTGAGCAGAGCAAACCCTAATCCTGTCTGGAGTCCAAAGAGCCTTGTAATGGGAAATCTTGATAAAATGAGAGGGCAAATTTTGGGGTACAACAATATGAAAACATAATTTAGTACATAAGTTGTTCGAAAAGGTGTGTAATGTAAAAATATTACATCAGTAACAAAAAAAGAAGATAACATAAGTTATTACTATTGAGTATGACTGATCCCCACTCCCTGTGACCTCCTTTGCCGACTATACTCCGCCTCACTAGATGCCTCACTAACCATCCTCCCAACTATGGCAACCGATTCAGGAACACCCCTCTCGATGATACCAGAATCAAATGCCTCATATCTAAGTAGGTGTATCTGCTGACAGACCAACAAGAGATTAGTGGCATGGTCATCCTTGACCTGTTGGTTCTCCAAGATCTCCTCACGAACTGACCTAGGTAATCGTCCAGGACCATCCAATGTCATGATAGGGTGTGACACGTTAAAGAACCATGTCACATAACCCTTTACATAATGTCAACTCTTAGATGCCGACATCATCTGATACTCCTGTGTCACTAAATGATTCTCCCAATCTTAGAAGATGCATCGAGATCCCGCCGGACAATAGTGTTGGGAGTAGCCAGAAAAGGAGATATCGGTATCATATGCACATAGCCAAACTGCTGGATACACCTCTGCAGAATATACCTGACCATAAGATTTAATCCACATGTTAGCCACCCACAGTATAATAAGATGGAATCGAATGAGACAACATCTTTGTAATCGCTAAATGGCGTCTATTTGATGTCATCATTATTAGTACGCTCAAGATACACCTGATAAAGCGACACTTTATGGTTCCCTATGTGGAGGACATACTTTATAGCCCTTAGCACGTCGTCAGTATAACCCTGAGCAGGCTCGAAACCATGAATGCGATGGAAGTGAGAGATTGTCTAGTTCTGAAACAGAAAGCATATAATATGTAATTAAAAATTATAAAAAACAAATTAATGGTAAAAGTTAAAATGAAATATATCGTGAGGAGTGTGCAAGAACCAGTGAAATGTATCACCCTCCACCTTGAAGCTTCATTCAGCTCTTGGTACAGGTATACCAAAGTGGCGGCTCCCCATAAAATACCAAATATATGTGACATCTACGTAGTAGGAACTTTTGTCCATAAAGAGGGACGTGCCAACCATAAATATGAAGTAACACCGTAAAGCACAATCTCGACGGTACTGGACAAAAACCTCATTGTAATACCCTATTTCCTCAATGGTAAATTTAATAAAAATCAGAGTAAAATAAAACTCCAAAATAGGATATCACATCATTCAATATATTCAAATTTTCTTAGTTAAGATAATACAAATACATAACACACATTTCGGATGAACCGACAATATTTTAACATGATCTTCAAACTCCATCTTTATTAACCCAGTGGAAAGAATTTCATAGTTATTCTGAAATCTTCAACCATTATAAAATCAACAATTTAATCAGTTAAAAGAGAGTCTACAACACTCCTAAAATCCTCAAAAAGACATCAATTAAATAAAACGATCGAGCGTTCACCCCCTGGTGTTACGTATTAGAGCAATGACACCCACTTAATAAGAGGAAGCAACCTCTTCTAGACTCCACGACTTCGCACTACTCCTAGCTATCTGCACATTACCCACATGGAGGGAACATTTAAACATGAAGGGTGAGATATCATAACAATATAATAGGTTATATAATTATAAGTAAACAATAGATATATCTTGCAATAATTCGAGTTTGATAATTATTAATCATGCCATTTCAACAAGTCCGTAATTCAACAATTCCACAAGTTAACAATTCAACAAATGCAATGCAACTGACTCAGATGCAAGATGCATGTGGTACCATCAGGGCATAAGCCCTCAACAAATTTCCATATAGGCCCGGGCATAAGCCCTCAACAATTGCCAATACAAGTCAGGGCACAAGCCCTCGACAATTGCCAATACAGGCTAGGGCATAAGCCCTCGATGATTGCCAATACAGGCCAGGGCATAAGCCCTCAATGATTGCCAATACAGGCCATGGCATAAGCCCTCAACAATGCATGAAATGCGTCATGCTACAAATTATAATTATGCAATTCCAAGCATACCATCAATATTAAGCCAATTTTCAGGCCAACATTACCTTCTTAGTACTGCAATGTCACCTGTAAATTCTTCGCACATCATGGGTACGACAAACACAACTTATCATGACATTTTTGGTGTCATGACTCATCCAACATACACATTCATTGCAATCGTTCTGATAAAATATTAGACCACTGTTATAAAAATTAATTTCATATTATAAAAGATATTTTTAGCTTTCTAGCGGTTCAAATGGTGCGTCAAACGGACACCCTAGGCAAAGTTATAGTTTTTAGAAGTTTTGCAAAAATACTATGAGTAGCAGTAGTAACCGGTTACCCAGTTATGGTAACTAGTTACCGCAAGACAGTAACCTTGATTTTTCCAAAATTCCTCGCGGTAACCGGTTACCCAGTTATGGTAACCGGTTACTGCAAGTCAGTAGTCAAACATTCAGAAATACAACAATGGTAACCGGTTACCCATATATGATAACCGATTACCCATCCCGAACAGACCCAAAAACTTGATTTTTCTGCTACAAAACCCCATCCTCTTCACCCAAAAATCACTTTTTATGACATATCAAACACCTCAATTGTTTTAAATCATCAACACACATCATATACCATAAACCCAACACAATCAATACACAAATTTCATCATTTACAAGAAACTACACAATCAATCTCACAACAATTTACCCCAAAAACCTAACATTCAATATAGTTATTTACCCATAATTAAACCACCTATTAGAGAGTCAGAACCCCACTCTTACCTTAGATTTTGATGATTCTAAGCTCTCTACCGAAAATTTCTCGCCCCAGCTTGAATGTTCTTTCTTTTCATTATTCTCTTCTCACTTCTACGATCTATTCCCCGTGTTATTTCCTTTGTTGTTCTAACTACACACTTTAAACCCCTAAGTCTATATACCCACTTTGACTCTCCTCTTATTACTAGGTTTATTTTATTTATTAATTATTAATATTATAAATTATCATTTATCTCTTATAATAATAATAATAATAATAATAATAATAATAATAATAATAATAATAATAATAATAATAATAATAATAATAATAATAATAATAATAATAATGTTGCTAATATTCTTCATTCACTCCCACGTCTCTATATTATTAGTCATACACTCCTAACTTCTTCAATTATTATTACATCTATCCTTCCAAAAATTTCATCAAAACACTTCATAAGATCATCAACACATACAAACGCATCATATTATCTATTTTATTCCAATAAAATAATTCTAATTAAAATCAGGGTGTTACATTCATCACCCTCATCCTCGGCCGCTGTTGCAACAAGGTGCTCTTTATATAGATCCTTCAGGTGCGTGAATTTTGCATGCGCCCCATTTGTGCTTCTATAGTCCTCAGTTGTCCTATATGGATCAGCATTCAGATACTCAATCATACATTCGATCGCCTCAACTCGTGTTATTTTGTGGTGGTTAAGTAACATCTCTCTGATAGGTAGATGGAGCAAGCAAGCAACGTCATCAAGTATGATCGTCATCTCCCCAACAGGAAAGTGAAAAGACGATGTCTCCCTGTGCCACCTCTCAGCAAATGCACCCTGTATTCTGTGGCTTATAGTACTGTAACCAGTGCAACATAGTTCAGAAAGTCTGGGTCCAACAACAACCTGGTGGAACCAATCAACCGCAGGTATAAATAACTCAAATGTTTTTCGCGAGTGATTCACGGACTTAATTGGTAACCGTTCCTGAAATAAAAAAAATAACAACTGTTAATTATAAATTTGTGATTAAACCTATATAATGAAAAAGTGTAACAAAAAAAAAACCTCTCCATCCCAAACATGCCGAGCGACATGATCATTATAATAGATCAATAGGGAGGTGTCATAAGGCCTTTCTGGATAGTCGGCCTCCTCTCTGGCTACCTCAACATGATTTACCTCCTCAACATGCTCATCGGGAACCTCTTCATAGGGAACCTCCTCATCAGTCTATTCATACGCACAAGAGGTAGACGCTTGAGATAGACGACTCCTCAAAGTAAAAGAAGAACCTCAAGATAATTCCTCCCGTTGTACCCGACCCCATCCTTGATGCCTAATAATCTGCTACACAACTCTCTCTGTCTCCGAGCAAAGGCAGTATGGCTTGGCCTCCCTTGTCTCAAACAATTGTTCCCGTCCTGGTTGTCCGCCATAATCCTGAAAAGTTAATTTAAATTATTAATTAAAAAAAACAACTCAGGCAAAAAATCAGATGTGCACATTCGAAACTGGTCTTGGGGGGTTTCAGATGTGCACTTCTGAAACCACCTGCGAACCCATTTTCAATAGATAACTTCTTCTTGCCCAAATACCATTTTTTCACTCAAACACCTAAATTTAACTATTCTAACAACAATATACACAATGTCATTGATTCTAACTAATCTAATAAACTATTATAACATTGCATAGTGAATCAAATGGAAATGAAGAAAACTTACACAAATTTGGAGTTTTGCGATGACTTGGAATGACTTGAAAAAAGTTGAAATGTGGAGACGAGTACAAATGAATTAGTGCTTTAAGTGTAGAAATTAAGGGTTGGGAGTGAAAAGGAGAAATTTTGTTGTTTGGAGTAGAAATGGGTATATGGATATTGTGTTTGTTGTTTTGAAAACAACATAATGATTTCAGATGTGCATCTCCAAAAATATAAATTATGAGATAAATTCGAAGATATACATACGAAATCACATATTTTATCAAATATGATGATTTTAAATATACATATCTAAAATAAATTTAATATTTTACATTAATAATCCGTTCGAAGATACACATCCAAATTTTAAATTTTTTACTAGAAGAAGTGCATTACATATTGAAAGAAATTCTTTAAAAAATGACACAAAAAAATTTATAAAAAAAAAAAAGGAAAATTATAGAAACACCAAAGTTACATTACAGATTTGAAAACGGGACCCAATCCAAACTAGTTGTCTCCTAGAGGCTCATTGCATGTAAGACAAGTGTGTGAAAAACCAAACACACTTTTGAAATGTTTATCCTTAACAACAATCAAGTTTAATTAATATTACACAAAATATATTTTTTCGAATTTAATTAAATTAAAATAAAATTTTCTTACAAGATGTAAGTATTAAATAAAAAATAGAATAAAGTATTGAATTGAAGGGTATTTTAGTAAAGAACTAACAATCTCCTATCAAACAAATCCTTCAATTTTCCGCCAGCCCGGATCTCTCGCAACCGTGTTTCAGACCATTTTTCTTCCTGCAGAGCCAAAAGTCACTTATCTCCATTTTTTAATACTACTACTAATTTTTTTAAAAAAATTATTATTTCCATTTTAATTTTAAATTATTTTTTTCTTGTCCTTTTATTTTCCACTGCCTATAACTCGAATCAAACTCTCTGCTTTTACGCTGAAACTCTTGCTGTTATAATTACAACCCTCTCTTGTTTCTCTCTCAAAACCAACCTTCCTTTCTTGCATGCATTTTCACCTTCTTCTACTCCATTTTATCACCTATTAGACAAAATAAATCAGAGCACAACATAAAAAAACCCGTTAAACGGTGTAGTTTTGATCCATTGTTTCAAAAGAAAAGTGTTTTTTTTTTCCTTCATTTTCAAGTCTTTGTGATGATTTAATTTAAAAACCGTTATCTAGAAACAGATTAATAATTTTCTTCACATTTAGCATACTTGATAGTATTTTATATCATCATCATCATTCACAAAATGGCTCGTGCTAGTACTACTTCTTCTACTAACCCGAATAACTGGCTATCGTTTTCACTCTCACCTATGGAAATGCCTCAGTTTGTTCAATACGACGCCGCTTCATCTGTTACTAACTCATCTCATCAAAATCATCACTATTTTCTTGACAATATGTATACCAATGGTAAAATAGCCATTTGAATGTTGTTTTTATTTTCAGTTTTATTTAATCTTTGTTTTGATTATTTTGAGTGTTTCTATAGGGTGGGGTAACGGAAACTCAAAGTCTGAAGCTGAAGTTCAAGAACAATCGATTTGGTTTATGGATTCATCTAACGGTGTGAACCACCACGCTCCACCGCCGAAGCTGGAGGATTTTCTCGGTGACAGTCAAACGGAGACGCAAGATTCTTCTCTTACACACATGTACGATCACCATCAGCACCACCAACAACAAAATCATCATGGTTCTACTTACTTCGGTGGGGACCACCACCATCAACAACACCAACACCAGCACCATCAGCAACAGCAACAGACTCAGCATCAGCATCATCAGGATCTTAAGAGCATTACTGGCTTTCAAGCTTTTTCAAACAACTCAGGTTCTGAAGTTGATGATTCTGGTTCAATAGGAAAATCGCAAGCTGCATGTAACGAGTTTGGAACTCATTGCGTTGAGTCAGGTAACGAGTTCGTTTACTCCACCGCCGCCGCAACCGCTAGTGGTGCTTTGTCGCTCGGAGTTGCTCAGAGTTCCGAGGAAACTGCTATCGTCGTTGCTGATTCAGATAGCTCGAAGAAAATCGTTGATACTTTTGGTCAGCGAACCTCGATTTACCGTGGTGTCACTAGGTAACTAATCTAAGCTTCTTTTTTTTTTTTTTAATTAATTTTCATTTTCAGAACAGAAAATCAAAATCTAGCTTTTTTTTTTTTTGTTTCTAAATCCAAAGGATCTTTTGCTGTCACTATTTGATACATTGAAAAAAAAGGTGTGTAGCTATAGCTATTGATTTACTCAGTTGCTGTCCATCATGAAAATATGGTGATAGTGATTTTAAATATTGATTTATTGACTATGGTGAAGTTGGTGTGTGAATGAAGTCAGGTTCATAGATTTGATATGGCATCTTTCATTTTTTATTTTTATTTTTTAATCTTAGATTGTTAATACAATATTCAAATTTTTGTTGATTTTGCAGGCATAGATGGACAGGTAGATATGAAGCCCATCTATGGGATAATAGCTGTAGAAGAGAAGGTCAAGCCAGGAAAGGGCGTCAAGGTTATTTTCTCTCTCTCTCTCTTTGTTGTTGTTGCTGTGATGAATTAAAGAGATAATAAATTACATAGTTTTTTGATTCTGGAGAAGTGAAAAGTGTAATGCATGCATTGAAGGTGCATTAATGGTTTTTTAGAGTAGTAGGACACCTGGGTTACTTATTAGTATTATGATTGATTTGATGGTATGGTGATGGTTGTATATGTATTATACTTTACTATACGATTATGTGATATGCTTTTTTACATTATATGCTTTTTTACATTTGGTACTTTGATACAGTGCTGTTCTGCAAATTATCTTTCAATTTCAATTGATTTGATGAAATGTGCCGCCAATTTCTGCACCATGTAAACTGTGGGTGACTTTGCTTTCTTGTCTCTTCAGATAGGAGAGAAGGGACCAGGCTCATAGCTCATTCATTCATATCTGAATAATAATCTGAATTTTTTTTCTGTTCTTCTTCCATTCCCAAGTGCTTAAATCCGTACTGTGAATCTGTGATCATCATATTAATTAAAAGCACTTTTTTATATTTTAGTTTATTATTTATTTTATGTTTTGCTTTTTTGCTTTCAACTCATCAGAGAAAGAGAAAAAGCTGCGTTTGACCACATCACCTATCACATACATCACTATTGAAATTTGTACTTTACTTACACTGATGAGGTAGTGAAGGGTTCACTGTTGGATGAAAGGTTTTGTCATAGTTCCTCTCTGAGAACAAGCTCACGGGACTTGTAATTAGATCTCAACTTGGCAGATGCAGATAGATATGAATAACATCATAATAATATAATGTTATCAAACAAAAGGCAATAAAGTGTCACTGTTATTCATGGTTTGAACTTTTCAGAACAATTAAAATTTGAGGAGTCCTTGTAGTAAAAAAAAAAGTATGTTGGATAGATAGATTTTTCATGATTATAATCCAATGTACAGTAGTTTTCTATCCTACGTAGCACCTATAAAGGGAGGGAGAGAGAAAAATTAAAGGAAAAAATAAAAGTTGTGTTGCGCATGCAACTGTTATTGGCAATTATACTTTTATTTTGGCTCATTTTGCATTTTTAGATTGTAAAGTAATTTTTGGCAGATAAATTTGACTATATTCCATAACGTGTTATTTGATGTTCTTGGCTTTTCCTTTGCATGGAACGTCACTTGGTGTATTTGTTGGCTGTCATTCATCTTTTTGACTCGTCTACAGTCTATTTGGGTAAGCAGTGTTTGTTTTTAACTTAATCTTAATTAATAATGCTTCTTTAAGATCTATCATAATCTTTTAGTTTATTCATATTGTTAGTGTGTTGTTTTATGAGAGATGGTTTGTTCACATTGTAAATTGTCATGGTTTGTTTGTAGGTGGATATGACAAGGAAGAAAAGGCCGCAAGATCCTATGATTTGGCTGCTCTAAAGTACTGGGGTCCTACTGCTACTACCAACTTCCCTGTAAGAGTCACTTCTTGTTTAGTTTCTTATATGTACAAAGAAGTCCTAAGTTATAACAATATTGAAAAAAGTATTGAAGTTGGTATAAAGAAGGAGAGATTCCACTAAAGAATCATTTTTAATTCATATAAGTTTGTACTTAAAAGAATGTGGTTGGTGTGAAAGAAATATGCTTTTTTTGGCATGCAAATTTTTGAGGTAAAGTGCTAAAGTGATTAGGTATCTTAAATAGAGGACTTAATAATCTTGTACATGAGACTTTACGATGCAGTCGATTCTAGACCGTTAAGGATCTTTGCAACGACTGCAGATCCGTTGGAACTTTGCGGTAACTTTAAGATGCATCCAATTGTAAACCGTTGCAAAGCTATTTGTAGAGATTCCGTTTTGAAAAATATTAGGATCTTTGCGGTGATTGCAGACACTTTTCATGACTTATCTTATATACTGTTATTTTCTTGCATCTTAGGTTTCCAATTATGCAAAGGAATTGGAAGAGATGAAAGTTGTAACAAAGCAAGAATTCATTGCGTCATTGCGAAGGTTAGTCTGAGTTAGGCAATTAAACTTGTATCACATCTTACATTCAGCTGCTAATAATTGGATGTATGTTCTTGCAGGAAGAGTAGTGGCTTTTCAAGAGGAGCTTCCATCTATAGGGGTGTTACTAGGTTTGTAATTTTGATAGATGTAACAGCTAAATTATTCAAATTGTGTTGCAAGGTTCTTTGTTTAACACTTTTTGGATCCTACAGGCATCACCAACAGGGTAGGTGGCAAGCAAGAATCGGCCGTGTTGCCGGAAACAAAGACTTGTACTTGGGAACATTCGGTAAACATTTTACCTTAAATTACTAGATTTTTAAAATAGTGCGGTTTACTTCAAAGTTCCACTTTCCCACTTTTCTCTAATGAAATATTGATCTGTGCATCTCGCATGTTAACAGCAACTGAAGAAGAGGCGGCTGAAGCATACGACATTGCAGCCATCAAATTTCGAGGTGCAAATGCTGTAACAAACTTTGAGATGAACAGATATGATGTGGAAGCTATCATGAAGAGTTCTCTTCCTGTCGGCGGGGCAGCAAAACGCTTGAAGCGTTCTCTTGAATCCGAACAGAAAGCCGCTGTCACTAACAACATTCAGCAGAACAATCCTCAGCAGTGTGCAGTTAACACCAATAACAGCAACAGCAACAACATCAATTTCTCAGCCATTCATCATCATCAGCTGCAGCCAATCACTTCAATCCCTTATGGAATTCCATATGATTCAAACACAGCTTACTATCATCACAACCTCTTCCAACATTTTCATCCTAATTCCAATGATGGCACTGCAGAATCTGTTGTTACTTCCACCAATGCAGCAAATGGTGGAGGACTCAATGCTATGCCACCAACATCAGCAGCTGAGTTCTTTTTATGGCCTAATCAGTCTTACTGACTTTGATTAGTGTTATTAATTAGGTTTATCTTTTCCTAATTTCTTGCTTTGCAAACTAATCAAATTCTAAAGCTATAATCTCTAGCACAGTTTCAGCTGACCCTCTTTTATGATCTCCTCAATATGATTAACCCCTTTAGGATATATGAGGTTTTTTGAGTTTGCTAATCTTAGTTACAGTGGGAAGCTGGATTATGTAACTAGTTAACTTCTCAGATTATGAGGATTATTTTTAGTGGTGCATATTATAGTTTTGCTCAACAATTATTCCAAAAAGCTTCTCTTAACTTGCTATATTAGGCTCATGATGATGACTTTGTTTCTGAATATAATAATTCACATGCAACAATTTTTTTGTACAAACCGTTCTCTTAAGATCTACTCTATATTTTCTACTTTTACAAAGAAACCGTTCTGTGAAATTGGAGGGAGTGCAAAAACTTTCTATTGGTTATGAATCTTATGATTTCCATCAAACGCGGAGGGAACAGTTGGTTGGTTTTCTAAAACAAATGTCTACTACTTCTCTGAAAATATTGCCTGGTTTGAGTTCGTGCAACTTGTGCACAAGATTTGCTGTGGTATTATAGAAAAATAATAATAAAAAGAATTTAATGATAGCCATCACAACAAAATGAAGAATAAAAAACACATTTGGATAGATTGGGGTAGGTGAAAGAGTAACAAATATTAGTAGATAGTTTTAGGAAAATGCAAGCGAGAATGAGTGTTGAAAACAATCTTGTTATTATGCACACATATGTTAGGTATTCGTGTTGGCTTGATGCACGTTTATTTATTGCATATGTGTTGATATTATGCGTTGAAATTAAAGAACTTGAGCAAAATTTTGATTGCATTGATATTATACATGTGCATATTATTCATAGAAATTAATACTACTCTAACACCGAATATTGTGTGTTAGATGAGAAAACACACTGAGAAGATGTATGAGAGATGAATCAAATTTTTAAATTGTAATTCAGTGTGTCGAAATTATGTATCGAAAAGATTTGATTTGTTTAGATTTAAATAGATTTGATTTAAGTCTAGAATAAATTAGATTTGATTTAGTAACAAAAAGATATTTTGGGTTTTGGGCTTAGAGTGTAAGCTCAGTTATAAATAGAGGGAGTAACCCCTATTTTTGAAGGCAAGTCAATTAAGTTAATTCATTGTATTCACAGAATTTGCAGTTGCAAGTGATTAACAAAGTTTTCCACAGTTTGTGGGCAGAGAGAAACTCTGCAGAAAATAATTGTCTTCTTTCTTTTCTCACAATTCATTGTCATTGTGTGGTGATATCAACCTTGTTAATCAAGATTGGTAGAAATTCGTCAGTCTTTTGGTGGATTTCCAACATCTGGTATCAAGAGCTTTGTTTCGATTCGAGGGAAGTGTCAATCAAGAACGATTGAAGAATTCACGATGACAAGTTATGGGAATGCAAACTATCCAGCAACGCTACCAATTCTGAAAGTTGACAACTATGAGAATTGGTGCAAACAAATGAAAGTCTTATTCAGGTGTCAAGGTCTTTGAGACCTTGTAAAAGATGAAGTCGAAGCGCTTGGAGAAAACGCTTCAGAAGAAGAAAAGAAGAAATACACAGAATCTGAGAAGCTGAGTTATAAAACATTATTTATAATTCATCAATGTGTCAGCCCAGACAATTTCGAAAAGGTTAGTGATTCAGAATCTGCAAAAGAAGCTTGAGAGATTCTTGAGAAGTCTTTTGGAGGCGCTGAGAAGGTGAAAGAAGTGAGCTTACAAACTCACAGAAGGACGTATGAAGTGTTTCAGATGGAAGACAGTGAAAGCATATGTGATTTCTTCACTAGAGTTACAAAACTAGTGAATCAAATCA
This sequence comes from Vicia faba, assembly GCA_948472305.1. Classification (NCBI taxonomy): domain Eukaryota; kingdom Viridiplantae; phylum Streptophyta; class Magnoliopsida; order Fabales; family Fabaceae; genus Vicia; species Vicia faba. Next base: position 1,470,964,163 of record OX451735.1, on the reverse strand, counting down.
AGATATGTGGAGAAACGTTAACAACACAAGAGTTGTGGTTTCGAAGATCTTGAGATCTTTAGCTCCTAAGTTCGACCACATAGTGGTGGTGATAGAAGAGGGGAAAGACTTATTGAAATTGACAAAGGAAGAGCTTCAAGGGACACTTGAATCTCATGAACAAAGAATGAACGAAAGAGCTGCAGGCAAATCGAAGAGTGACGTGGTCCTGCAGGCACAGTCAGCAAAAGAGACCAAAGGCAAAAGAAAGTGTTTCGACAGAGGTAGAGGTGGCTACAACAAATCGAATGGTAGAGGAAACCAGATTGAAGGAAACGTGTCGAATCAAAGAAAACTACACCAAGGCAACCAAAGAGACGGTGTTGCAAATAGATGAAGAGGTGGTGGTTAAAAACCTGATAAGAGTCACATTCAATGTTACGATTGTCAGAAGTATGGTCACTATTCGAGTGATTGTCCAGAAAAATGAAAGAATCAAGAAAATGATGCAAAGCTTGCAAAACATGAAGAAGAAGAGATGATGCTGATGGTCACAACAAAAGATGAAGATAGATTCAAGGACTAATGGTACATTTACTCAGGATGCTCATCACATATGTCTGAAAGAAAAGATTGGTTTGTCAATATAAAGCCCTCAATAAAAAATATGGTAAAATTTGCAAATGACAATACCCTAGCAGCTGAAGGTATTGGTGATGTTATGATTATGAGGAAAGATGGAAAAAGGCCAGTAATCTCCAATGTGTTGTACATACCAGGCATGAAGAGCAATTTGCTCAGTATAAGGCAGTTGGTCGAAAAGAATTATAAAGTGTCAATCAAAGATAAGATGATGAGAGTCATTGATGCAAATGGGAGATTAATCTTGAAGGCTCTTATGTCTCAGAATCGAACATTCAAGATTGAACTAAATGTGATGGAGCTCAAGTGCCTTTCAACTGCAACTAGGATAGATGAATGGATATGACATTATAGACTAGGTCATCTCAACTTCAGAGACATCAGAGATTTGAAGAGAAGAAATATGGTTTCAGGATTGCCAGAAATCGACATTCCAAACGAGGTATGTGAGGAATGTGTGCAGGCGAAGCAACACAAGAATAGTTTCAACAAGAATGCAAGAAGCAGGTCAAAGGCTAGTCTTGAAGTCATATACTCTGATGTATGTGGACCAATCCAGGTGGATTCGATGGGAGGTAACAAATACTTTGTTACATCCATAGATGATTTCAGTCGAAAGTTGTGGACTTATCTGATCAAGAAGAAAAGTGAATTGATCGATGTATTTGCCAAGTTTAAGTATATGGTCGAAAGACAGAGTGGTCGAAAGCTCAAAATTTTGAGAACTGATGGTGGTAGAGAATATGTGTCGAAAGACTTCGACAGGCTGTGTGAAAAGGAAGGGATTGTGCATGAGGTGGTGCCACCCTATACTCCACAACAAAATGGAGTTGCAGAAAGGAAGAATCGAACCATCATGAATATGGTGAGAAGTATGTTGAAAGGCAAGAATTTACCTAAAGAGTTTTGGGGTGAAGCTATTTCGACTGCGACATACATTTTGAACAAATGTCCTACAAAGAAGTTAGAAGGAATTACTCCAGAAGAATGTTGGTCTGGTGTGAAGCCTAGTTTGAGTCATCTGAAGGTATTTGGATTTATTGCACATAGACATGTGCCAGATCAATTGAGAAGAAAACTTGATGACAAGTCAAGTCAAATGATTCTAGTTGGATATCATTTGACAAGAGGCTACAAGTTGTTCGATCCAGTGAAAAAGAAGATTGTGATCAGCAGGGACGTGATCATATATGAGTTTAAAGAATGGGATTGGACTGAAAATGTCAAGAAGGATTCAGTGGGAATCCTACTTGAAGAGCCAGAAACTCAAGTCGAAAGAAAAGTTCGACAAGAGGAACCCGCAGATATACCAAGTACAAGCAGGCCTCAAAGAACAAGACACATGCCTATAAGATTGCAAGATTGTGTGATTACATCAGATGATGTGATAGATGATGAAGGTGAGCTGGTACATTATGCTTTCTATGCAGATGTCGAACCTGTTAATACAACTGAAGCATTAAAGGATTCAAAGTGGATGAAGTCAATGAACGAAGAAGTGAAGTCTGTCGAAGACAACAACACTTGGTCACTTGTCAAATTGCCTCAAGGCAAGAAGGAAATTGATGTCAAGTGGGTATAAAAAGTGAAAACAAATTCTAAAGGGGAAGTAAGTTGACACAAAGCAAGGCTTGTGGCGAAAGGATTTCTACAGAAAGAAGGAATAAACTTCGATGAAGTTTTGCACCTGTTGCTAGGATCGAAACAATCAGGTTGATTATTGGTCTAGCAGAAATAAACAGTTGGCACATATGTCAGATGGACGTAAAGTGTGCATTCCTGAATGGAACCTTAGAAGAAGAATTTTATGTTAAACAACCAATTGGGTTTGTGAAACATGACGAAGAAAGAAAGGTGTACAAGCTGCATAAAGCCCTGTATGGATTGAAACAAGCTCCAAGGGCTTGGAATAAGAAAATTGATAGTTTCCTAAGGGAGAAGGAATTTGTAAAATGCACAACTGAACATGGAGTATATATAATAAGAAGCAAGAGTGAATTGCTTATACTATGTCTCTACATAGATGATTTGTTGATAACAGGTAGCTGCAAGAGTGAGATCGAAGACTTCAAAGGTGATCTCAGTAAGGAATTTGAAATGTCTGATTTGGGTGAGATTTCATATTTTCTTGGTATCGAATTCTACAAGAGCAGTAGAGGTTTGATGATGCATCATAGAAGATATGCAGGAGAAATTCTCAAGAGGTTTGAGATGGAAGAATGCAACTCAACTTCGACACCTGCAGAACCAAGACTACAACTATCGAAATATGCAAATGAAGATGATGTTGATCCAACCCAATACATAAGACTTATTGGGTCATTAAGATATCTTTGTCATACAAGGCCTGACTTAGCATATAGTGTAGGTATGGTAAGTAGATTCATGTAGAAGCCAAAGGTATCACATCTAGTAGCAATGAAGAGGATACTAAGGTATCTCAAAGGAACTTTTAATTATGGCATTTTATTTCCTGCAGTTGATAAAGGAAAAGAATGCAAGTTAGTGGGATACACTGATTCGAGTTGGTGTAGTGATGCTGAAGATCAAAAGTCAACAATATGATATGTGTTTATGCTAGGCGGTGCACCGGTTGCTTGGAATTAAAGAAAGGAACCAGTAGTGGCATTATCATCATGCGAAGCAGAATACATCGTTGCTTATATTTGTGCATGTCAAGCAACTTGGATGGTGAACTTGGTCAAAGAGATAACCGGGAAAGATCATGGATCAATTACCATGAAGATAGACAACATGTCGGCTATTAATCTGTCGAAGAACCCAATAGCACATGGTCGAAGTAATCACATCGAAATGAGGTTCCATTATCTTCGAGAGTAGGTAGAAGATGAGAAGATGAATATGGAACACTGCAGAACTGAGAATCAGATTGCAGACATCATGACAAAGGGAGTGCAAGTCAAAGTATTCAGAAGACTAAGAGCCATGATAAACATAGATAGTTTAGACACAATGAATTAGGTGGTGTGTTAAATTATAATTCAGTGTGTCGAAACTATGTGTCGAAAAGATTTGATTTGTTTAGATTTAAATAGATTTGATTTAAGTCTAGAATAAATTAGATTTGATTTAGTAACAAAAAGATATTTTGGGTTTTGGGCTTAGGGTGTAAGCTTAGTTATAAATAGAGGGAGTAAACCCTATTTTTGAAGGCAAGTCAATTAAGTTAATTCATTGTATTCACAGAATTTGCAGTTGCAAGTGATTAACAAAGTTTTCCACAGTTTGTGGGCAGAGAGAAACTCTGCAGAAAATAATTGTCTTCTTTCTTTTCTCATAATTCATTGTCATTGTGTGGTGATATCAATCTTGTTAATCAAGATTGGTAGAAATTCATCATAGTCTTTTGGTGGATTTCCAACACAAGCTACTTATGACTAATTTATTTTTCATTGCTTAAATGTATCCTATGACTTCCATATTTATACATAGCATGCATGTGTTAGGATTTAGTTATTCATGTGTAACCAACATTACTAACTTCTTAACAAACCACCTATGCTAATTAACTAACCATTCTCTAATACCCCCACCCCTCAAACTCACGAAGGCTTGAAGTAAGAGATCTTAAGTTTGTCTCTAAAGTGAACAAAGAGATTAGTTGACAACGAGTTTGTAAGGATGTCTGAATTTGAACTTGAGATGAAACATGTTGGATGTAAAGTTTGTTAGCAATAACTCTTTCTCTAACAAAGTGGATATCTAATTCAATGTGTTTTGTTCTAGAATACAAAATTAGGTTATGTGAAGGCATGACGGCACTAAGGTTATCATAAAGGAAAGTTGGTGATAGATGAGGGATGGAAAGCTCTTGCAGTAGTGACTCAATCCTAAAGACTTCAAAGGTTATGTGGCCAACATGCGACATTCTGCTTCCGTGCTAGAACAAACCACTAACGATAGTTTCTTGAAGTTCCATGCTAAAAGATTAAGACCAAGAAACACACATGATGCTGAAGTTGAGCGCCCATCGTCTGTCAAACCAGAGTCACTATATACTTGTAGTGAGAATTTGTGCAAAAATGATGTTGGAGTTAGAAGCAGTCCATGCGAATTTTTGCCACTGAGGCATCTTAACATGCATTTTATCACACTCCAATGATAATCAAGAGGGCCATACATAAATTGACATACTTTTCACATAGAAAATTGTGCCAGGTCGAGTTAATCTGACTTATCTAATGCACAAACCGTGGATCTATAAAGGAAAGGATCAAGAAGCTTGTCGTTACCATGTTTGCTCTATTTACAACTATTGAACATATGAATGCTCACACACTTAGCTTCTGACATGTTAACCTTAGCAAGCATATCCTTAATATATTTTGTTTGTGTAAGAATGATTGCTCCACTACGCTAACGATGAACCTTAATTTCAATAAAATATTGAGGGATGCCTAACTTCTTAGATGTAAATGTCATGTGGTGCTTCTCTTATAAAATATCGAGGGATGCCTAGCTTCTTAAATGAAAACATTGTGCGATGCTTCTTAATGAATTTATTACTACTACAAAACGGTTATACAACAACGTCCATGTTACGTCACTTTTTTGAAGGACCATGGTGACATCTCTGAACTCAGACTCCAATATATATATATATATATATATATATATATATATATATATATATATATATATATATATATATATATATATATATATATATATATATATATATATATATATATATATATATATATATATATATATATATATATATATATATATATATATATATATATATATATATATATATATATATATATATATATATATATATATATATATATATATATATATATATATATAAATATTTTTTTTTAAATATATTATCATGATTGTTTAAACCAACTATGGTGATATCTTTAATCTTTCATAAATTCGAATCTCAACGCTAGCAAATTCATGATTTCTTCAATATTTTAGTTGCGTAATTCATTTTGATTTATTTTTAAATAAAAAATAAAGTGATATAACTACGTTGTTTAGCCCAAGTGTTGTAGTATACTTTTCATTTTATTTTTTTTAAATGCTTAAAAACTGTGTTTTTTTATATAAAATTTATTAAGTAAATCATATATCACCAGAGTTGGTTTAGATAATCGCGGTGGAATAACTTATTCACTCAAAAAGAAACAAGATAACATGCCTCTTCAGTATTCATATTTTCATTTCCATTAGTGCAACTATTTTTAACCCTAACAATAAGCACTAAGAAATCATTTTCAATAAGCGTGATCTTCATTGTTCATTAACAAAACCAAACTCTTTTCAACCAACGTCATCTTAATCGTCATCATTCAACATACTGCATATTCATTGTTTATTAACGAAACAAACCCTTTTCAACCAAAATCATCTTCATTGTTCTTAGCTTACATACCATTGTCTCAACCATATCTGTCTACACCGTACAGTCTCCACAATCTTTTCTATTTACCTAATGATGTTCTACGATCCGGGTAGAGGATCAATACAAACCCAAACAAGGACCCATACATGTAAAGCAAACAAATAAAATAATGAAAGCAAGTAAATGTGATCTAACTCTAAGGTAAACCCCACTTTTAAGTATAATCCCCAGCAGAGTCGCCAGTTCTGTAATATGGTGGGAGAACTGACTTAGTGATTTGCGTTTGATCGCAATTGCTGCGGATATCAAGAGTCGCCATCAACTTTTCTTTTATCCAATAAAAGAAAGGGTGAAAAGAACAGGAAAGACCGTTGAGATATTTTCTTGATTTCGGGGGATAGATTAAGAAAAGGGAAGGTGTTAGCACTCTTTTCATCCGTAGTTATCTACGGGCTCTTAGTTGCTTGCTAGATCACTTTTGAAATTTCTTTGCTTGAAATGTGTTTGTGGTGGGTTTTCAAAGTATTTTTGAAAAACGTATTCGTTTAGGTACACTTTGTAATGATTCTCGTCTCTATAAGAATGCATACAAAGTGTTAGACTTTTTGAAAATATTTCATGTTTTGAAAGAGTTGGTGTGTTTGAAAAGATGTTTGTTTTTGAAGATGGATTGTGAGCAAGCAACTAGGAACGTTCTACCTACTCAAAAGTCTTTTATTCATTTCTCTCTTCCTTTGACATTGTTATCTTACCATTGATTGGTAAGAAGCTCTACCTTTGGATGCAAAGGGACGGGCGCGGGTCATTGTATAGTTATAGAAGATAACATTGTAGGATACCTTAGCAATTTGTTGTAAGGGTCTAAGATCGTTTTACCGAAGGAAACATTGTAGGGTCATCGAGGGACTACGATCTTGTATTCGAGGGTCATTGCTAAAGTATCCCACGTTCGAGGGACATGACTATTTTATTTGAAGGCAACAAGTGTGGGTTATCCTAGAGGTGCAAGTGTGCAAGTGTTTTGATTTCATGCATTTTTGTCTTTGAATTAGGGTTTTCTACTTGTTGATTTTATGTCTTGCCATACAAACCCTAATTACTAGCATTTATATTTTAAAATGATAAATTGCGGAAATATAAAGTCCTATGCTATTACATCATTTGGGGATGGGGGTATAAATTTATAAATGGGGGGATGAAAGCAAATATACCTAATTTACTATTACAAGGCTTTGACAATTACATAATTATAGTGCGAAATAATAAAATGTACAAAGAAATATAAAGAGAAGAAAAATTATTTTTATGTTTTTTTTTATGAAAAAGGTCTTAATTAATCTAATTGATTTGAAAAAAGAAATTAATTAAAATCCTAATGTCTAAATTAATTTAATCAAAAGAAAAAAATTAAAATAAAACCTAAGTCTAAATGTTAAATTAATTTTAAGAAAAGAAATTGATTTTAATAAGAAAGTGTTTTTGTCCTTTTTTTTAGTTTAGAAAAAGAAACAAAACAAAAGCGTATGCGTACATATAAATATTAAATAAAATATTTTTGAATTTTTTATATGAAAATAATAAAATAAAATAAAATAAATTGTTTTATGAGCTGACACATGAGCTTATGTATTGGCTCATGTGCTGGCTCATGTATCGGCACATGTTTGTTTCTTGCGCCTGGAAGTCAAAACAACTTAGTATGAGTCGACATATATTGGTTTCGTATCGACTCATAACCATTTTGTGTCGATGCATACGTGTTTCGTGTCGACTCATAACCTATTTTGAACATAATATGTGTCGACTCATATCATTTCGTGTCGACGCATAACTGCTGTTTTTTGCTTTTATCACTGTTTTGCTACATGTAAAAGTCAATTCTCAACACATGGTTAGTGAAAATGAAAAGAAAAATATGGTTAACTTCAAGGCAATGATATCTACATTTTATCTTCACAAATGAACCATTAATGATGCTTATATGAAGAGTTCAAAGTCAAGAAAACTTACCTTGAAACTGAAATTTGTTTGAGTTTGAGCTGCTGTATGGGCTGTTTTTGAGCTTAGGAATTGATGTTACAGAATTTTTTCTTGTGTTTGAACAACTTCTATATGATGTATGTGAAGTGTTTGGATGGTTTTTTTGGAGAAAACTTGCAAGGTATGAGATTCAAAGATTTGGACTTCAAAGCTCAAAAATGGAGGTTTTATGGACAATTCTGGTTTTTGACAGCAAAAATGATTTTGAGTGTTAGTTTTCCCTTCTTTATTTCTGGTCTCTTTATATTGAAATTGACCTCTCTATTTATAGAGAAGGTTTGAGACTTCAAACAACTCATATTTTGAATCACATGTTATTGCTATCTTGCTTGTTTTTGAGGCAAGCATGAAGAACATATTTCTAATGATTGTACCAAACTATCTAAAGTGGTTGATCACTTTAAACATGTTTATTATGACTTGTAGGAGTTGAGTGTGATTAGAACAACAAGTTAGAGGCTTAAGAAATTGATTTTGTGATTAAAGTGAACTTTGCAAGAATGACAACAGTGCCTTTGTGCCAAAAATGGAAAGATGCAATGGACAATACTTGAATCACTTGGATAATGGTTCAATCAATTATGTAAACATTTGATTATGGATATATTTGCAAGTCAAGAGGCCTTCAAAGTAAGATTATAAGCATAACTAAGATTTTGGTTCCTTGTTCATCACAAATCTTCCTTGTAAATCAAGAATGAATGCCCAACTTCAGATCCTTGAATCTCCTAGCTCAAGTATGATAAATTCATGCTCTTTGATGTTTTGGAAAGCTTTAAACATCATCTACAACTTTCATGTTTTTAACTTTTATTAAATCAAACTGGAACTTAATGAAAACTGGCCAAGAAGTTGGGATAAAAACTTGACCAAACCTCCTGAAAATTTCTCCAAGTGTTTAATAAAAAATGCCATGACTTCATGAATTTATAACTTAAAATCCAAGCATTTATAGAAAAAGTCCTGACCTATAATGTTTTAGATCTCATTGAGATATACAAATTTCATGTTGTAAGTTTTCCTTGAATCATCTTGCATCATGGTGAAAATTTGGCACAAAGTCATGAAAAAAAAGTTAACTTTCTAACACTTAGAAAAATTTCTAAGTCTTAGAATTTTGACTTTTCAAAGATAATTTTGAATTTTTGATTTCTTGATGAACAATCTTCATATTTTACATGTATTGATGAAATATGATTTTTGAAACTTGATTTTGATTAAAAAGTCAAAGTTTGACTTTTCAATGTACAATTGACTTTTTCATCAGATGACCAAATTTCAACTATCAATCAATTGATCTTGAGAAGTATTTTGAACCATGCCATTAGGTCAAGATGATGCATTTTAATCCTTCATATCATGTCTCAAACCAATAAGTCATGTATTTGGTCAAAAGTCAAAAGTTGAGCCTTCTCAGTCAAAACCCTAATTTTGACCATTTTGCCTTTTTGGTGATCTGATCAAATTTCTTGAGGAATTGTGATCCAAAATTGATCAATTGAAATATATGAGTTCAAAATGTTGATATGGATCAAAAGTTATGAAGTTTGACTGTAAATTGACCACGGTTGACTTTTTTCCTAATATAGTTGATTTTAGGTCTACTGATCAATTAACTGAGCAAATATGTGATTCAAAGCTTGAAACTTGACATAAGCAATATTGAGAAAATGAGAGGGAAAATTTTGGGGGTACAAAATCTTCCCCTATTCAGTCTTCTTAAACTTGAAGAGTTAGATTGGCGGGTCCGTCATTCATGACTTGAGGGTGGAAGATGATTGAACACTAGAGTACCTAGAAATTTGCACTTGATGATGTGTTGGTTGATTATGTCAGGAATGGGCTTAAAGATGCCATCCAGAGTGATGGAAAAGGTCTGTTGTTTGGCGACTTCACAGGGGACATAATCTTAACCAGGAGAGGTCTGCTGATTTCCTGTCGTTAACTGGTGGAAATGAATTATAACCAGAAGAGGTCTTTGTCTTGTTGATTGAATTTTTCTACAAGGAAGAAGATTTGTTGTATGCATATGTATGCATGCCGCAATGAAGTTCTCAAAATAAATGAGGTTATGTTTTATGTATATGTTATGTATGTTATATGATGTATGAATGTGACATGTTGTCGAAGCGTATCCTTGACATATACTGGGGAGTTTTGAGAAGTTAAATCTCAGATTGCTGTTGGAGATGAAAAGTATGTGTATCTTTAGATTTTGTTAAAAATGCTTCCGTTAGGGATTCCTACTTTGTTGAGAAGAAACTCCGCTAAGGAATATTGACTTTGCTTGAGAAGACTCTGTGGAGAGTGTTGATTTCTGCTTGGGAACCAGAATTCAGGAGTTTTAGTTGTCCATTGCTCTAGTGGGGAATTATCTCTTGAAAGTTATTTGTTATCTGGTCAGATTCCAGGCTTCACAATAACTAACTGGGGATAAAGAAGTTAAATGTATCTGGTCGGATTCCAGGCTTTGCAACAACTCGCTGGGGTAGTGGAAAACTCTACTAGGGAAGATGAGTTTTATTAGTGATTTGTAAGAATTAAACTGTTATCTAGTCGGGTCCAGGTTTCAGTAACTCGAACTATTAACTGGTCGGGTCCAGGCTCTGCAGTTGAAGGAGTTAAACTAATATTTGGTTAGGTCCAAGCTTTAGCAATTAAATTTGAGATTTATTGTTATCTGGTCGGGTCCAGGTTTCAGAAATTAGAGCTGTTATCTGGTCAGGTCCAGGCTTCAGAATTTTAAATGGTTAACTGGTATCTGGTCGGGTCCAGGTTTGAGCTGTTGACTGGTCGGGTCTAGGCTTAAGCAATTTGAGAAGTTAAAGTAATATCTGGTCGGGTTCAGGCTTTAGTAACTTGGAATTGAGATTTATTGTTATCTGGTCGGGTCCAGTCTTCACAGTAAGTTGAGAGTAGGATGAAGTTGAACTAGTATCTAGTTGGGTCCAGGTTTCATAGTAACTTGCTTGAAAGGATGAATTTGACTGTTATATGGCCGGGTTCTAGGCTTTACAACAACTTTTAGAGATGGCAATGACTCTGTTGGTAACTTCATTGGGGATTAGGGGTTGCAGTCCCTTAATTTGTAATAGTTTGAGAGGCAAACTCAAGCTGGGGAGTCTGTAGTTAGTTGGGGAAATAAACCTTATTGAAGAGAATATTTGACGAACTGCTGGGGAGGTGTCTCTTTAGGAAGATATCCAAAAGGCTTCTTTTGTAAGACTAACTCAGCTTGGGGAGAGAATCTTCTAGAGATTGAAATTCTGGCTGGGGATTTTATGAATCCCAATATTTGGAGATAATGTTATTGAAATAACTCTGGGGATATCTGAAATGCATTCAAGGAGATGCTTTGTCACTGTTTTTAAGCATACATTTGCTAAAAGTTTAATCATGTTCATATGCATATGTTCATTCAATTTAGTTATTGGACACTTTTGCACTAAAAACAGAAAAAACAAAAAGTTTGTACTTCAAAGTATATTTGTATTGATGTTTTTCCCATGAATAGGTGTTTTTGTACAAAGAGACTGAGATCCTAGTAAGAGGAAATCATCGAAAGAATGGAAAGAATACAAAGTGAAAACAAAAATAATAGCCATGTGTGATCGGTGGGAATGAGAACTGACTGTTTTGGAATGCTGGTTCGCGTTTGCGTTTGTTTTTGCAAAATGTCGCGGTAAGCAAGAGTCGCCACCATCTTTTATTTTCTCCAACAAGGAAAGGACAAAAGCACAACAAAATTCCTTTTCGAGATGTTTCTCGGGTTCGGGAGGTAGATTATAGAAAGGGAAGGTGTTAGCACCCTTTCTATCCGTGGTTATCCACGGGCTCTTAGGTACTTGCTCACTATGTTTTCAAAAGATTTTTTCTTTTCTTGTGTTTGTGGGTTTTGAAAAAGTTTTGTTTGAAAACTTCGATTTAACTCTTGTATCTGTCCTCAAGAGTGTATGAAGTGTTGTTTGAAAACTTTTGTCAGAAAAGTGTAGGTGCAAAAAAGTTTTGATCTTTAGACAGGAGGGCGACCTCTAAAACACCCTATACTCAATGACCACGTCGAGGCAACCAAGTGAGGCGTACCCTAGGAGTGTCATGTGCGAGTGTATCGGGTTTCAATTATGTTATCTTTGTACATGTTATGGTGAACTACGAATGATTTTATTTTAAGGATAAGTCTTGTCATGCATAGCCTAGTTAGCATACATCTAGCAGTTAATAGTTGCGGAAAATAAAACTAAACTATTACAAGGCGTCGGGTATTTACATCGCCAAAAACAAACCCTTGAGAAAGTAAATTGCGGGAAATTAAATAAAAGCGATAAATAATCCTAATTAAAGCTATTACATCCTCAGAGCAAATACAATTATATGGATCAAAATACAAATCAAATAAATCATACGCGAGAAAAATTGAATCGGAGAGTTTTTAGGGTTTTGACCCTTTTTTATTAAAGAAAGAAATTTTTGTTATTTTGCATTTAATTAAATTAAACCTAAGCTAATTAATTAATTAAAAGAAAGAAATATTTTTTTTGATTTTTTGAATGTCTTGAGGAAAATAAAATACAATGATTAAATATATTAATTAACCTAATTCTACATTAATTTTTATTTATTGTGAAAATATTAATGTTAACTAAACTATTAATATTAATATTTTATTTACAAAATAACTAATTAAATTTAATAAATAAAAATATTATATTTTTTATGTCTTCTGATTTTTATTAGGAAAAATAAATTAATTTGTTAGTTAGTAATTAATTAAAAATAATAAAAATAAATCAAACAAATAAATAATGAAAAAAAATGCAAACTCAAGGAGGTTTTGGGCCAATTTTGGAGGTGTCTTTGGCAATTTCCAGGCCCACTAGCATTTCAGCCACGTTGACTTTGGTGATTGTCCACACGCCTGTTGACTGGGGAGTATGGTAAGGACCCAACTTTGTCCATTGGATCTAATTTGCTGGCCATCTGGCGCTTGGAAACTTGAGACATATGGTAGAACACCTTCTGGGCATAGCATGGGAATACCTTAAGAGAAAAAATTAAATAAACGTTTGGGGGACCTGGGATTCGAACCCAGGTCCCAATGCTTCCAGGCCAACGCACCAACCACTCCACTACGCTGCTTTACTTGTTATTGAAATAAGTGGCAATTATTATATATAAAAACCAATCAATATGCTGTAAAATAAAAATAACGCGCGCTTTTCAAATAAGCCAACCAGATGCTAACACCTCATCATCTTCTTCGTTTGTCCTGTATAATTAACATCAGATAGCGGGGGTTTTTAACCTCCACTAACTCCTGCAAGGAAAAATAGCGAATAGAAATATAGCAAGCATAAATATTTCGCGAGGTATGGGTTGTGTTCGTCTTGGCCTCACGATTTCAGTCATGTATCTCACTAGTCCCAATTTTTCCTGGATTGAAATGCCCCATTTAAGAGCTCAAGAACCCTAGAAATTCAGTCATGGTATCTTACGATTCAGGGCACTATAGTCCAATTAATTCATTCCATTAGCTTTGTATGGTCTCTAGAAATGCAAAACAATCACAAACATATGTTAAATGCGCATGAATTAAGATATATAGTTTTGAATCAAAAGTGCAAACCGTGGGACTGTATGTGACGATTCTTTGAGCTTTGGTGCGTGAATTCGATTGCAAATCGTTCCTGGGACCTCCTGCAATACGTTTGAATGAATAGAACGCCTTGAATTGGCCTAGATTGCAAGAACAGGTTTTCACTTTTCTTGAAATTTCTTGAATTTGACAGGGTCCTTTCTGCAGCTTTTTCACGTGTGCCAGGGTATGGTTAGCTTGCTTATGTATAAGGGAAACAAACTAGGTCAAAAATTTGGATCCAATCCATGTGCATTGATGTTTAAATCTTTGATTGAAAATCAAATATTCTTGATTTTTCATGATTGAACAATGTTGCCAAATTTGGATTTTTTTTGTATCTTTGACTTGTGCACGAATTTGCCAGCATGTTTTGATCATATTTGCTTCACAAATTGATTTAAAAAACAAATCTTCTATTTTCTTATGATTTAAATTAATTAAATGGATTAATATTAATTAAAAATCCAATTGATCAATAAAAATAAGAAAATAAATCCAATTAATCTTGATGGGTCGTGCATAGGTCATGGGTGAAGTTTCAAGAAGATATTTGAGGCCCATTAGCAAAAAGAAGGTGTTTTGAGCAAAGTTGACTTTGCAAATTCATAAAAATTTCCCAACTTCTCCAATGCACAACTTGCTTAATTTTGATCATATGACCATGTTCTTGGACATTTTGGAAAGCTCTTGAAGTCCTCTAACCAATGCCTTTGGTCCCATGTCATTTGGATTTACCAATCTCAAGTTATGGCCTTTGACTCAAAGTGTACTTTTGTTGACTTTTGAAATTGACGTATAATGTAAAAATTGGTAACTTTTTGTGAGAGCATTTTCTGATCTTGGAGTATGAAGATGGATTGTAGGAAATTGCATCCCCTTCAAAATGAGCATTGGATGGAATTTTTCTGACAAACCATGAAAAAGTTATGCCCTGGTCAAGATACTGTTAACTTTTTTGCTGTCCAAAAATAGTAACTTTTTGCATCTTGATGATTTTTGAGCTATTCTTGTGGAATCATGATCAAGACTTGATCAAATGATGATTGTGAACTCAAAATAATATGTTGATCAAAAATTCTGACTTTTGACTGCAAAATGACCATTTTGCCCTTGTAGTTGACTGTGGATCACATGAGGCTTTTGACTGTGCAAATTGGCACTGTGAGTCTTGAAACTTGGCATGTAGGTGCTTGAGAATGTATATAGGCATATGATACTTGATTGAACCATTTAAAACCCCAAATTCCTTGAAAGAACCACAACCCTAATTTCAGCTGTCTTAGGAGGTGGTTTGACTGTACAACCCTTGAGCCAATTTGAGGATCATTCTTGACAAATCTTGAGAGATATGGGAGGGCAAATTTTGGGGTACAACAGTTGACCCTGTTCAATCTTCTTAAACCTGAGGATGTATATTGGCTTGCGGGCCTTTCGTGATCCGAAGGTGGAAGATGATTGAACACTAAAGTGCCCAGAAATTTGCACTCGCGTGGTGTAGTATCAGCAATGTGATGTCGGGAATGGGCTTACAGTTGCCATTTGGAGAGATGATGGATAGGAGGATGGGCTTATAGATGCCATCTGGAGATTGTTGGTAGGTAGTTTTGTCTTCGTTGACAAGTTGTCTTCATTGACGGGTTGTCTTCATTGACGGGTTGTCTCTATTGACGGGTTGTCTCCATTGACGGGTTTTGCCTCAGAAAAATCTTTAGGAATCGATTTAACTGATTTTGTCTCCATTGACTGGCTTCAGAAAAATCTTTAAGAATCGATTTAACTGATTTTGTCTCCATTGACTGAATCGTCTTCTTTGATTGGATTGTCTCTTTTGACTGGATTGTCTCAGAAAAATCTTTAGGAATCGGTTTAACTGATTTTGTCTCCATTGACTGGCTTCAGAAAAATCTTTAGGAATCAATTTAACTGGTTTTGTCTCCATTGACTGGCTTCAGAAAAATCTTTAGGAATCGATTTAACTGGTTTTGTCTCCATTGACTGAATCGTCTTCAGAAAAATCTTTAGGAATCGATTTAACTGGTTTTGTCTCCATTGACTGTCTTCAAAAAAATCTTTAGGAATCGATTTAACTGGTTTTGTCTCCATTGACTGAATTTGTCTCTTTTGACTGGATTTGTCTCCTTTGACTGTATTAGCATCAGAAAAATCTTTAGGAATCGATTTAACTGGTTTTGTCTCCATTGATTGGATTTGTCTCTATTGACTGGCTTCAGAAAAATCTTTAGGAATCGATTTAACTGATTTTGTCTCCATTGACTGAATTTGCATCAGAAAAATCTTTAGGAATCGATTTAACTGATTTTGTCTCCATTGACATAGTTGAGAATTTAACTGCATCTTTCCTCAAAGGTAAAGGTCAGTCATATGCAATGCATGATATGGATCAAGCAATGATGTTCTCAATATAAATGAGATCGTATGATATGATGCGTATGTGTATGTATCATGATGTATGAAAATGTGATGTTTTAGCTGGGGAAAATAAATCCCAGATAGCTGCTGGAGAATGGAGTTGTGTTCATCGTTTCCGCTGGGGATGATGAACGAAGACGATAAACTTGCAATAGAGGATAACTCCGTTGGGGAATAAACTGGTGAAGAGATTACTCTGTGGGGAATTAATCTGTGGGGAGGAGATGTTTTGCTGAGATTTTAACGATAACTCCACTGGGGATTCTGTTGATAAGCTCTGTTAGAGATTTTGATGATGAACTCCGCTGGGGATAGAAAGAACTTCGCTGGGGATACCCAACTTCGTTGGGGATGATCTTTCAGTTGCAACTTGCTGAGGATAACCCAGTTAGACTCTTGTGGGGATAACCTTCTGAATATGGCGGGGGAGAAGCATTAGTACTCTGCAGGGGACAAGCTTCCAGAATCTACTAGGGAAGATGATTCAACTCCGGCGGGGAAGCTTTTTAGACTGCGCTGGGAAATGGCTCCACTGGGGGTATCTTGTGTTCCGCCGGGGAACATTCTTATATTTCGTTGAAGAATATTAAGACTGCCGGGGATGCTTGCTGAGGAATATCTTTATACTCCGCTGGGGAATATTAAGATCTACTGGGGATACCCAACTTTTTGGGCTGATGGTAGACCAACTCTGCTTGGGGAGAGTATTGCTGATTTATTCGTAGTTGCAAGTCTCAGTAGGGAGAGCTATCATTACTGTCTTACTCTTGGGGAGTGAAGGTATCTTGGTCATATTCTTCAGCCGAACTTACCTTGGTACCTTGGTGGACAGAGCAACTAGACCTCTTAGACAATATCTTATTGCCCCTACTTCCGATGTCACCCGTAATTAGTCCTTTGTTTCGCATGCAAATATTTGTGATCAGCAATTAATGTCAAATGCATATATCAAAAATTAAAATTTGGACGTTCTTTGTGAAACAAAACAGATAAAGGAAAAAGAAATTTGCAATTTGTCTGAAAAATGAACTTGTATTGATTTTGAAGTTTGCCTGTGAATAGGCGTTTTTGTACAAGAGGCTGACGTCCTAGTAAGAGAACGCTGCCGAACAGATAGGATTTATACAGTTTGTAAAAAGAAAAACAAAACAGCTATGTGAATAATCCCACTGGGTTCCAACTCTGCTATCGCCTTTATGTCTTTGAGCATCTCATCACTTTGCTGCTTAGTTGGAGATGAATCTGATTGACCAGTGCCGTCCGAGCTTGATAGTCGATATTGAAGTCTGGATGCAGGGTGATCCAATGAGACATAGTGTTACGCTTATCCCTAACTTTTTCCTGGACCGCCCTTTCGGGTTTTTGGTCCACCGGGATACCCATTTTTGCCCAAGCCGCCTTTTCAGGTTTTCGACTTGCCGGGTGTACAGATTTTTTTCATTTTCATCCCTTATTTTTGCCCGAACCCTTTTGGTTCGTCGGGAAGCCCTTATTTTTGCCTAGGCCAGTCGACCTAGCGGGTCTTTGATTATGCGTAGTATCTTTTTACTATGTCTGCATTGGCAGGGTGAGGAAGGTCGTCACCGTCCATGGTGGTTAGAATCATCGCTCCTCCTGAGAAGATGTTCTTAACCACAAATGGCCCTTCGTACGTAGGGGTCCATTTTCCCCTGGGATCACTTTGAGGTAGAATGATGCGCTTGATTACCAGGTCCCTGACTTGATACTCTTGTCGTCTGACTTTCTTGTTAAATGCCTTGATCATCCGTTTTTGGTATGTCTGACCATGACAAATAGCAGTGAGTCTCTTTTCGTCGATTAGGTTTAGTTGGTCAAGCCAGGTCTGGATCCAGTCGTCTTCGCTTAAACCTGCATCCTTCATGATCCGGAGAGAGGGTATCTGAACTTCAATGGGCAGGACTGCCTCCATGCCATATACCAAGGAGTAGGGTGTTGCCCCTGTTGACGTCCGTGCAGAGGTACGGTACCCATGAAGAGCAAACAGTAACATCTCGTGCCAATCTTTGTAGGTCACTGTCATCTTCTGCACAATTTTCTTAATGTTTTTATTAGCTGCTTCTACAGCCCCATTCATCTTCGGCCAGTAGGGAGAAGAGTTGTGGTGCTGTATCTTGAATTGCTCGCAGAGCTCAGTGATCATCTTGTTGTTAAGATTGGTACCATTATCCGTAATGATCCTCTCTAGTACACCGTATCGACAGATCAGGCTGTGCCGAATGAACCGTGCCACGACGTTCTTGGTTACCGTGGCGAAGGAAGCTGCTTCAACCCACTTCGTAAAGTAATCAATCGCTACTAGGATGAAGCGATGCCCGTTGGATGCCATAGGTCTGATCTCGCCGATCATATCGATGCCCCACATTGCAAAAGGCCAAGGTGCTGTCAAGATGTTCAAAGGAACTGGAGGAGTGTTCACCTTATCAGCATAGATCTGGCACTTGTGACATGTCCGAGAATGCTGATAACAGTCGGCTTCCATTGTTGACCAGTAATATCCTGCCCGAAGGATTTTCTTTACCATGGTATATCCACTGGAATGAGTTCCGAAGGTACCTTGATGCAGCTCTGCCATGATCCTTTCTGCTTCAGTTTTATCCACACAACGCAGTAAGGTTGAATCATGGTTTCTTTTGTAAAGAATGCCATTGCTGATAAAGAACTTTGCCGCGAATCTTCTCAGGAACTTCTTGTCATTAACAGATGCACCCTCGGGGTATTCTTGAGCTTCAAGATACCTCTTTACTTCATGATACCAAGGCTTTTCTGTTACCTCTTCGGTCTCAAGATCACAACAATGTGCAGGTTCATCCAATTTCCAAATAATGATCCCGGGGGCCTCGTTGTCCCATTTGACTTTGAACATGGAAGACATTGTAGCTAGCGCGTCCGCCAACTGATTCTCCTCTCTTGGGAAGTGTTCAAAGGTTATCTCCTCGAAATGGGGAATCAACGTTAATACATACTCCTTGTAAGGAATAAGATTTGGGTGTTTCATATCCCACTCGCCTTTGATCTGACTGATCACGAGAGCGTAATCTCCGAAGACACTCAGAAACTTAATCCTCAGGTCAATTGCAACTCGAAGACCCATGATGCATGCTTCATACTCCGCCATATTGTTGGTGCAGTTAAAACATAGTCGGGCAGTAAGTGGAGTATGTGAGCCTTTAGGAGATATGATCACAGCGCCAATACCGTTACCCAAAGCATTTGAGGCTCTGTCAAAGTGCATAGACCATCGGGATCATTCCTCAGGTCCTTCATCCGGTCCAGGTATTTCACAATCAGTCACTACCATGATATTCTCATCTGGAAATTCAAAGTTCATAGACTGGTAATCGTCCACTGCCTGATGTGCCAAATGGTCTGCCAACACACTTCCCTTGATTGCTTTTTGAGTCGTGTACTGGATGTCATATTCAGTCAAGATCATCTGCCATCTTGCTATTCTTCTAGACAAGGCAGGCTTTTCGAAGATATACTTGATTGGATCCATCTTTGAAATCAACAGAGTAGTGTGAGTCAACATATACTGCCTTAGCCGGCGAGCAACCCATACCAAAGCGCAACAAGTTTTCTCGAGCAGTGAGTATCGGGTCTCACAGTCGGTAAACTTTTTACTAAGGTAATAAATAACATGCTCTTTTCGGCCAGACTCGTCATGCTGACCCAACACACATCCCATTGAGTTGTCCAGTACTGTCAAGTATAAGATTAGAGGCCTCCCTTCAACTGGTGGCATAAGAATGGGTGGCTCTTGGAGATACTCTTTGATTCTTTCGAAAGCGGCCTGACATTCATCGTTCCAACATACTACTTGATCTTTCTTCAGTAGCTTGAAGATTGGTTCACAAGTAGCAGTTAGGTGTGAGATGAATCAGGCAATGTAGTTCAGCCGTCCTAGAAAGCCTCTGACCTCTTTCTCTGTCTTGGGAACTGGCATCTCTTGTATGGCTTTCACTTTGGCAGGGTCCACTTGAATACCTTTGTCGCTTACGACGAAACCTAGTAGCTTTCCAGATCTCACCCCGAAGGTGCACTAGTTCGGGTTTAACCTCAATTTGTACAACTTCAACCGGTCAAACAACTTCTGTAAATGGTCAAGGTGTTCCTCCTCAGTTTGGGACCTTGCAATCATATCATCGACGTATACTTCGATCTCATGATGGATCATATCATGAAACAGAGCAACCATGGCACGCTGATACGTTGCCCCAGCATTTTTCAACCCAAAAAGCATGACCTTGTAACAGAAGGTGCCCCACTGAGTAACAAAAGTGGTCTTCTCCATGTCTTCAGGAGCCATCTTGATTTGATTATAACCAGAGAAGCCATCCATGAAGGAGAATACCTTATGCTGAGCAGTGTTGTCAACTAGAACGTCGATGTGAGGCAGAGGGAAGTCATCCTTAGGGCTTGCCCTATTCAAATCCCTGTAGTCAACACACATTCGGACCTTACCATCTTTCTTCGGCACTGGAACCACATTGGCGACCCACTGAGGGTAAGAAGTTACTGCTAGGAAACCGGCGTCAAATTGTTTCATAACCTCAGCTTTGATTTTCTCAGACATCTCTGGACGCATACAGCGTACCTTCTGTTTTATCGGAGGGCATTCTTCCTTGGTAGGCAGGTGATGAACCACAATGTCGGTATCCAACTCGAGATTATCTTCGTAAGACCAGGCAAAGATTTCCACGTAGTCATGCAGCATCTGAATCAACCGTTGTTTCACACTAAGCTCCAGATTTGCACCGATCCTGACTTCCTTTTTGTCTGTCTCAGTACCTAGATTTACCGTTTCCACTGGCTCTTCATGTGGCTGAATGGCCCTCTCTTCCTGAAGTAGCAGTCTTGCAAGCTCACCAGGTACTTCGCAATCATCTTCACCTTTGTCTTCGGCTAAGTTGATCATATTTTCGAAGTCATAACTGGCAGTAGCAGAGTTGTTACCAGTGAGATCCAGAGTGGATTGGGAACTGTATATGTGAGTGTGTATAAATAGCTGTTTTGAAATATATAATAAAGAAAGACAAGGAGCGTAAGATTTGAAATGCAAAAAACGTCCAATGCTTTTATTAATGATATATGAAAATGACACACAAAAGCCCTTACAAATGAAGCCACGGTGCCCCGAGTAAGACACCGGGCCATAAAGTTTCACAATATTGTCTGTTACAAATTCAAAACAAAGGAGTTCATTATTGAGTCATAAAAGTAATAGGGACGAAGTCCTTTGCCGTCCAGTTGTTTGGTCCACCGTTGGTTGTAGGGTAGATCCAGCTGTCGAATTCAGATTCCTTCACGTCATCTTTGATGGCATTGGCTCCCGAGTTGCTGATGAACACAGAAGGTCTTCCAATTCTTACACTACGAACAACCCTTTGAGCTTCTACAGTGAAACCCAAACCAAACTTGTCAGTCTTCTGAGTGAACTCAGGAAGTCGGCCCCAGTTTGCGTACTCACCCTTCTCAATAACAGCCCGGGCATCCTTTAAGGAAGCCATCTTCAAAGGAGAATCTTCAATCACAGTCTCTGCTGATGCCAGTGTCTGAGGGACCTCTTCAAAGTGTTCAAATGGGGTCTCAATGAACTCCCCATCCATCTCTATGTACCGGAACGAGTTGAGGTGGCTGACCATGTACTCTTCCTCCCCCTGTACTGTCACGATCTTCCCTCTGACCGGGTACTTCAGTTTCTGATGGAGTGTGGAGGTCACAACTCCAACTTTATGGATCCATGGACGACCCAACAAACAAGAATAGGACGGTCGAATGTCCATCACGTAGAATGTAGAATCAAAGACCTGAGAACCAACTCTAATTGGGATATCAACTTCACCATGTACCATCCTTTTAGACCCGTCAAAGGCCCAGACAACAATGTTACTTGGCTTTAGCTCCAACCCTTTGTAATCTAACCTGTCTAGAGCTTTCTTTGGCAAGAAGTTCAATGAGGAACCAATGTCAACCAACACATGTGCAAGAGTAGTGCCCCTGCATTCAATGGAGACATGCAGGACATCATTATGGTTCTTCCCTTTAGCAGTCAGGTCAGCGTCGGAGAAACCCAAACCATTATCAGCAGTTAAGTTGGCCACACAATCGGTAAACTGATCAGCTGACGTCTCTTGTGGCACGTGGGCCGTCTTCAGGAAGGTAATTAGGGCCTTGGCATGGGCCTCTGAACACAACAACAGTGATAACATAGAAATCTTGGAGGGGGTTTGCCCAAGCTGCTCAACTACATTATAATCACTCTTCTTGATGATCTTCAGAATCTGTTCCATCTCCTGCTTGGAAGCTTCAACATTGATGGTCTTTGGTGCCTCCGTCTGGGCAGGCATATCAGTGGCGATCCCTTTACCCCGAGCGTCAGATGGCTCGGCGACAGGGGTAGGACTAAGAACTTGATCAGGAATGGCATTAGGCACACTTGCAGGTGTGATGACAATAGGTCTCTGGATAGTTGGTGGCGCAATATCAAGTGAGAAAAGTCTACCACTGCGGGTGACTTTAGCAGGCCCAGTGATGTTGCTGACGCCGGTATTAGTATCAAACTCTGGCTTAACCCCAAGAACATAAACATCTGCCCCATAGTGCCAAGGGACAACTTTGTCATAGGTGTAGGGAATAGGCCCCGGAACAGTGATGATTATGGGTGCAATCTTCTGAACAAGCATAATTTTGACAGGCTTCCTCGAGGGAGCCTTGGGAGAATTGTTGAAAATGGTAACAATGGAAACTTCTTCAGTAGGGGTGGCAGGAACAACAATCTTCTCAAACAGGATTTCTTTATTATCCATCAGGTTTTGGATACCTGACTTCAAAGATGGGCAACCAGTAGGTGAAACGGAACACATATGGCAACCTTTACTACATCCCGGAAATAAACCGGCTAGCAACAGGTTCTTCTTGACGGTCAACAGCGGGGTGACAATATCATCCACAGAGGCTACAAACAAGTCTTCCACTACAACATTCACTCCATGCTTGGGCATGGGAGCAGTAACAATGTTAGGCCTCTCGGGCGCCTCGAACTCAACCTCCTTAGCATCGATTAGGTCTTGGACCTTATTCTTCAAAGTCCAGCAATCATCCGTATTATGCCCCGGGCTCTCAGAATGATAAGCGCAGCGGGCGTTGGGGTTATACTTTGGAGATGTCGTGTTGGGATTCTTAGGCGCTTCCCTTAGGGTCACCAAATTGGTCTTCAGCAACTGCGGCAATATCTGGGACAAGGTCATGCTGAGACGAGTAAACTGCCTTCTAGGTCTCTCACCCCTTTGTTGGTTGTGATGCTGAGGAGCACCAGCAGGTTTTGAAATAACCACCGCGTTGACAGCTTGGCGGCGTTCCGGTCTATTCTGTCTCCTTGAACCGTAGACAACACTGGATTCCTTCTTGAAGGGTTTCTTCTCGGTGCTCGATGAAGCACCCTTCTGTATCTTCCCAGACTTGATACCAGCTTCAATTCTCTCACCAGTCAAGATAAGGTCTGTAAACCCGGCTGAAGAATTTCTAATCAAATGGTTGAAGAACGGACCAGACAGGGTCCCCAAGAACATATCCGCAAGTTCACGATCAGTTAAGGGTGGCTGCACCCTTCCAGCAAGGTCTCTCCACTTTTGAGCGTACTCTTTAAATTCTTCACCCGTCCCTATTGACATACCCTGGAGTTGGGTACGCGTAGGAGCGAGGTCGGAATTATATTGATACTGCTTATAGAACGCAGTAGCCAAATCCTCCCAGTTACGGATACTGGCTCCATCCAGCTGATAGAACCACTCAAGTTGAGTCCCTGAAAGACTGTCCTGGAAGAAATGGATCCACAAATTCTTGTCAGCAGTGTAAGGTTGGATCTTCCTTACATATGACCGGAGGTGCAGCTTTGGGTAGGAGGCTCCGTCATATTTGGCAAAGGCAGGTGCCTTAAACTTATGGGGAATTACCACCCCAGGGGATAAGCCTAGGTCTCCAAAGTCCAACCCGGGCACATTCTGTATCTCCATGGCGCTCAAGCGGTCCTCCAACTGTTTATACCTATCCTCAGCAGGAGGATACTGTTCTTCATCATAATCCGTCTCGTTGTCGGAGACTACGGGACTAGGAACCCTTCTCTCTTGTGGACTGTCTTTTCCTACAGATGAGGTAGTCAGCTCAGCCTCATTCTGTAATCCATTCCCAAATTTGCATCCAGTGTTGAACAAGACGATCCTCTTCTTCTTCTTCTTCTTCTTCTTCCTCTCTTTCAGAATCAGAGTCTTCAAAGCCTGTTGACCCTGGGCTAGGCTCATAACCAACTCTTGGAATTGGGCATTCTGGGCCTGGAGGGCCTTGATAGCTTGTTCAGTGGAAGTTTCAGTAGACATGATGATTACTGAAATAAACAACGAAGAAGATAAGTGACCTGTAAAAAGGGTACCTGTTATGCATATGATGAAATGAAATGTGTATGATTTATGTTTTCAAAGACAATCAGGATTCAAATTTGTAGACAAGAAAGGAACACACTTTATTAGATTTAACTTTGGAATTTAAATTATTCAACAAATTGCCCTTAGGCGTTACAAGAATGGAAATACGGAAAAGTAAATAAAACCATAAAAGAAATCCTCAAAGGTCCATCAATGCTCCCATGGCCTCTTCTTCTCAGTGCGAATATAATCATTCAGGATCCGCTCGTTCTCCAATTGCTTCGTTAGCTTCTGGATCTTCTGTTCCTGTTCATTGAACCTTTCCCGATAAGAATCCTGTTCTTCCTGCAGTTGCGCCCAAGATCTCTTTAGTGTGCCAACATCAGTGGGCATATGAGGATGAAGAATAGTTGGAGGAACCCCATATTTATCAGCAGCTTCAAGAGTAATAGGCCTGATAGCTTCGTATGGCATACCTAACTTCTGAGCACGGATGCGGACCCATCTGAAATATGACTCCATTGGCAGAGAAGTTTTTGGTCCCAACTCATGTGGGTCAGATTTGTGAACTCTATCCCAAGCCCTGATGAATCTACGACGCAGCTCGTCGCTATCTACCTGAAAATCAAAGACGATATGAGGTATCAACATCTCATGAGGCCCTTCTCTTCTGGCTCTTCCAAACTGGCAGAGAGCTAAGCATGGGTTATAAGAGATTCCTCCATGGGTTCCGATCAATGGAACATTAGGATACTCTCCACAACGATCAATGACGGCCACTTCATCTAAGCCTCTAAGAGTCCAAATAATGTCATTATCAGTAAGAGACATTATTCTATGAGCCCAGCCCCTTCCTTCTTTGTTCTTCAGTACAGATTTAGGGAGGTGCGAAATAAACCACCTCGCCAATAAAGGAGCACAACACCATAAAGTTCCCCGTCTTCGAGCAGTACGAGTGTAGAGCTGATAAAGGATATCACCCAAGAGAGTGGGTATAGGGTTCCGAGAGATGAAGATCCTTATGGCATTAACATCAACAAAGGTGTCAGGATTTGGAAACAATACCAGACCATAGATTAAGAGAGCTAGAATGTCCTCATACGCTTGGAAGTCTAAGTCATTCCAGAAACAATTAGCTTTGCCAACCAGAAACTTAGCCAAAAAATCCTTAACTCCACTTCTAGTCTCCCAGTTAGCCATTACCTCCTCTTTGGTCAAGGGAAGGGCTGCAGCAATCTCTTCAGGCCTGAGAGTCTCTTCCCAACCAGTAAATGGAGTCTGCTCCAAAACAAGGATACCAAGCAACTCAGAGAATTCTTCCAGGGTAGGGACCAGCTGGAAGTCTTGAAAGGTGAAGCAGTGGTATAGCGGATCATAAAACTGGACCAGGACACTCATCAGTTGTTGGTCCCACTTTGAGGTGACTAAACCGAGAAGAGAACCATGCCTCCTGATGAAGGTAGTAGTGTCTGGAATCCTGTCAACCAATTCCTTAAGCAAAGTAGGTGGTTGAACAAAGTTGAGCTGGATAGTATTCCTACGCATGGGCATCATGATGTCCTACAAAACAGAGCAAAGATGAAACCTTCTTGTCTTTGAAATGGGTTAGTCCTTATGCAGGATGCATGCAATGTTATGATGTTATGATGTTATGATAAAGGCACACCACAAGTATTCACAAAAGGCAAACATGGTAAAGGCACACAAGTCACACAAGAGAGCCCTTAGATTTCAGGCTGGCGTGAAGTTTAGGTACTACCCTCTTTCAGTTTCAGTTGGTTAAGACCTGTCCTAAAAATAGTAACCGGGTTCTAGAGGATCTCAATATCACTGACTACCCTCAATCGGTCATAATTCCAGTTTGGCAACCTTTTCTTGCGGCCGGAACCATCGCGAGAGTTTAGTCTCAATGAGTGTAGCATACTGCTACTGTTCTATGGCCAAGTTGGTCAATTTAAGGTTAAGGTCAGTTGGTGCTTAACGACTCCTCAGAAGACCCATATTCTCCTCGTTCCAACACAAGGGATATCGGTACAGACCAAGGTGTCACACCAACGTAGCTACTGCTTCACCCGTATCGGACTATGCCGGACAGGTCCCTCACAGTTTATTTCTACTTACCTAAAAAAGGGTACCCCAGATCCGGGTTAGGATCTATAGAACTCCAATACAAGCCCACTAAATTAAAGCATACAAGGCATACAATTGAAAACATAGTGATCCAATCCTAAGGTACACCTCACTTATAATAGTCCCCAGCAGAGTCGCCAGTTCTGTGATCGGTGGGAATGAGAACTGACTGTTTTGGAATGCTGGTTCGCGTTTGCGTTTGTTTTTGCAAAATGTCGCGGTAAGCAAGAGTCGCCACCGTCTTTTATTTTCTCCAACAAGGAAAGGACAAAAGCACAGCAAAATTCCTTTTCGAGATGTTTCTCGGGTTCGGGAGGTAGATTATAGAAAGGGAAGGTGTTAGCACCCTTTCTATCCATGGTTATCCACGGGCTCTTAGGTACTTGCTCACTATGTTTTCAAAAGATTTTTGCTTTTCTTGTGTTTGTGGGTTTTGAAAAAATTTTGTTTGAAAACTTTGATTTAACTCTTGTATCTGTCCTCAAGAGTGTATGAAGTGTTGTTTGAAAACTTTTGTCAGAAAAGTGTAGGTGCAAAAAGTATTTTTATTTTGAAAGAGCAAGTACCTGAGAACCTCTACCTACTCAAAAGAAATTAAGCTGTGTAAATATCCTTTAGACAGTGTTATCCCACTATTGAGAAGTAGGTAGCACCGTCGTTGGAGTTTTCGGGTCAATTCGATTTTAGGGACATGTGGTCACTAAAGCAATGGTAGGACGCCTTAGCGGTAACCCTAACGTCTTAGATCGTTTTTTATCGAGGCAACCGTTTCGAGGCAACTTTGATCTTTAGACAGGAGGGCGACCTCTAAAACACCCTATACTCAATGACCACGTCGAGGCAACCAAGTGAGGCGTACCCTAGGAGTGGCATGTGCGAGTGTGTCAGGTTTCAATTATGTTATTTTTGTACATGTTATGGTGAGCTACGATTGATTTTATTTTAAGGATAAGTCTTGTCATGCATAGCCTAGTTAGCATACATCTAGCAGTTAATAGTTGCGGAAAATAAAACTAAACTATTTCGGGTATTTACATCGCCAAAAACAAACCCTTGAAAAAGTAAATTGCGGGAAATTAAATAAAAGCGATAAATAATCCTAATTAAAGCTATTACATCCTCGGAGAAAATACAATTATATGGATCAAAATACGAATCAAATAAATCATACGCGAGAAAAATTGAATTGGAGAGTTTTTAGGGTTTTGACCCTTTTTTATTAAAGAAAGAAATTTTTGTTATTTTGCATTTAATTAAATTAAACCTAAGCTAATTAATTAATTAAAAGAAAGAAATATTTTTTTTGATTTTTTGAATGTCTTGAGGAAAATAAAATACAATGATTAAATATATTAATTAACCTAATTCTACATTAATTTTTATTTATTGTGAAAATATTAATGTTAACCTAATTAAAACTAAACAAATTATGTTAATATTTTATTTACAAAATAACTAATTAAATTTAATAAATAAAAATATTATATTTTTTATGTCTTCTGATTTTTATTAGGAAAAATAAATTAATTTGTTAGTTAGTAATTAATTAAAAATAATAAAAATAAATCAAACAAATAAATAATGAAAAAAAAAATGCAAACTCAAGGAGGTTTTGGGCCAATTTTGGAGGTGTCTTTGGCAATTTCCAGGCCCACTAGCATTTCAGCCACGTTGACTTTGGTGATTGTCCATACGCCTGTTGACTGGGGAGTATGGTGAGGACCCAACTTTGGCCATTGGATCTAATTTGCTGGCCATCTGGCGCTTGGAAACTTGAGACATATGGTAGAACACCTCCTGGGCATAGCATGTGAATACCTTAAGAGAAAAAATTAAATAAACGTTTGGGGGACCTGGGATTCGAACCCAGGTCCCAAATGCTTCCAGGCCAACGCACCAACCACTCCACTACGCTGCTTTACTTGTTATTGAAATAAGTGGCAATTATTATATATAAAAACCAATCAATATGCTGTAAAATAAAAATAACACGCGCTTTTCAAATAAGCCAACCAGATGCTAACACCTCATCATCTTCTTCGTTTGTCCTGTATAATTAACATCAGATAGCGGGGGTTTTTAACCTCCACTAACTCCTGCAAGGAAAAATAGCGAATAGAAATATAGCAAGCATAAATATTTCGTGAGGTATGGGTTGTGTTCGTCTTGGCCTCACGATTTCAGTCATGTATCTCACTAGTCCCAATTTTTCCTAGATTGAAAAGCCCCATTTAAGAGCTCAAGAACCCCAGAAATTCAATCATGGTATCTAACGATTCAGGGCACTATAGTCCAATTAATTCATTCCATTAGCTTTGTATGGTCTCTAGCAATGCAAAACAATCACAAACATATGTTAAATGCGCATGAATTAAGATATATAGTTTTGAATCAAAAGTGCAAACCGTGGGACTGTATGTGACGATTCTTTGAGCTTTGGTGCGTGAATTCGATTGCAAATCGTTCCTGGGACCTCCTGCAATACGTTTGAATGAATAGAACGCCTTGAATTGGCCTAGATTGCAAGAACAAGTTTTCACTTTTCTTGAAATTTCTTGAATTTGACAGGGTCCTTTCTGCAGCTTTTTCATGTGTGCCAGGGTATGGTTAGCTTGCTTATGTATAAGGGAAACAAACTAGGTCAAAAATTTGGATCCAATCCATGTGCATTGATGTTTAAATCTTTGATAGAAAATCAAATATTCTTGATTTTTCATGATTGAACAATGTTGCCAAATTTGGATTTTTTTGTATCTTTGACTTGTGCACGAATTTGCCAGCATGTTTTGATCATATTTGCTTCACAAATTGATTTAAAAAACAAATCTTCTATTTTCTTATGATTTAAATTAATTAAATGGATTAATATTAATTAAAAATCCAATTAATCAATAAAAATAAGAAAATAAACCCAATTAATCTTTATGGGTCGTGCATAGGTCATGGGTGAAGTTTCAAGAAGAGATTTGAGGCCCATTAGCAAAAAGAAGGTGTTTTGAGCAAAGTTGACTTTGCAAATTCATAAACATTTCCCAACTTCTCTAATGCACAACTTGCTTAATTTTGATCATATGACCATGTTCTTTGACATTTTGTAAAGCTCTTGAAGTCCTCTAACCAATGCCTTTGGTCCCATGTCATTTGGATTTACCAATCTCAAGTTATGGCCTTTGACTCAAAGTATACTTTTGTTGACTTTTGAAATTGACCTATAATGTAAAAATTGGTAACTTTTTGTGAGAGCATTTTCTGATCTTGGAGTATGAAGATGGATTGTAGGAAATTGCATCCCCTTCAAAATGAGCATTGGATGGAATTTTTCTGACAAACCATGAAAAAGTTATGCCCTGGTCAAGATACTGTTGACTTTTCTACTGTCCAAAAATAGTAACTTTTTGCATCTTGATGATTTTTGAGCTATTCTTGTGGAATCATGATCAAGACTTGATCAAATGATGATTGTGAACTCAAAATAATATGTTGACAAAAAATTCTGACTTTTGACTGCAAAATGACCATTTTGCCCTTGCAGTTGACTGTGGATCACATGAGGCTTTTGACTGTGCAAATTGGCACTGTGAGTCTTGAAACTTGGCATGTAGGTGCTTGAGAATGTATATAGGCATATGAGACTTGATTGAACCATTGAAAACCCCAAATTCCTTGAAAGAACCAAAACCCTAATTTCAGCTGTCTTAGGAGGTGGTTTGACTGTACAACCCTTGAGCCAATTTGAGGATCATTCTTGACAAATATTGAGAGATATGGGAGGGAAAATTTTGGGGTACAACACCATGTGAAAGTGATCTCATTGAGTTCCAAACCCACTATTGCCCCTATGTCTTCGAACATTATCCCTTGCCATTGAATAGAAGTTGATTGGATTGACCTTGGACCATTTGAACTTGGATTTTGGTAATAAATTTGGCTGTAAAGATCCCATGGGACATAATCATACGCTTTAATCCTTAACTTTTTCCTGGGCCGCCCTTTCGTGTTTTCAGCCCACCAGGATACCTATTTTTGCCTAATTCGCCCTTTCGGGTTTTCAACTTGCCAGGTGTACAGTCTTTTGCATATATCCCTAATTTTTTCCCGAACCTTTTTGGTTCGCCATGATGCCCTTATTTTTGCCTAGGTGTGTCAACCTAGCGGGTCATTTTATGCGTAGTATTTTTAACTATGTCCGCATTCACAGGATGTGGGAAGTCTTCGCCATCCCTAGTAGTCAGCATCATGGCACCACCAGATAAAACTTTCTTTACGAAAAATGGCCCTTTGTAAGTGGGAGTCCATTTTCCCCTAGGGTCGCCTTGTGAAAGAATGGTGCACTTTATTACTAAGTCACCAGCTTGATACACTCGAGGCTTGATCTTTTTGTTGAACGCCTTGATCATACGCTTTTGATACATCTGACCATGATAAATAGAAGCCAGTCGCTTCTCGTTAATCAAGTTCAATTGATCCAACTTGGTTTGAATCCATTCTTCTTCACCTAAATATGCTTCCTTTATTATCCTTAAAGAGGGAATCTAAACTTCTAACGGCAAGACGACTTCCATGCCATATACCAAAGAGAAATGAGTTGCCCCAGTTGACGTACAAGCCGGAGTACGGTAGCCATGGAGAGTAAACAGTAACATCTCATTCCAGTCTTTGTAGGTTACCACCATCTTTTGCACAATCTTCTTGATATTTTTATTGGCAGATTCCACTGTGCCATTCATCTTGGGTCTGTATGGAGAAGAATTGTGATGCTTGATTTTGAACTGAGTGCAGAGTTTCGTAATCATATCATTGTTGATATTAGTTCCACTGTCGGTGATAATCCTTTCGGGGATACCGTAACGGTAGATGAGATTATGTTTGATGAATCTGGCTATAACGTTCTTCGTGACAAAGGCGAATGAGGAAGCTTCGACCCATTTAGTGAAGTAATCGATAGCGACAAGAATGAAGTGATGTCCATTGGAAGCAGTAGGTTTGATCTCTCCAATCATGTCAATTCCATACATTGCAAATGGCCATGGAGCAGTCATGGAATTTAGAGGAATAAGAGGTACATGGACCTTTTCAGCATAGATTTGACACTTGTGGCAAGTCCTTGAGTGGTGATAACAATAAGTTTTTATTGTGGACCAATAGTAACCAGCCCTCAGGATTTTCTTGGCCATAGTGTGTCAACTAGAGTGGGTCCAGAAGAGGCCATCATGCATGTCTTACATAATTTTCTCTGCCTCCTTCTTGTCCACACTTCGGAGTAGAGTAGAATTATGGTTGCGCTTGTACAGAATTCTGTTGCTTAGAAAGAATTTGGCTAAAAATATTCACAATAATTTCTTATCATTGATGGAAGCCCCTTGAGGATATTCTCGTGCCTCAAGATATCTCCTCACCTCATGGTACCATGGTCTCTCTTTGTCGGTGTCAAGCTCATAGCAGTGCGCAGGTTTGTCAAATCTCTCAATTGTAATCATAGGAGCTTCGTTGTCCCATTTGACTTTGAACATTGAAGACATTGTGGCCAAAGCGTCGGCTAACTGATTTTCCTCCCTAGGGAAATGTTCAAAGGTGATCTCTTCGAAGTATAGAATCAGAGTTAACACAAGCTCCTTGTAAGGAATCAAGTTAGGATGCTTAGTGTCCCATTCTCCATTCACTTGGATAATCACTAGAGCAGAGTCTCCGAATACATCCAAACGCTTGATCCTTAAGTCACTGACAACCTTCAAACCTAAGATGCATGCTTCGTACTCAGCCATGTTATTCGTACAATCTAAGCACAGTCTAGTAGTGAAGGGAGTGTGATAACCTTCAGGAGAAATTATCACCGCACCCATTCAATTTCCTAGAGCGTTGGAAGATCCATTAAAAACCATAATCCATCGGGATCCTTGT
Organism: Vicia faba; assembly: GCA_948472305.1. Classification (NCBI taxonomy): domain Eukaryota; kingdom Viridiplantae; phylum Streptophyta; class Magnoliopsida; order Fabales; family Fabaceae; genus Vicia; species Vicia faba. The sequence continues at coordinate 1,470,931,594 of OX451735.1, read as the reverse complement.
TCGGGTCCGTCATATGGTCCAGGTTTTGCACAATCAGTCACTAACATGATATTATCATCTGGGAAGTCAAAGTTCATAGATTGATAATCATCAACAGCTTAATGGGCTAAATGATATACCAATACACTTCCTTTGATGGCCTTTTGTGTTGTATATTGGATGTCATATTCATTCAGAATCATTTTCCATCTAGCTATCTGTCCGAAGAGAGTTGGCTTCTCGAAGATATACTTGATATGGTCCATCTTAGAAATAAATAGAATGGTGTGAGTCAACATATATTGTCTTAGCCGGTGAGCAACCCATGCCAAAGTGCAGCAAGTTTTCTCGAGCAGTGAATATCTGGTTTCACAGTCGAAAAAGTTTTTGCTAAGGTAGTATATTGCATGCTCTTTTCGACCAGACTCATCATCTTGGCCCAACACACACCCCATAGAATTCTCTAGCACAGTCAAGTATATGATAAATGGTCTTCCTTCCATTGGATGCATAAGGATAGGAGGTTCTTGCAAATATTCTTTGATTTTGTCGAAGGCAGCTTGGCAGTCGTTGTTCCATCTGACTACTTGATCTTTCTTCAAGAGTTTGAAGATTGGTTCACAAGTAGAAGTCAAGTGAGATATGAAGCATGTAATATAGTTAAGACGACCCAAGATCCTCTAACCTCCTTTTAAGAATGGGGAACTGACATTTCTTGAATGGATTTTACCTTTGCAGGATTACCTTTGACGCCTTTACAACTAATGACAAAACTAGAAGCGTTCCAGACCTTACTCCGAATGTGCACTTATTAGGGTTCAACCTCAAGTTGTACATTTTCAGCCTCTCAAATATCTTGTGTAGATGATCAAGATGCTCTTCTTCAGTTTGTGACCTTACAATCATATCATCCACATATACCTCTATTTCATGATGGATCATATCATGAAATAAAGCTACCGTAGCTCTTTGATATGTTTCCCCTGCATTATTTCATCCGAACTTCATGACCTTGTAACAAAAGGTGCCCCATTGCGTAATAAAGGTGGTCTTTTCCATGTCTTTAGGAGCCATCTTGATTTGGTTGTATCCAGAAAATCCATCCATGAAGGAGAAGATTTCATGTTGAGAAGTGTTATCAACCAAGACGTCAATATGTGGTAGAGGGAAATCATCTTTGGGGCTTGCCCTATTCAGATCACTATAATCTACACACATGCAAACCTTTCCATCTTTCTTTGGCATAAGGACCACGTTCGTAACCCACTGAGGATAAGATGTGATAGCCAGAAAACCTGCATCAAATTGCTTCATTACCCCAACCTTTATCTTTTCAGACATGTCTGGCCACATATGAAAAACCTTTCGCTTAAAAGGAAGGCAATCCTCTTTTGTTGGTAGACGATGAACCACAATATTGGTATCCAATCCGGGCATATCTTCATACGACCAAACAAACACTATAACATAGTCATGTAACATTTGAACCAATATGCTCTTGATACCATCTTCTAGATTGGCACCGATCTTGACCTCTCTCTTATCTGTCTCAGTACCTAAGTTGATAACTTCGATTGGTTCTTCATGAGGTTGAATAGTTTTCTCTTCTTGCATTACTGTCTGGCTAGTTCTCCTGGTATTTCACAATCTTCCCCGCCTTTGTCTTCGACTTGGTTAATTGGAGGTTCAAAGTCATAACTGGAAATAGTAGAGTTGTTGACAATGAGATCCGGAATGGATGAGAATCTGCAAGTGTATGTGTGTGTGCATGTAAGATACATGGCTATTAAAAAAATGTAATAAAGGAAAATAAAGACAATGAACACAAAAATTTGAATGCAAAAGGTCCAATAGTTTATATTAAATGATCATATGATAAATGAACATGAATAAAACCCTTAACAAATAGACCATAGTGCCCTAGGAAAGGCACATGGCCTAAAAGTCATTGTTAGGAATTTAAGATTACAGACAAAAGTTCTTGAATTGATAGAAAACAGTAAGCAGTAATTACTCCTCAATAAAGGAGATGAGAGTGAAATCCTTTGCATGATAGTTGTTGAGCTTTCCTTTGATAGTAGGGTAGATCCAATATTCAAAAGTATTTTCATCATCAGAGTCTTCCACATCGTTCACTTCATGATTCCCGATGCGGAGAGGTGGCTTTCTCACGCGAGCGCGCCTGACTTCTTTTTGAGCTTTGATGGTGAAATCCAATCCGAATTTATATGCTTTAAATGGAATGTCGGGAAGTTGTCCCCAGATAGTACAATTTCCATCTTTGACCATGGCACATGCATCCTTAAGTGAAACCGTTCTTGGTATAACTTCATCAGCTTTTGATATGTTGGAGGAGATTTTAGTGGCGGCAACCATAGGAGGAACAATTTCAAAAGCCTGACATGGAGTCTTTATGAATTCGCCATCCATTTCCACATACTTGAAGGAATTGAGATGGATCACCATAAATTCTTCTTCGCCGCAAATAGTAACGATCTTCCCCTTGACTGGGTATTTTAATTTTTGATGAAGGGTGGATGTTACTGCCCCTGCCCCATGGATCCAAGGGAGTCCAAGCAAACAAGAGTAAGCAGGATGTATGTCCATTATATAAAAGGTAGAGTTGAAAATTTATGAGCCAAAATTAATTGGGAGATCCACCTCTCCATGAACCATTCTCTTAGACCCATCGAAAGCCGTTACGAAAATATCGCTTGGCTTCAATACCAGTCCTTCATAACCTAGACGGTTCAAAGCACCTTTGGGTAACACATTTAAAGATGAGCCAGTATCAATTAGGACATGGGCCAGGGTGGTCCCTTTGCATTCAATAGAGATATGCAAGGCTTTATTGTGGTTCCTTCCCATAAGAGTCAAATCAGCATCGGAGAACCCTAATCCATTGTCAGCTATTAAACTTGCTACACAGTTCTCAAACTGGTCAACGATGGTTTCTTGGGGCACATGGGCTTTTTTCAAGAACTTGATTAGAGCTTGGGTATGAGCGTCTGAATAGAGTAACAATGACATCATGAAGATTTTGGAGGGGGTTTTCCCCAGTTGCTCCACTATTTTGAAGTCGCTCTTCTTTATGATTTTCAGGATTTCCTCCATCTCTCGAGTGGAGGGATCTTCAACATCAGTATCTTTGGTAGGTGCCTCTATCCCTGCATTCTCATCTTCTTTCTCTTTGCCTCTAGTGTTTGCACTAGACTTGTCATTGGTTATGCGGACGAGAGTTGTTGTAGTAGTGGATGGTGAAATATCAGGGGAAAAGATCCTCCATGTTCTTGTCACTTTACTAGAACCTGCAATGTTAGTAACATCAGCTTTTTCTTTGTCGATCCAAGAATCTTGTTTTATCCCATGATAATAAACCTTGGCACCATAATTCCATGGAACCGCTTTATCAGAGGAAAAGGGAATAGGCCCAGTGTGATACGGTGGGAGAACTGACTTGAGATTTTGCGTTTGTGTTCGCAAATGTTTCAGTTTAGCAAGAGTCGCCACCGACTTTTTATTTTATCCTAAGGAAAGGTCAAAAAGCACAAGAAAGACCTTTGATATGTTTTCTTGGGTTCGGGGAGTAGATTATATAAAGGGAAGGTATTAGCACCCTTTCTATCCATGGTTATCCATGGGCTCTTAGTTACTTGCTTAGATCACTTGCTTTGCATTTTCAATTGTTTGAAATGGTGCTTTGTGTGTGGTTTTGAAAGATATTTTGAAAAGAGGCCATTTGTGGCAACCTTTGTAATGATTCTTGTTTGAATGTATAAAAAGGTGTATTGTCTTTTGAAAAAGTTTTCAATGTTTTGAAAGTTGTGTTGTGAGGTGTGTTTTTGAAAAGTAGCAAGGATGTTTTTCTTTGCAAGTTTGATCAAGTAACTAAGAGTTGTCAACCCTATTTTTTACTCAAAGATCTTTCCTTATGTTTTTAACCCTTTTAACAGTGTTGTTTCACCATTGTATTTGGTGAACAACCTTGTGTTAGGATGTAAACAGGACAGGCGCGGGTCATCGTATAGACCATGAAAGAAATAGTGTCAAGTATTTTGGCAATTTTCTTGAGGGACTATGATCATTTTGTTTAGGCAACCAGATAGCGTCATCGAGGGACCATGATCATTTTGTTTGTTTTTGCTTTGTTTTGCCAAAATAACTGACATGCAAACATGGCCCATTTTTGAAGGCAACAAGTGGATGTAACCCTAGGGGTGTAAGTGTGCAAGTGTGTTTTGTTGCATGTAAGAGTTTATCTTTGAATTAGGATTTTCTATTTCATTGATTTTATCTTGCCATACACATCCTAATTACTAGCATTTATATTTGAAAGCAATAAAAAGCAGAAATATAAAATCCTACGCTATTACAACAATTAGGGGGTGGGGATACATATTTGTACATGGGGTGTTTCAACGAGAAAAATAGATAAGAAAAGAAAATAACAAAGGCAAGATAGAGAGAAAGAGAGAGAGAGCCAGCGCGCTGCTGAGAGGCCATCAGAAGTTCTGACTCAGGCCTGCTGCCAGATTATCAACCTCTTGGTTAAACTGTATGAGTCAGAACTTCTGACTCTGGTACCTGCAAAACAGAAACCTGTTAGTGGGAAGATCAGAAGTTCTGACCCCCATGCGCTGCAAGACAAAAATTTGTTAGTGGGGATATCAGAAGTTCTGATCCTGCTGGAGATACAATAATCTTCAGAAGTTCTAATATTATTGACAGCAAAACAGGCTTCAGATGTGCTAACGTCGAAGTCAGCACTTGGCTTCTCCCTGTGCTAGTCAGAACATCTGCAGTTTTGTTATTTTTCCACAAAACAGAAAACATGTTTGGGACAACTTCAGCAAATGTCAAAGTGTTTTAGGAGACAGAACCAACAAGGTCACAGGCAGGTTCTACGCTGATTTACTTCCTACTCAAACATTCTGAGGTATGAAAATCCTCAGAATGCAAACAACAACAACATGATATTTACATTATGTTTATTTGAGCATGCAAAGCTGATGATGCTTAGCAGCGTGATGAAGGTCAGCAAGTGCTTACCTGGATGTTGGAAAAGTTTGTGAGTGAGAGCTAGCTTTTAGCTCTGATGATGTTCTGGACATGTTCTTTTTTGAAGGGGTGGATGGAGAGTATATGTGGTCAGAAGCTGTAGGGGCGTATTTCTTTAATCAAGAAGCAATCTGGGTACAAATGAGGTTTTGAGACAGGAGATTCAAAGTTATGTTTGAGGCTCTTGAAACACCAAGATTTTTTGACAGAGTTTCAAAGTATTTTCTTGCTAAAAAATTTCTGTTTCTCTTCTAGCAATTTTTCTGGTTTTTTTTTGGACCTCCTCTTAGTGGTCAATGGTGCTCTATTTATAGGCAAAGCTCTTGTGGATTCTTGAACGTTAAAGGCGCCAATAGAGGTTAAATTGTTTTTTTTTTTTAAAGAAGTTCATGGAAAGTTATGATAATGTACAACTTTTCAGCCTAGGCTGGAACAACAGGCAAGGATTGAGGAGAAGTGATCTCTTTAGGTGGAAGGTGGCGCGTAGACCCATGCCTAATCCTGCAGAAAGGTGTTTACCAAGCCACGCGTGAAGAGACCTCTTGGATGAATGTTCAGGAGTGGTTGGGAGCATTAAATGGTGATGAGACTTATCAACACCAAAATCCTTGTAATAGGAGAAAACCTGAATCAACAGTTCTGTTTTACCAAAGACAATGTGAATCAAGCTCTGATCTTGGCCTCTTGCTGTCTCAGCAAATTCTGGGGATTCTCCTGACTTTCTAACACGTTCCTTGGATTTGCGTCTGGAAATCCTGGACTTAGAGATTCTGTGTCAGTGTAACACCCACTCTTCTGACCCTTTCCTCTCCTGATTCCAGCATGTTCTGAAGGAGCCTTCAGACCTCTTTACTTCCTTTGCATTCCTCTAGCAAACTCTGGCTGAACTTGTGTAACTGCTGAAAGAGCCATGTTCTGTTTGAGGCTTACGTGTTGAACCACGTTTGCAACCTCTAACTGAGTTAATGTAGCTGCTGAAGATCCAACTTCTGACTGCATTGAGCCAAGCTTGCAACTTCTGACCATTTCTGTCTGGAGGTTGGTCCAGAAGTTCTGAAGTGCTATTTTCTTCTTAAACACCCATTTTTAGAGAAAAATTCCAAATGTTTAGAATTTAATTTTTCAAGGTAAAAGCGTTGCCTTTAGAGCTTGTGTGATCATTTTGCTCTTGTAAATGGTTTGCTTGGGAAGAAATGATCATTCAGGAATTGGATTTGCTTCAGAGAGACTCTGAGAATCCAGGATAATTTCCTGAAGAATGAGAGGGCAAATTTTGGGGTACAACAGCTGCCCCTGTTCAATCTTCTTGAACCTGAAGAGTTAGATTGGCAAGTTTGCCTTTCGCGACTCAAAGGTAAAAGAGGATTGGACACTAGAGTGCCCGTAAATTTGCACTCGTCCAAAGCATAGTTGAGGGAATGGGCTTAAAGATGCCATTTGGAGATGGTAGAATCTTGCTGGAGATGGGCTTAAAGATGCCATCCAAGAATCTTTGTCAACTTGCAATGTTGTAAGTCAAAAGAATGAGTATCAAAATGGTATCCGTGTCTGGAATGCATTCGAACTGTATCTGGAGACTGAATTTGTATGAGCAAAAGAATGGCCTCCGCGTCTGGGGCATATCTGAGCTGTAACTGTGTTTGAATGTAGACTGAATATCAGAATGACTGCCGTGCCTGGAGTGTATTTGTATTGTATTTGGATGACAGAGGAATATATGTGTATGGAGCAACTGTGTGCTGGGGATAAACTCTGAATGAGTGACAGAATGGCAACCGTGTCTGGAGCATATCTGGACTGTACCTTGGAGTTGAGATCTGTATGAGTATTAGAATGACCGCCGTGTCTGGGGTGTATCTGTACTGTAACTGGGATCTGAATAAGTGATAGAATGGCAACCGTGGCGACTGCACTGGGGAGAATCAAACTGCTGGTGTAAGGGCCAGAATGACATCCGTGTTTGGAGCATATCTGGACTTGAGGTTGATAAATGAATCTGAATGAGAGATAGAATGGCTGCCGTGTCTGGAGCGTATCTAGTCTGTATCCGATTGCTGTAGTCTGAATGAGTAGTAGAATGACCGCCGTGTCTGGGGTGTATCTGTACTGTATCTGACTTGAAATTCTGAATGAGTAATAGAATGACCGCCGTGTCTGGGGTGTATCCATACTGTATCTGACTTGAAATTCTGAATGAGTAATAGAATGACCGCCGTGTCTGGGGTGTATCCATACTGTATTTGACTTGAAATTCTGAATGAGTAATAGAATGACCGCCGTGTCTGGGGTGTATCCATACTGTATCTGACTTGAAATTCTGAATGAGTAATAGAATGACTGCCGTGTCTGGGGTGTATCCATACTGTATCTGACTTGAAATTCTGAATGAGTAATAGAATGACCGCCATGTCTGGGGTGTATCCATACTGTATCTGACTTGAAATTCTGAATGAGTAATAGAATGACCGCCATGTCTGGGGTGTATCTATACTGTATCTGACTTGAAATTCTGAATGAGTAATAGAATGACCGCCGTGTCTGGGGTGTATCCATACTATATCTGACTTGAAATTCTGAATGAGTAATAGAATGACCGCCGTGTCTGGGGTGTATCCATACTGTATCTGACTTGAAATTCTGAATGAGTAATAGAATGACCGCCGTGTCTGGGGTGTATCCATACTGTATCTGACTTGAAATTCTGAATGAGTAATAGAATGACCGCGGTGTATGGGGTGTATCCATACTGTATCTGACTTGAAATTCTGAATGAGTAATAGAATGACCGCCGTGTCTGGGGTGTATCCATACTGTATCTGACTTGAAATTCTGAATGAGTAATAGAATGACCGCCGTGTCTGGGGTGTATCCATACTGTATCTGACTTGAAATTCTGAATGAGTAATAGAATGACCACCGTGTCTGGGGTGTATCCATACTGTATCTGACTTGAAATTCTGAATAAGTAATAGAATGACCGCCGTGTCTGGGGTGTATCCATACTGTATCTGACTTGAAATTCTGAATGAGTAATAGAATGACCGCCGTGTCTGGGGTGTATCCATACTGTATCTGACTTGAAATTCTGAATGAGTAATAGAATGACCGCCGTGTCTGGGGTGTATCCATACTGTATCTGACTTGAAATTCTGAATGAGTAATAGAATGACCGCCGTGTCTGGGGTGTATCCATACTGTATCTGACTTGAAATTCTGAATGAGTAATAGAATGACCTCCGTGTCTGGGGTGTATCCATATTGTATCTGACTTGAAATTCTGGATGAGTAATAGAATGACCACCGTGTCTGGGGTGTACCCATACTGTATCTGACTAATTGTTAGCGATAGCCTTTTAATCTTATCCTGAAAAGGATAAAATGTTAGCTAAAACACAAAGTTATGTTGCATGATAGGTATGATGCAATGAATTGCGTTTCATCAATGTTTATGATATATGAATGTAATGATTATGCATGTAAGCCGAGTAGCTGTCTTGCTGAGGAAGATAAATCCTAGACTGCTGTCGGGGATTTGGAAATCCTTTGATTGTTGTCGGGGAAAATAAATCCATGACCGAAGCTGGGGATTCCAAGGATCTTTGATCACTGGAGATGAGAAATCTTTGCTGACTGTTGATTGCTGACTGCTTGGGGAGCAAGATCTTCAATTGTTGAGGGATCTTAGGACCACTGATGGGGATTGAAAATCCTTGGTGACTTGTGGGGAATGAGAATTTTGATGATCGCTACTGGGGAATTTAAAACCTGGGAGACTTATGCTGGAGAAGTGAGACTGAGAATCTTCAATCTGATGGGAAGTATCTCTGCGGGGAGAATGTTCACTGATATGGTTCTGCTGGGGATCGATAGTTGGAAGTTTTAGCTCCGCTGGGGACTATCAGTCTTGGTTCCACCGGGGATCTTGAAACTCAAATCTGAGGGGAATTAAGTTTTGGAAGGCTCTCTTAGCTGGGGAAATAAGCTTTTAGAAAGCTTTTGCTCTGCTGAGGATCCTGAAGTTTAACTCTGTTTGGGGAATTAAGTTCTGGATTTTAACTTTGTTGAGGAATTTGGAGTTTAATTCCGCTGGGGGTTTCTTTTGAAAGGGCCTCAAGATATCTGTCTGTACCTTCAACCTATCAGCAATCATCTTTTCTTGATTTGTAAGCAAATGATTATGTTCAAATGCATATGCCTATTTAACAAAACATTGGACGTTTCTCAAATAAAACATAGGTGTAAAAAGAAAAGGAAGACAAAGCAAAATTTCTGTACTTGGAAAAGTATTTGTATTAACTTTTTATGAGTATCTTTGTACAAAGGAGACAGACATCCTAGTAAGAGGATGTTGTCGTAAACATTGAAAAATTTATACAAAAGAAAGATGGCTATGTGTAACAATTCCATGGGATTCCCATTCTGTTATAGCCTTCACAACTCTGAATATCTTGTCCATTCATTGCTTCGTCCGCCGATGATTGGATTGATCAGAAGCTCGGAGCTTGTTGAGGAAGAGATTGTTCTTTAAAGTGATCCGACGAGACATAGTCATACGCTTTAATTCCCTAACTTTTGCCTGAATCGCCCTTTCGGGTTTTCGATCCACCGGGAAACCCTTTTTTGCCCAAGTCGCCCTTTCGGGTTTTCAACTTGCCGGGTGTACAGATTTTTTTTGTTCTATCCCTAATTTTTGCCTGAACCACCCTTTCGGGTTTTCAGTTCACCGGGATGCCCATTTTTTTCCCAATTCGCCCTTTCGGGTTTTCGACTTCTCGGGTTATTTCATGCGTAGTATCTTTTGACTATGTCTGCATTCGTAGGGTGTGGCAAATCGTCGCCGTCCATGGTGGTCAGAATCATTGCACCACCAGAAAAGATGCTCTTGATTACAAATGGTCCTTCGTAAGTAGGAGTCTATTTGCCCCTGGGATCACTTTGCAGCAAGATGATCCGCTTGATCACAAGATCCCCGACTTGATATACTTGACGTCTGACTTTCTTGTTGAAAGCCTTGATCATTCGTTTTTGGTAAGTCTGACCATGGCAAACAGCAGTGAGTCGCTTCTTGTCGATCAAATTGAGTTGATCAAGTTGGGTCTGAATCCAATCGTCTTCACTCAAACCAGCGTCCTTCATAATCCTTAAAGAAGGAATCCGAACTTCCATGGGTAGGACAACTTCCATGCCATACACCAAAGAAAATGGGGATGCCCCTGTTGAAGTATGTGCCGTGGTACGATATCCATGCAGAGCAAACGGTAACATCTCATGCCAGTCCTTGTAGGTGACTGTCATTTTCTGGATGATCTTCTTGATGTTTTTGTTTGCAGCTTCAACAACACCGTTCATCTTCGGTCGATAGGGAGATGAATTGTGATGATAAATCTTGAACTGTTCGCATAGAGCGGTGATCATAGTATTGTTCAGATTTGTACCGTTGTCTGTGATGATCCTGTCGGGGACACCATACCGGCATATGAGATTCTGCTTGATGAAGCGGGCAACCACATTCTTTGTAACAGAGGCAAAGGAAGCTGCTTCGACCCACTTGGTGAAATAGTCAATAGCGACCAGGATGAAGCGGTGTCCATTGGACGCTGTGAGCTTGATCTCTCCAATCATGTCAATGCCCCACATTGCGAATGGCCAAGGAGCTGTCAGAATGTTGAGAGGAACAGGAGGAATATGAATCTTGTCGGCGTAGACTTAACATTTGTGGCAAGTACGGGAATGTTGATGGCAATCAGCTTCCATGGTAGACCAGTAATAGCCTGCCCTTAGAATCTTCTTAGCCATCGTATGTCCGCTCAAGTGGGTACCAAATGTGCCACTGTGTATCTCAGTCATGATTAACTCTGCTTCAGCTTTGTCCACACAACGCAGTAAAACACAATCATGGCTGCGCTTATAAAGGATGCCATTGCTCAGGAAGAACTTGGCTGCAAATCTCCTTAAGAACTTCTTGTCATTTATTGAAGCTCCTTCAGGATATTCTCTAGTCTGGAGATACCTTTTGATTTCATGAAACCAGGGTTATTCCACTACTTCTTCGGTATTAATCTCATGACAGTGCGCAGGTTCGTCCATTTGCTTGATGGTGATTTGGGGAGCCTCGTTATCCCAGTTGAGTTTAAACATGGAAGACATTGTAGCCAGAGCGTCTGCTAGCTAATTTTCTTCTCGCGAGAAATGCTCGAAGGTGATCTGCTCGAAATGAGGCAACAATGTTAAGACATGTTCTTTGTATGGGATAAGATTAGGATGTTTGGTGTCCCACTCTCCTTTGATTTGACTGATAACCAAAGCCGAGTTCCCAAATACGATCAAAGATTTGATCCCCAAGTCTATAGCAGCCTTGAGACCAAAGATGCAAGCTTCATATTCGGCCATGTTGTTGGTACAGCTGAAACAAAGTCGGGCAATGAAAGGTGTATGGAAACCTTTTGAGGAAATGAGTAGCGCACCGATACCATTTCCAAGTGCATTTGAAGCACCATCAAAGTACAGGGTCCATCGGGATCCTTTTTCAGGCCCGTCATACGGTCCATTACCTTCAATGTTGTCCAAAGTCATGATGTCCTCGTCCGAGAAGTCGAGTCTCATGGATTGATAATCTTCGATAGCTTGATGAGCTAGATGGTCATCTAGTACACTCCCTTTTATAGCTTTTTGGGTAGTATACTGGATGTCATACTCAGTCAGAATCATCTTCCATCTAGCGATTCTTCCGGATAAAGCAGGCTTCTCGAAGATATACTTGATAGGATCCATTTTGGAAATCAGCAAAGTGCTATGAGTCAGCATATACTGCCTTAGTCGGCGAGCAACCCATACCAAAGTGTAGCAAGTTTTCTCGAGCAGTGAGTAGTGAGTCTCACAGTCGGTAAACTTTTTGCTAAGGTAATAAATGGCATGCTCTTTTCGACCAGACTCGTCATGTTGGCCCAGTACGCACCCGATTGAGTTATCCAAAACAGTCCGGTACATGATCAATGGCCTTCCTTTGATGGGTGGCATCAGAATAGGAGGTTCTAGCAAATACTCCTTGATCTTATCAAAAGCAAATTGACAATCATCGTTCCATTCAACTACCTGATATTTCTTCAATAATTTGAAAATTGGCTCACAGGTAGACGTCAGGTGAGAGATGAACCTGGCGATATAGTTCAAGCGTCCCAAGAATCCTCTAACCTCCTTTTCAGTACGAGGGGCAGGCATTTCTTGTATAGCCTTTACTTTTGCTGGATCGACCTCAATGCCTTTGCTGCTGACAATAAATCCCAGAAGTTTACCAGACCTAACTCCAAAAGTGCACTTACTTGGATTCAGTCTGAGTTTGTACTCCTTCAGCCTGGCAAACAGCCTCTGCAAGTGATCAAGGTGTTCTTCCTCTGTTTGTGATCAAGCTATCATGTCGTCTACGTAAACTTCGATCTCATGATGTATCATATCATGAAACAAAGCTACCATGGCACGTTGATAGGTTACCCATGCGTTCTTCAGTCCGAACGACATCACTTTATAGCAGAAGGTACCCCATTGTGTAACAAAGGTTGTTTTCTCCATGTCCTCGGGGGCCATTTTAATCTGGTTGTAGCCCAAGAATCCGTCCATGAAGGAAAATACCTTGTGTTGAGCTGTGTTGTCAATCAAAATGTCGATATGTGGTAGCGGAAAATCATCTTTAGGGCTAGCCCTGTTCAAATCCCGATAGTCCACACACATTCTGACCTTGCCGTCTTTTTTGGGAACGGGCACAATGTTAGCAACCCATTGCGGATAGGATGTAACAACCAGAAAGCCAACGTTGAATTGCTTAGTTACTTCAGCTTTAATCTTCTCAGACATGTCGGGCCTCATTCGGTGGACTTTTTGCTTGATCGGTGGACAGTCCTCTCTTGCAGGGAGACGGTGAACCATGATGTCTGTGTCTAACCCTGGCATGTCTTCATAAGACCAGGCGAAGATTTCAACGTATTCATTTAACAGCTGTATTAAGCGCTCCTTGACACTTGGTTCCAGATTGGCACCCACTTGTACTTCTTTCCTGTCTTCCTCTGTTCCTAAGTTGACAGTTTCCAACAACTCTTCATGAGGCAAGATGGCCCTCTCTTCTTGTTGTAGAAGTCTGGCTAACTCTCCCGGCACTTCACAATCTTCGTCGTCTTCGCACTCAGCCTGATTGACCAAATCTTCATAGTTTTCGAAGGATACAACAGAATAGTCACCCATGGAATCCAGAGTGGATGGGTACCTGCATTTGTGAGTGTGAGTGTGTGTAAGGGATATCCATCCTTAAACAAACAAAAATGCAAAAGGAAAGAAAATGAACACAACAGTTTATAAATGAAAAATGTCCAATGATTCATTAAACATGGCATATGATTATGAAGAGAATCAAGCCCTTACAAATGGACCTACATGCCTCGGGCAAGGCATGAGGTGAAAAGTAGTGTGCGCATTGTTTAAGAGTAATTATTACAGACCAACAGGAAATGTTCAGAAGATAAATTACTGATTGATGAAAGTAATGGGAACGAAGTCCTTTGCCTCCCAGTTGTTCAGCCCTCCTTCAATGGTTGGAAAGATCCAATCTTCAAAGTTAGCCTCTTCATCACTGTCTTCTAAAGCATTGATTCCATGAGGAGAAATCTTGATGAGTGTTTTTTCAATTTTGGAGCGACGCATAGCCTTTTGCCCCGCAACAGTAAATCCCAACCCAAACTTGTCTGTTTTGTGAGGAAAATCAGGCAACTGTCCCCACACTGTGCTCTTTCCCTCCTTCATTGCAGCCTTTGTGTCCTTCAGAGATGCCATCCTGGCCACCTGCTTGGGTACCTCAGTTACTGCCTTTTCCACTGCAACTTCGGGAGAAACTTCCTCGAAGTGTTGAAAGGGTGTTTCGATGAATTTTCCATCCACTTCCACATACCGAAAGGAATTCAGATGACTGATCATGTACTCCTCCACACCGTGTACAATTATGATTTTACCCTTAACAGGGTATTTCAGCATCTGATGTAAAGAAGAGGTGACTGCCTCAGCATTATGTATCCATGGTCTTCCTAGCAAGCAAGAGTATGATGGGCGAATGTCCATCACATAGAATGTGGAGTGGAACACCTCAGTGCCTACCTTGATGGGAATGTCGACCTCCCCATGCACCATCATTTTAGACCCGTCAAAGGCCCTGACAATGATATTACTTGGTTTCAGCTCCAAGCCTTCACAATCCAATCGGTCCAGAGCTTTCTTAGGCAGCACATTTAGGTAAGAACCAGTATCGACCAAGACATGGGAGAGAGTGGTTCCTGGGCATTCAACTGACACATGCAGTGCGTCATTGTGCTTTCTTCCCTTAGGAGTCAGGTCAGCATCAGAGAAACCCAGGCCGTTGTCAGCGGTAAGGATGGCTACACAATCTTGGAATTGATCGGCTGAGGTTTCTTGGGGCACATGGGCCGTCTTCAAAAACTTAATCAGGGCTTTGGCATGAGCCTCCGAACAAAGCAGCAAGGCTAACATGGAGATCTTCGAGGGGGTTTGCCCCAGTTGCTCCACCATATCATAATCACTCTTCTTAATTATTTTCAGAATCTCCTCCATTTCTTTTTTAGAGGTTTCGGGGATGACCAATGGCTGAGCCCTCGTCCTGACGAGCTCCTCTTGGATCCCTTTCCCCTTATCAGCAGCAGCGGGAGGGACAACCACAGGAGTAACATCTTTTTCAATCATTGGTGTTCTTGCAGATAGTTTTAACGGTGCAGAGGTAACCTTGAGAACAGTTGAGGGTCCAAAGATTCCCTTTGGAGGGGCAATCTCTGGAGAGAAAATTCTTCCACTTCAGGTAATTTTGCTTGTTCCGGCAATGTTTCCAATGTCGGCAATTTCTTCGTCAGAGCTCCCTTCAGTTATCTCAATTTGTTTAACGCCATGGTAGTAGATTTCTCCACCATAATTCCACGGTATTGATTTGTCAGATTTGTAGGGGACGGGCCCAGGCATGGTTATTTTCAGAGGTACAATCATCGGAGCGGATGTAATCTTAACAGGTCTTTTGGGGACCTTGGAAAGATTGGAGGAAATGGTTATTATTGAAACTTCATTGATAGGAGTTGGAGTAACGGGAGTCTTTTCGAAAAGAATTTGTTGGTTGTCCATTAGGCGTTGGATGCCTATCTTCAACAATGGACAGTCGGTTGGTAGGGCGGAACAAAGGTAGCAGTTTTCTTTACAACCTGGGAAAATTCCAGCCTTCAACAGACTCAACTTGATTGTCAGTAGTGGAGTTATCAGATCATCAACAGCAGCAGCATATAGATCTTCTTCAACAGCATGGACGTTGTGACCATGCTTCGACATTGGAGCGGAGATTACATTCGGCTTCTCAGGGGCGTCGAACTCAACCTCTTTAGCATCTATCAAATCCTGAATTTTATTCTTAAGCGCCCAGCAATTGTTGGTGTCATGCCCGGCGCTGTCAGAATGATAGGCACATTTAGCATTTGGATGATAGTATGGAGATGTGGTGTTAGGGTTTTTCGGTGCCTCCTTTAAACCAGTCAGATTTAACTTCAACAAATGGGGAAGAACTTGTGCGGGCGTCATGTTGATGCGGGTGAACTGCCGTTGTGGCCATTCTATCCGTTGCTGATTTGGTCTCGACTGATTGTTACGAGGCTGATCATTTGATGAATTTTGAATCATCACGGCCCCCACAGTCGGCCGACGCTCAGTTCTTCCCAATCCTTTCTGAGAGTATATAACAGCCGCTTCCTTCTTTGTCGGGAAATGGTTTTTAGCAGTTGTGGATGCAGAGGTATCCCTTTGAATCTTCCCACTCTTAATACCAGCTTCCACCCGTTCGCCAGTCAGAATCAGTTCAGTAAACCCTACAAAAGAGCTCCCGATCAAATGGTTGAAGAAAGGGCCAGATAGGGTCCCCAAGAACATATCAACTAGTTCCATATCTGAAAGCGGTGGTTGCACCCTACCGGCCAAGTCACGCCATTTCTGGGCGTATTCTTTGAATCCCTCATTTGAGGCCATCCCCATACCTTGTAGCTGAGTACGGGTCGGCGCTAAGTCAGCGTTATATTGATACTGGCGGTAGAAGCCAGCTGCCAAATCTTCCCAATTATGCACTTCCGACCTCTCAAGCTGGTAAAACCAATCTAGCTGTGTACCAGACAAACTGTCCTGAAAAAAGTGTACCCAGAGATTTCTATCAGATGAATGAGGCTGAATTTTTCTGACATACGACCTCAGGTGCATCTTTGGGCAAGACAGACCGTCATATTTTGCAAAAGTTGGTACCTTGAACTTGGGAGGTATAACAATCCCAGCAATCAATCCCAATTCTTCAAAATCTAGCCCGGGAACCCTTTGCAGCTCCATAGCTGCCAGTCTATCCTCCAGGTTTTTGTATTTGTCGTCCGCTGGCGGGTACGGATGCTCTGAGTAATCTTCACCCTCCTCAACGTCTTCTTCTTCAGCCTCAGACTCAGAGGGTAATGCAGCTCCTTTTCCCTTACCGGTCCCCTCGTCAGATGTGGAGGGGAAATCAAGAACTCTCCTAGCTTCATTCTCAAATCTTCTTCCCAATGTAGCTACCCCAGCTCTTTTCTTTTTCTTTTTTCCTTTTTCTTGCTCTTTATTCCCTAACAGTGCTTTAAGATCCTCCTGACCCTTTGCTAAGGTCATGAGAAGCTGTTGAAACAACGAGTTTTGTGCCTGCAGATCTTTGACCGTCTGCTCAATATCCATCTTACTGAAATAAACAGCAGAAAGATAAGGAAACCTGGTGTGAAGACCTGTTTGTGCATATGATGAATGATATGTTTATTCATGTAATGCATTCAAGGGTTTAGATGTTCAAAGTTGTTGCAAACAAAAAGAACACCCGTCATAAGAAGAAATTTTGTCAGTACATAAATGCCCCATGTGCCAAATATTACAAAAACTTCTTAAGGTAAAAAGACATTGCGCATCCTCTTTGGTGTGATGTAAGTGTTGAGGGTCTCCTCCCCATGAAGTCGGCGGGTAAGTTCCAAAACCTTCTTCTCACTGGCGTAGAAGCTGGCTTCGAAAGTATTTCGTTCTTCCTTGAGTTGGATCCAACTCTTCTGCATTTCCTCCCATGATGTTGGCATGTCAGGATGTAGGATGGTGTATGGAACCTCTCCTTCCTTAACAGGCTCTTTGATCAAAGGGAGAATGTGAGGGTAAGGCATCATAAGACTCTGGGCGCGAGTTCGTACCCACTTGAGGTAAGGCTCAAGAGGGATGGAGTTCTTGTATCCCAGTGTCTTGCTATCTACCTTGTTAGGCATCCTCCAAGCTCTGAGGAATCTTTGGCGAAGTCCTTGCGCATCGTTGTCGAAGTCAAAAACTAGGTCAAGAATCAACATGTCATGAGGGCCATCCCTCCGAGCGTATCCAAATTGCCTTAAAGCTAGACAAGGGTTGTAGGTAATGCCTCCCCTAATGCCAAGTAATGGAACATTAGGGAACTCACCATAACAATCAATGATGATGACATTTTCTCTGGACCAAGAACACCAATGTACATCAGAATGTGTGAGGGTCATCAATCGTTGTGACCACCTTGAACCCTGCTCGTTCTTCAAAATTGATTGTGGAAGGTGAGAAATAAACCACCTTGCAAAGAGAGGAGTACAACACATGAGAACATCTCTTTTCCTCATTGTTCGTGTGTAAAATGAGTGCAGGATGTCCCCAAGCAATATAGGTATGGGATTCTTTGACATGAAAATCTTGACAGCATTGACATCTATAAGTTGGTCAGGATTTTGGAACAAGACCAACCCATAAATGAGGAGTGCCACAATTTCTTCAAAGGCTTGCAGATCCAAAGAATTCCAACACTCTTGTGCCTTCTCAAACAAGAATTTTGCCAAGAAGCCTTTGACACCACTTCTAGTTTCCCAATGCCCCTTGATGTCAGATGGTTGAAAGTGTAGTGCTTGAGCAACATCTTCAGGCTTTGGCTCTTTTTCTGTACCGTTGTAGGGTAGTTGATTAAGAATAGGAATTCTCAGGAGTTGAGAAAATTCCTCCAAAGTAGGCACCAACTGGTAGTCGGGGAATGTGAAACAGTGGTGAAGGGGGTCAAAGAATTGGAACAACACCTTCACCATGTCTTCTTCAATGCTGGTGTTGACTAGGTTGAGAAGTCTACCATGTCTTTCACTAAAGAGAGAACTTTCTGGAATTCTGGATGTAAGCTCCTTGAGTTGAGGAGGGATTCTCACAAGGTTGACTTGGATAGTTTTCCTGCGAAGAATTTCCATGACCTACAAAACAAGAACAAAGATGAAGATCCAAACCCTTGAAATGGTTAGTGGATGCATATGATGCTTTTTGATGTTCATGATGTATGCACAAACACATGTACAAGCAAGTCACACAAAACCCTAGTTTCAGGCTTGCATGGGGTTTCATAGGTAAGTACCCTCTTGAGTGTAGTTGGCTTAAAACCTGTCCTAAATAGTAACCGGGTTCTAAGGAGCTCAATATCATTGGATTGTTTTCTATGTTCATTGTTTTGGTTTAGCCACTTAACTAGCGACCAAAATATTCCAAGAAAACAACCCTCAATGAGTGTAGTATCGAGTATCTACCAACTTCGGACTACACCAAAGCCGGTCATCTCACTACCCCTAATAAAAGGCCAAGATGGTCAAGTAAGGTTCTAGGTCATTAGTGCTTAGTGACATCACTCAGCGGCCCCGTACTCTCCTTGATTGAACTCAAGGGTTACTGGTACTCACAAATATGTCGCACTAATATAACTATTGCTTCAACCGTGTCGGTATACCCCGCACAGTTTCCACAATGTATTGCTATCTATGAATGTTTCCCAAATCCGGGTGTAGGATTTTAAGCCCAAACAAGAGAACCAAAATGTAAAGCAATCAAAGCAAACAATTAATCATGCAAAAGGTGATCTAATCCCTAAGGTTACTCCACTTTTAAAGATAGTCCCCAACAGAGTCGCCAGTTCTGTGATACGGTGGGAGAACTGACTTAGGATTTTGCGTTTGTGTTCGCAAATGTTTCGGTTTAGCAAGAGTCGCCACCGACTTTTTATTTTATCCTAAGGAAAGGTCAAAAAGCACAGGAAAGACCTTTGAGATGTTTTCTTGGGTTCGGGGAGTAGATTATAGAAAGGGAAGGTATTAGCACCCTTTCTATCCATGGTTATACATGGGCTCTTAGTTACTTGCTTAAATCACTTGCTTTGCATTTTCAATTGTTTGAAATGGTGCTTTGTGTGTGGTTTAGAAAGATATTTTGAAAAGAGGCCATTTGTGGCAACCTTTGTAATGATTCTTGTTTGAATGTATACAAAGGTGTATTGTCTTTTGAAACAGTTTTCAATGTTTTGAAAGTTGTGTTGTGAGGTGTGTTTTTGAAAAGTAGCAAGGGTGTTTTTCTTTGCAAGTTTGATCAAGTAACTAAGAGTTGTCTACCCTATTTTTTATTCAAAGATCTTTCCTTATGTTTTTAACCCTTTTAACAGTGTTGTTTCACCATTGTATTTGGTGAACAACCTTGTGTTAGGATGTAAACGGGACAGGTGCGGGTCATCGTATAGACCATGAAAGCAATAGTGTCAAGTATTTTGGCAATTTTCTTGAGGGACTATGATCATTTTGTTTAGGCAACCAGATAGCGTCATCGAGGGACCATGATCATTTTGTTTGTTTTTGCTTTGTTTTGCCAAAATACCTGACATGCAAACATGGCCCATTTTTGAAGGCAACAAGTGGATGTAACCCTAGGGGTGTAAGTGTGCAAGTGTGTTTTGTTGCATGTAAGAGTTTATCTTTGAATTAGGATTTTCTATTTCATTGATTTTATCTTGCCATACACATCCTGATTACTAGCATTTATATTTGAAAGCAATAAAAAGCAGAAATATAAAATCCTACGCTATTACAGCAATTAGGGGGTGGGGATACATATTTGTACATGGGGTGTTTCAACGAGAAAAATAGATAAGAAAATAAAATAACAAAGGCAAGATAGAGAGAAAGAGAGAGAGAGAGCCAGCGCGCTGCTGAGAGGCCATCAGAAGTTCTGACTCAGGCCTGCTGCCAGATTATCAACCTCTTGGTTAAACTGTATGAGTCAGAACTTCTGACTCTGGTACCTGCAAAACAGAAACCTGTTAGTAGGAAGATCAGAAGTTCTGACCCCCATGCGCTGCAAGACAAAAATTTGTTAGTGGGGATATCAGAAGTTCTGATCCTGCTGGAGATACAATAATCTTCAGAAGTTCTAATATTATTGACAGCAGAACAAGCTCCAGATGTGCTAACGTCGAAGTCAGCATTTGGCTTCTCCCTGTGCTAGTCAGAAAATCTCCAGTTTTGTTATTTTTCCACAAAACAGAAAACATGTTTGGGACAACTTCAGCAAATGTCAAAGTGTTTTAGGAGACAGAACCAACAAGGTCACATGCAGGTTCTACGCTGATTTACTTCCTACTCAAACATTCTGAGGTATGAAAATCCTCAGAATGCAAACAGCAGCAACATGATATTTACATTATGTTTATTTGAGCATGCAAAGCTGATGATGCTTAGCAGCGTGATGAAGGTCAGCAGGTGCTTACCTGGATGTTGGAAAAGTTTGTGAGTGAGAGCTAGCTTTTAGCTCTGATGGTGTTCTGGACATGTTCTTTTTTGAAGGGGTGGATGGAGAGTATATGTGGTCAGAAGCTGTAGGGGCGTATTTCTTTAATCAAGAAGCAATCTGGGTACAAATGAGGTTTTGAGACAGGAGATTCAAAGTTATGTTTGAGGCTCTTGAAATACCAAGATTTTTTGACAGAGTTTCAAAGTATTTTCTTGCTAAAAAATTTCTGTTTCTCTTCTAGCAATTTTTCTGGTTTTTTTTGGACCTCCTCTTAGTGGTCAATGGTGCTCTATTTATAGGCAAAGCTCTTGTGGATTCTTGAACGTTAAAGGCGCCAATAGAGGTTAAATTGTTTTTTTTTGAAAGAAGTTCATGGAAAGTTGTGATAATGTACAGCTTTTCAGCCTAGGCTGGAACAACAGGCAAGGATTGAGGAGAAGTGATCTCTTTAGGTGGAAGGTGGCGCGTAGACCCGTGCCTAAGCTTGCAGAAAGGTGTTTACCAAGCCACACGTGAAGAGACCTCTTGGATGAATGTTCAGGAGTGGTTGGGAGCATTAATGAGCATTAAATGGTGATGAGACTTATCAACACCAAAATCCTTGTAATAGGAGAAAACCTGAATCAGCAGTTCTGTTTTACCAAAGACAACGTGAATCAAGCTCTGATCTTGGCCTCTTGCTGTCTCAGCAAATTCTGGGGATTCTCCTGACTTTCTAACATGTTCCTTGGATTTGCTTCTGGAAATCCTGGACTTAGAGATTCTGTGTCAGTGTAACACCCACTCTTCTGACCCTTTCCTCTCCTGATTCCAGCATGTTCTGAAGGAGCCTTCAGACCTCTTTGCTTCCTTTGCATTCCTCTAGCAAACTCTTGCTGAACTTGCGTAACTGCTGAAAGAGCCATGTTCTGTTTGAGGCTTACGTGTTGAACCACATTTGCAACCTCTAACTGAGTTAATGTAGCTGCTGAAGATCCAACTTCTGACTGTGTTAAGCCAAGCTTGCAACTTCTGACCGTTTCTGTCTGGAGGTTGGTCCAGAAGTTCTGAAGTGCTATTTTCTTCTTAAACACCCATTTTTAGAGAAGAATTCCAAATGTTTAGAATTTAATTTTTCAAGGTAAAAGCGTTGCCTTTAGAGCTTGTGTGATCATTTTGCTCTTGTAAATGGTTTGCTTGGGAAGAAATGATAATTCAGGACTTGGATTTGCTTCAGAGAGACTCTGAGAATCCAGGATAATTTCCTGAAGAATGAGAGGGCAAATTTTGGGGTACAACACCCAGCAACAATGATTACTAAAGGAGCAATGGTTGGTTCATTTGAAATCATAATAGAACCCTTTTAGGGGATCCTAAGAGGCTTGTTGGAGATGGTTATTATGGACAGGTCTCCAGCTTTGTTGGTTAGAATGTTGATGGTAGTAATCTTCTCAAACATAATCTCACAACTATATATCAGGCATTGCACACCTTCCTTCATCCGCTTGCACCCATTTACTTGTTAATCACAACAAACACAATCTTTAGAACAGTCAGGGAACACCCCGACTCTCAGCAAATTAACCTTCACAGTAGTTAAGGGGATTATTAAATATTCAATGGAAGAGACGAAAGTAGTATCATCAATTGCGTTAACACCTTTTCCTTGATTCAACATTGGTGCAATTATCACATTTGGAGTAATAGGTGGATCAAATTCAATTGTTTTATTGTCTATCAAATCTTGAATTTTATTCTTCAGAGCCCAACATTGATTAGTTTCATGCCCATCGCTGTTGGAATGATACATGCACTTGGCATTTGGATTATACTTAGGTGATGAAATGTTTGGATTAGATGGTGGATCGAGAAATGTCACTAAGTTGGCCTTCAACAGATATTGTAAGGCTTGGGACAGTGACATGCCTATCCTCGTGAACTTTCTTCGAGGAACTTCGGATCGTTGATTGTTGGATGATTGCCTTTGAGCAGATGGAGGGTTTGAGATTAACACAATATTAGCAGAGGTTCAATGATCCTTCTTGGTATGTGTGATACGGTGGGAAAAATGACTTGGGTGTTTTGCGTTTTATCGCAAAATGTTGCGGTTAGCAAGAGTCACCACCGAATTTTCTTTTATCCAAAAGGAAAGGCTGAAAAGAACAGGAAAGACCTTTGAGATTATTTCTTGAGTTCGGGGGGTAGATTATGAAAAGGGAAGGTGTTAGCACCATTTTCATCCATAATCATCTATGGGCTCTTAGTTTCTTGCTAGATCACTTGATTTTGTTTGAAAATGTGCTTTGTGTGGTTTTTTGAAAGTATTTTGAAAAGGCGCTATCGTTTAGGCAAACTTTGTAATAGTTCTCATTCATAAGAACGTATACAAAGTGTTGATATTTTAAAAATGTTTCAAGTTTGAAAAGTGTTTTGAAAGTGTTTTTTTGAAAGTGTTGGTGTTTGTTTTGAAGATAAGCAAGAGTGTTTGATTTGAAATTGAGCAAGCAACTAGGAACAATCTACCTACTCAAAAGTCTTAGTTCATTTCTTCCTTTCCTTTGATATTGCTATCTTACCATTGATTTGGTAAGAAGCCCTATCTTTGGATGTAAAGGGACAGGCGTGGGTCATCGTATATCCATGATAACAATGTTGTGAAATATCTTAGCAATTCTCTTTGAGGGACTAAGATCATTTTGAAAGGCAGCATTTGATAGCGTCGTCGAGGAACTATGATCTTGTATTTTTTGACTGCTTTTGCTAAGATACCCCACATGCATAACATGGCCATTTTTATAAGGCAACAAAGTGGATTTACCCTAAGGGTATAAGTGTGCAAGTGTGTTGATTTACATTCATTGTTTTGTCTTGAATTAAAGTTTGCTAACTTGTTGATTTTAATCTTTCCATACAAACCCTAATTTACTAGCATTTATATATAAAACATTAAATTGCGGAAAATAAAAATACTAAGGTATTACATCAATAGGGGAGGGGGTGTACAAATTTACAAATGGGGGAATTGCAAGAAAATTAAATCTAATTAATTATTACAACCATATTGAATATTGTACAAAATTGAAGATAAAATGCAAGAATGCAAAATGGAAAAAGAAATGATTTTTATTTGATTTTATGAAAGGTTTTAATCTAGACCTAATTAAGAAAATGATTAGTGAAAAATTAACTAAAATTAACTAAAACTAATTAAGAAAAGAAATTCACTAAAAAGATTTTTTAGAGTTTTTTATGAAAAGGTTTTAAGAATTATATAAAAATTATTTTATTAAAATAAACCTAAATTCTAAATTAATTTTAATTTACAATAAAATAATATAATATAATAATTAAACCTAATTATCTAAATATTAATTAAAAAGAAATTAATTTGTTAAGAAAGTTGTTTTTGTTCTTTTTAGTTTTTATAAAGAAAAATAAAATATGAGTGTAAAAATAATAAAATAAATATTTTTGTATTTTTCTATTAATAATAAAAAAAATATTAGTAATAAAAATAATAAAATAAAAATATGAACGTAAAATAAACTAAAATAAAAACAAAATGAAATAAAGAAATAAATGGTCAGGGGGTGCTGAAGCAAGCCAGGGGGTTAGAAGCTAACAAAGGACCAAGGTCCACTTGTTGTACCCCAATTTTTGCCCCTAAGATCCCCTCATCATACCATGTTGATTCCATCACAACAAGATCACATTAGGATTCTTGGTTCCCCTCCCTATATTTAGCTTTGCTCTTTGAGGAATCACCAAGCACCTTGACTTGTGTTCTTTTATGATCATGAATATTTTTTATCTTGATTTATTCTTTTAAGTAATAAAATTCAATGTTGGTTTGTCTTGCTTGTTACTCATGTAGGTAAAGGCAATGAGATTCAACAAGTTGCTCCATGGGTTGATGAGTTTATTTCCATGCCCTAGTCAATAAAGCTTGAGAAGTTCAAACATCACCATTGGATTTGTTTTGGAGGAAATGGTATGGCAAGGTTATTTTGGTTCACCACATTTCAAGATTATCAAATTTGGTTCAAAAGTACAAGGGATTGATTGAAGAAGTTATCATTCTTGGACAAGGCTTTGTTCCCATTGGTTACAAATGCATATTTCTCTCAATACTCAAGATATGGAAGTGGTTGTGGTTGCTATGAGTTCTCATTATCATTCTCAACAACTTATATTTATAAAGCATTTATGTTGGTACAATAAGTTTGCTCAAATTTGTCAAAGTTCCTCAAGGCATTTTCCTTGATCTAGGAGCCAGGGTTTTGAACTCCAAAGAAGCATATCTTGCTCATCTCTTGGTATTTGGAGTGATTCTAAAGACATCCTTCTCTTAAAAGGGTTATCAACAAATCACTTCAAAAGTTCCAAGGATTTTTCATGTGGAAGAAACTTGATGATGAAGAAAGATTACAAGTCCTCCAGATGAACCCCCATTTTCCTATGTGTGACTTCAAATGATCATAACTTGGTCAATTTTTATCATCTTGAGCCTAATATTTTTCCATAATGATCTTGAGGATGTGAAATTTATTCCTTATTTTATGTGCAAAGTGAGAAAATGGATGGAAGATGCTCTAATGATACAAAAGATTATAGGTCATTTCATGATTTTTTGCCAACTTCAACAATCCATAACTCTCTTAATTTTTGGATATTTTGATTCGTTCAAGTTTCAAAATGTCATTCAAGAGGTATGTTTCATGCCATCTTTTTTGGTCAAGAGCAAATTCCAAGAGGAAGGCCATGTTTGGATGCAAAACATTATAGGTCACTTTTGAAGAAAAACTTGAAATATTTCTAAGTATGGAAAGTCAACCTTTTCCCCCAACTTTGACTCAATGCAACTTTCAGCTCAAGTATCCATTTGATTCCATTCTTTTTCCATTGCAAATATTGTAACCTCGTCTTTCTAAAGCATCAAGAATCATTCCTTAAGACCCCTTGAGCTGAGAATGCCATTGGATTGGACTTGGTAACTTGGAACTGAAGTTTCCCCATAAGTTAGAATTTGAAGTCTTTGTTTTTGCTTCTAATCACAAGTTTTCCAGGCGTTTTTGCCTCTAAACATGTTTAGTGAAGTTTCAGAATTGATTAGCACAACAAAACGTACGTTTTGGACGAGTTTTGATCAAATTAGAAGTCACACTTTTCTTGTTTGCAATTTCACACGATTTCCCTTCAAACTTCATCATTTCACACGCTTGGACATTCCATTTGATTAGCACAACAAAACGTACGTTTTAGTGATTTTTATTTTTTCACAATTTTATTTTGTGTTTTGGTATTTTTTATAAATTTTCACTTTATTTGATTTGTTTTAAATGTTTAAAAATACTTTTATGCATTTTTAAATTCTGAAAAAAATATGGAATGATCCAATGATATTGTGACAAATATTGATGACCTCACTTATTTTTTATTTCTGACTTTTGTATTTTTTAAAATCATTTTTGGTTTATTTTACTCATTTATTTTAATTTTTAAAATAGTTTCTGACTTTAAAAAATTACCAAAAAATTTATAAAAATATTTGAGTCTATTTCTGATTTTTCTATGGTCTTACTTTTTAGTTTTTTGATTAATTTGAACATAGTTGATATTTTTATCCCTTATTTCTATTTTAAATATTTCTAAAACCTTTTTTAATGTATATATTAAAATGCAATATTATTTTGTGATTATTTTCTGGCTAATCTTGGGTTGAATTTTTGATCATGAACTTTATTAACATCATTGGATCCATGATGTTGAGTTTAACTCCACAAAAATGGATGGATGATTTTAATAATAGTTTGATTAAATTTTAATTCAAATGTGGTATGTATATTCTTTCCCACCCTCTTCATCTCATCCCTTTCTTATTGCACTAAGTGTTATTGGAGCATGATCTCTATATCATGTCTCAAAATAAATGGTGCATAGATTACTATTGACCGGCCTCAAAATAGGTGCGACTTCTACATAAGTCCACTTACGATTGCTTAACATAGTGCTAAATTTTTTCCCGATTTGAATAAATGATCATTCGTGGCCCAAACCTATGTTTTCAAGCTCAAGTATGTTAATTTGATCTCTTTGATCCAATAACCTTGAGATTCATTGTGTGGAGGCTTTGGTTCTACCAATCCTCTAATGGATCTACAACACTTTTGGTCAACGCGGATCACTTAAACATCATTGATCATTAAATGGTACTTTTGAGGATTCCAAATGGATGATATACTTGACAAAAAGCAAATGCAACTTGTTGTGTGGAGGCTTTGGTTCTACCAATCCTTAATGAGTTCCAAATGCAAGTTTCAAGATGGTCATCCAACTAACCACTAATTATTAAATTATTTTTACTTTATGCCTTTTATTTTTTTATGCTTTATGTACCATTTACTTTAAGCATTACATTTCATGCTATATTCATCTTTGCTCACTTGAGCCTTTTCTCTTTTTCTTCTAAGACACCTAATAAGAAACATAAACCATAAAAACTTTAATGATACTTGGACTATTTGGTTACTATCCTTGGCATTATGGAGTATGGGACTTCTTGGACTTAGGATTAGGAACCTTCGCCTATGTTGGAGACTTTGTAACCTTAATGGATATTTTGTCTGGAGTTCTTGAGGTTTACCTCAAGACATTGGTTTTTTGTTTGTTTTGTGTGCAGGTTATTGTGATTACATACTTTGCGTGTAGTCTGGAATTCACCCGTATATAGTCGTTACTCTGCCCAATTTTTTGAAGATTTAATACACTTGAAGTTTGTTTCTCACAAGAGTTCTAGTATCTTTCCTTGCTTGGTTTCAATCCAAAGAATGGGAGTTCCATCTTGGCTCATAATGTCAAGTATTGGCTTTTTGTTGGTTAGATGGTTCTTATCCCTAGCTTTTACCTTATGCTTTAGGATAGTCTCTTCTCCTCCTCCCATATTCTTTAAATTCAAAAATCTTCTCCCTCTTTTTGAAAACTCTTCTTGCTTTTAAACCTGAACCATTTTCATAATAAACTTGGACTTAGGTCCATGCATTTTCAAAAAACCTTTTCACAAGTAAACATCAATCAACTTAACAATATCTTGACATTTTTTTGAGAAGACTAAAAATCATCAATATCATTTCAAACCATTTTTCCATTTTGGCTCTTATCTTTAAAACTTTTTCTCAAAAGATTAGACTCTTATAAATCCTTGTAGTGATGCAAACAACTATACTTATACAATATGTAGTGAAGTGAGATATTTTCCACTTCGGTGTTGAGGGAGGCATTGTTGATTTTAAAATCCAAGCCATATCCTCCACTTTGAGATGATGCAAATTCTCCTTTCTCATGATTGTGGGTAGTAAGAGTGTTTTTCCACATGGACAATGACGATGATGTTTTATCTCATAAAAATTAACAAACACACTTACATTTTAAAATTTTTAAAGAGGAACTACGTGTACCCTGATCCACTATTGCATGAAAAGGAGGTACGTAGGCACTAAAGGTTCGCAACTGCGGTGGGTGCAAAAACCATAAAAATATATTTCTTTTCTCACCTCCACCATCCATTTTTACACAACATTTCATAGCCAAAATATACAGATTTTACAAAGAGGTTCCTGCGGAGTACCATAGATGTTTAGGGTGCTAATACACTCCCTTTGCATAACCAACCACCTTACCTTGAATCTTTCCACCCTATTTTTTGGGTTACTCACTCGTTTCCCATTCCTTTGGAAACAATAAAGCACGGTGGCGATTTCTATTTTGATTTGTACAAGTCTAGTAAATCCCGTGGCTTAGTCTTAAACATTTCTAGCGCCACACCATTGTATTGAGGCCTAGGCGTGTGTGTTTGTGACAAAAAAGGAACATAAATTGAAAAAAAAAACACCAAAAGGTAGCGCTAGGTGTTGAACCCTTGACCTTATGCATACACGCGCTACCTTTCCCACTGGGGTGGCTATACATCCGTTAACATTGGCACAAAAATAAATATATAACACAAGTTATGCCCTGAATACAACTTCATCTTAAACCTCCAGCCATGGATCCTGTAACTTCACCATTTCTCAACAAAAATGAAAGATGCAACCATGAAATTTGTTCCATTTTCTCATACAAATCCAACCATATAAATATCATAAGCTATAAATCAAAGATGAATGAGAATTTCTAAAAGTACCAAATTCTGACCTAACTTATTTCAGAGATTCAAACCTAAAATTCTCTAAGCTTAATCAATATAAATGAAATCTAAGGACATGTACAATTTCAGGGCAATGATATCTACATCTTATCTTCACAAATCAGAATCAAATGATGCTTGTATAAAGAGATAAAAGTTTGAAAATTTACCTCTTGCAACTAGAGTCGTGTATGGAGTTTGAGAAACCTTTGAGATGGCCTGATGATTTCTGTAGCTTTCCTGGACCTCCTTGAATGTATTCCAGCTCCTACTTTGCTTTGAGGATGGCTGAAACTCCCAACTCAAGTCAAGTTGCAAGCTTCAGTTTTGGAAATGGTGGATAGTGATGGAGGAGTTACAGTCTTGAAACAGGGGCTAGGATCACTTGTGTATGGTGTATGTAAGGTGTCTGGATGATTAAGAATAAAAACGCATGAGTGGAAATGGAGACAGAAAGTTTTGGCTCAAAACTATCAAGTTGAGCAGTTCTGTGCAGCAAGGGTGTTTGGGAGAGTTTTTGGAGGCTTGAAAATCGTGTGTTAGCTTGCAATAAACTTATATAGTTATATGAAAAATATCCTAACACTTGAGGTGGTCAGAAGTGTGAGATATAGAGTTATGGCTATTTTACTTGATTTTGAAGAAAAGTGAAAAACATAGTTTCAAGGCATATTACAAGCATGATCTGAGTTGTTAGAGGATTTAGACAAGTTTCTTATGGCTTTTAGGTTATGTGTGATCATAATAAAACAAGTTCAAAGCTCAAGAATTGACTTTGTGCATAAAAGCCATTTTTCCAAAATGGCAATGTTGCCTTTCTTCCTAAAATGGTATTAAGCACGGGTAATGCATTGAATGCTTGGATTAAAGCTTCTAGCAGTTGTATAAACATTTAATTATGGAGTGACAAATAAGTTTGAGGCCTACAAAGCAAAGATTATGCAGCCTAGGCTTGGATTTGAATTCTTGTTCATCATGGCAATGACCTATAATTCAAGAATGAATGTCCAACTTCTTGTCTTTGATTCTCTTTGCTCAAGCATGATCTCAATGAGTTCATGGACATTTTGGAAATATTGTAACATCCTATACAACTTCTATGTTGATCACTTTTGTAAATTCCCCTTGGAACTATGTGAAAAATTGCCATGAAGTTAGGTCAAAATCCTGGCTAAGCTAGGGCAAAATTTAACTAAGTTTTTAAGTTTCATGAACATGTATTCACAAAATCATAACTTGAAATCCATGAATTTCTAGGAGAAGTTGTATTATACAATGTTTTAGATCTCATTGAGATCTACAACTTTCGTATTGAAAGTTTCTTTTGAATCATCTTGCATTATGGTGAAAAATTTTCTCAAAGTTGTGAGAAAATATGAAATTTCCAACACTTAGAAAAATTTCTAAGTTTAGAAATTTTGACTTTTCAAAATGAAATATTGACTTTTTGATTTCTTGATGAATAAGTTTCATGTTTTGAAATGTTTTGATGAATTGTGATCTTTGACACTTGATTTTGACCAAAAAGTTAAAGTTTGACTTTTTAGTGTACAATTGACTTTTGATCAGTTGACTGAAAATCAACTATCAATCCATTGATCTTGAGGGAAATTTTGAGTCATGCCATTAGGTAAAAATGATGCAATTGAATCCTTGAGATCATGTCTCAATCCAATTAATCATTTTCTAGGTCAAAAATTAGAAATTGCCCTTTCTTAGTTAAAACCCTAATTTTAACCATTTTGCCCTTTTGTTGATCTGATCAAATTTCTTGAGGAATTATGGTCCAAACTTTATCAAATGACATACATGAGTTCATAATGTTGATATGGATCAAAGATCATGAAGTTTGACTATAAATTTACCATAGTTGACTTTTTTTCAAACACAACTGATTTTTAGGTCAACTGATTAATTGACTGAGCAAAATTTGATCCAAGACTTGAAACTTTACAAGAGCAATATTGAGGGTCCATAATGATCCATGAAAGTCATATGAGGAATTAAAAGTTCAATTATCCTTGTGCAATCTCAAACCCTAATTTTGAGTCATTAGTGCTTGAGGAGGTGTCTTGAGCTGATCAACCCTAGTGCAGTCTTGAATCAAAGAAGATCTTGTGAGAGATTACTTGATAAATGAGAGGGAAAATTTTGGGGTACAACATCTGCCCCTGTTCAATCTTCTTAAACTTGAAAAGTCATATTGGCGGGTTTGTTATTCGTGACTTGAAGGTGAAAGATGATTGAACACTAGAGTGCCCAGAAATTTGCACTCGAAGATAGATTGTGAATGGGCTTATAGATGCCATTTGGAGGAATGTTGGTAAACACTGGAAGAAGTATTAGCACAAATCTCTTGTTGATTTATACTAAAACTTGATGTTTTACCTGTGAGAAAAAAAGAGTTAGTAAAATGCATATGTATGCATGATGTTCACTAGATGTGGTATTATGCTAAATGCCTCTTGTATGTACATCATATGAGGTATGAATGTGAGATGTATGTTTTTGCCCGGGAAAATAAATCCCTGACTGTTGCTGAGGAGTCTTAGGAATTTGACTCCCGGATTACCGTTGGGGATGAAGAAAATACATATCTTCAAATTTTGTTGAATGGATGCTTCTGTTGGGGAACATATCTTGGATGTCAGCTGTTATCTGGTCGGATCCAGGCTTCAAAAATTACTGAGGATGAGGAAGTCAACTGCTATCTGGTCAGATCCATGCTTCACAGTAACTTACTGGGGAAAATATAAATTAACTATTATCTGGTCGGATTCCAGGCTTTACAGAAGATTTCTTGAAATTGAATAGCTATCTGGTCGGATCCAGGCTTCACAATAACTTGGTGGGGATAAGGAAGTTAACTATTATCTTGTCAGATCCAAGATTTACAGTAACTTGAAGTGGTAACTACTATCTGGTCGGGTCCAGGTTTCATGGTTTTTGGAAAGTTGTACTATTATCTGGTCGGGTCCAGGCTTCACAGTGTCTCTCTAGGGATCGTAGTTAATCGTTATATGGTCGGGCTCTAGGTTTCACAATAACTTGTTTGAAAACTGACATCTGGTCAGGTCCCGGCCTTGCAGATTTCTGAGGTTGATGAGGTTAATTGTTATCTGGTCGGGTCCAAGCTTCACGATAAATTGTTTGGGGATTTAGTTGTTATCTGGTTGGGTTCCAGGTTTCACAACAAATTCATGAGGGTAATTGCTATCTGGTCAGATCCAGGCTTCACAACAACTTGTTGGGGTAGACGCAAACTCTACTGGAGGAAAGAAGTTAAACCTTGGTCTGGTTAAGTCCAAGTTCTTCTATATTTTGAAGAGTTAAACTATTATATGGTCGGGTCCATGCTTTATAGTATCTTAGTTTAACTGTTATCTGGTCGGGTCTAGGTTTTAGAAACTTAAACTGTTATCTGGCCAGACCCAGGTTTCAACAATTGATAAAGTCAAACTAATATCTAGTCGGGTCCAGACTTCACAGTGACTTGAGAAGTTGACTATTATCTGGTAGGGTCTAGGCTTCACAGTAAGTTTTGGGGATATAAAGGTTTTATTGATGAATTTACTGAGGATCAGGGGTTGTGGCTCTATGATTTGTAATAGTCTGAAAGGCAGACTCAAGCTGGAGAGTGTAGACTCAGTCGGGGAGGACAAACTCAGCTTGGGGAGGTATACTCAGCTAGGGGTAACAGGCTCAGCTGGAGGAGATAGACCAAAGCTAGGGAACTTTGTACTTGGCTGGGGAGTTACACTACTCATTGTTTGTTGGGGAAATAAACCCTATTGGGGAAATAAACCCTATTTAAGAGGTGAGTTCCTTTTAGGAAGAGATCCATGAGGCTTCTACTTGTAAAATTCAACTTAGCTGGAGAGAGAGAGAGCCGCCGAGAGATTGAGACTCTGGTTGAAGATTATCCTATGCAAAGAGACTTTGTGAGTAACTTTGTTGAGGAGGATGTTGATGAAATGACTCTGAGGGGGTATTCCATATTCATTAAAGAGGTGCTTGTTACTGCTTAGGTCATTTGTGACAAACAATTTTAATTATGTTCATATGCATATGTTCATTCAATTTTAGTTATTGGACAAGTTTGCATTCAAAACAAAGACAAGAAGTTTTCACTTCAAAGTATATTTGTATTGATATTTTGCCCATGAATAGGAGTTTTTGTACAAAGAGACGAAGATCCTAGTAAGAGGAAATCGTCGAAAGGAAAACAAAATTGAAAGCAAAAACAAATAGCCATGTGAAATGATCTCATTGCCTTCCAACTCTACTATTGCCCCAATGTCTTCGAAAGCCCCTTGCCGTTGACAGAAGTTGATTGGATTGATCTTGGACCGTTTGAACTCGGACCTTGGTAATAAATTTGACTGTGGTGATTCCACGGGACATAGTCATACACTTTCAATCCTTAACTTTTTCCTGGACTGCCCTTTCGGGTTTTCAGCCCACCAGGATACCCATTTTTGCCCAAGTCGCCCTTTCGGGTTTTCAACTTGTCGAGTGTACAATCTTTTGCATATATCCCTAATTTTTGCCCAAACCTTTTAGTTTGCCGGGATGCCCTTATTTTTGCCTAGGTGTGTCAACCTAACAGGTCCTTTATGCGTAGTATTTTTTAACTATGTCCGTATTTATAGGATGTGGAAAGTCTTCACCATCCATGGTAGTCAGCACCATGGCACCTCCAGAGAACACTCTCTTGACAATAAATGGTCCTTCGTAGGCGGGGGTCCATTTTCCTTTGGGGTCGCCTTGTGGCAGAATGATGCGCTTTATCACCAAGTCACCAGCTTGATATACTCGAGGCTTGATCTTTTTGTTGAAAGCCTTGGTCATACGTTTTTGCTACGTCTGACCATGACAAACAACAGCCAATTGTTTTTCATTGATCAAGTTCAACTGATCCAATCTCGTCTGAATCCACTCGTCTTCACCTAGGTCTGCTTCATTCATAATCCTTAGTGAGGGAATCTAAACTTCTATTGGTAAAAAAGATTCCATGCCATAGAACAAAGAAAAAGGAGTTTCCCTAGTTGATGTTCTAGCTGAAGTGCGGTAGCCATGAAGGCGAACGGTAACATCTCATGCCAGTCCTTATAGGTCACTACCATCTTCTGCATAATCTTCTTAATGTTTTTGTTGGCTTCTTCGACTGCGCCATTCATTTTAGGTCTATATGGAGAAGAATTGTGATGCTTGATCTTGAACTGAGTGCAAAGTTCGGTAATCATTACATTGTTGAGGTTAGTCCCATTGTCGGTGATAATCCTTTAGGGGATACAATAGCGACAAATGAGGTTATGTTTGATGAATCTGGCTACCACGTTCTTTGTGACTGAGGCAAATGAGGCAGCTTCGATCCATTTGGTGAATAATCAATAGCAACCATAATGAAGTGATGTCCATTGGAAGTGGTGGGCTTGATCTCTCCAATCATGTTAATGCCCCACATTGCAAATGGCCACAGAGCGGTCATGACGTTCACAGGGATAGAAGGCACATGGAACTTGTCACCATATATTTGGCATTTGTGGTAAGTCCTAGAGTATTGATGGCAATCAGTCTCCATTGTTGACCAATAGTAGCCAGCTTTCAAGATTCTCTTGGCCATGGTATGTCCGCTAGAATAAGTGCCAAAGAGTCTATCGTGCATGTCTTCCATAATTTCCTCTGCCTCATTCTTGTCCAAACATCGGAGTAGAGTAGAATCATGGTTGCGCTTGTACAATATTCCATTACTTAGGAAGAATTTGGCTGAAAATATTCGTAATAACTTTCTGTCATTGATGGATGTTCACTCGGGATACTCTTGTGCCTTAAGGTATCTCTTCACCTCATGGTACCATGGTTGCTCGGTGTCAGTGTCAAGCTCATAGCAATGTGCAGGTTCTTTGAATCTTTCAATTGTAATTGTAGGGGATTCGTTGTCCCATCTGACCTTGAACATTGAAGACATGGTTGCCATGGCGTCAGCCAACTTATTTTCTTCCCTAGGGAAGTTCTCAAAAGTGATCTCTTCAAAGTAAGGAATTAGGGATAGCACAAGTTCCTTGTAAGGGATAAGATTAGGGTGTTTAGTGTCGCAATCTCCTTTTACTTGGATGATCACTAGAGAGGAATCCCCAAACACATTCAAATGCTTGATCCTCAAGTCAATGGCAGCTTTCATCCCCAAGATGCACGCTTCATACTCGGCCATATTGTTCGTACAATTGAAGCATAGTCTAGCAGTTAAAGGAGTGTGGCAACCTTCAGGAGAGATGATCACGACACCAATTCCATTACCTAAGGAGTTGGAAGCCCCATCGAAGACCATAGTCCATCGGGATCCTTGTTCAGGCCCGTCATATGGTCTAGGTTTTGCACAGTCGGTTACCACCATGATATTCTCATCAGGGAAGTCGAAGTTCATTGACTGATAATTATCCACAGCTTGATGGGCCAAATTATCAGCTAGTACGCTTCCTTTGATAGCCTTTTGCATAGTGTATTGAATGTCGTACTCAGTCAAGATCATTTTCCATCTGGCTATCCTTCTGGAAAGGGCAGGTTTCTCAAAGATGTACTTGATTGGGTCCATCTTAGAAATCAACAGAGTGGTATGAGTCAACATATACTGTCTTAGCCGGCGAGCAGCCCATGCCAGAGCACAACAAGTTTTCTCGAGCAGTGAATATCTGGTTTCACAGTCGGTAAACTTTTTGCTCAGGTAATAAATAGCATGCTCTTTTTGGCCAGACTCGTCATGTTGGCCCAAAACACACCACATAGAGTTTTCTAATACTGTCAAGTACATGATCAAGGGTCTTCCTTCAACTGGAGGAATGAGAATATGAGGCTCTTGTAGATATTCTTTGATTTTGTCGAAGGCAGCTTGGCACTAATCATTCCATCTGACTACCTAATCTTTCTTAAAGAGTTTGAAGATTGGCTTACAAGTAGAAGTTAAGTGTGATATGAAGCAGACAATGTAATTGAGACGACCCAAGAATCCTCTGACTTCTTTTTCAGAATGAGGGACTGGAATTTCTTGGATAGCCTTTACCTTGGCAATATTAACTTCAATTCCTTTATTGCTGATAACAAAACCTAGAAGCTTTCCAGATCATACTCCAAACGTGCACTTATTGGGGTTTAACCTTAACTTGTACTTTTTCAACCTTTCAAATAGTTTGTACAGGTGATCGAGATATTCTTCTTCAGTTTGTGACATGGCAATCATATCATCCACATAGACCTCTATTTCATGATGTATCATGTCATGAAACAAAGATACCATAGCCCTTTGATACGTTTCCCCTGCATTATTCAATCCGAACGACATGACCTTATAGCAGAAGGTGGCCCATTGCATAACAAAAGTAGTCTTCTCCATGTCTTCGGGAGCCATCCTTATTTGATTATAGTCGGATAAACCGTCCATAAAAGAGAAGACTTTATGCTGAGCAGTATTATCGACCAAGGCGTCAATGTGTGATAGAGGGAAGTCATCCTTGGGGCTTGGCCTATTCAGATCCCTATAGCCTACGCACATGCAAACTTTTCCGTCCTTTTTTCGGCACTAGCACCACATTGGCAACCCATTAGGGATAGGATGTCACAGCTAGGAACCCTGCATCAAACTGTTTCATTACTTCAACTTTGATCTTCTTAGACATTTCAGGCCTCATGCGACGAACCTTTTGTTTAATAGGAGGGCAGACTTCTTTTGTCGGTAGACGATGAACTACGATGTCAGTATCCAACCCAGGCATATCTTCATAAGACCAAGCAAATACTTCCATATAATCATGCAACATCTGAACCAACCTACTCTTGACATTGTCTTCTAAGTTAGCGCCGATCTTGATTTCCTTCTTATCTTCCTCAGTACCCAGATTGATGACTTCAACTGACTCTTCGCGCGGCTGAATAAATTTTCCCTCTTGTAATAGAAGTCTAGCTAATTCTCCCGGTATGTCACAATATTCATCGCCTTCGTCTTCGGCTTGGTTAATTGGGCATTCAAAGTCATAGTCGGCAATAGTAGAGTCAATGGCAATAGGATCCAGAGTGGATGAGGATCTGCGAGAGTGTGTGTGTGCGCATGAAAGATACATGGTTATTTTTGAAAATGTATCTGAAATAAAAAGAAAGATAATGAACAAAAATATTTGAATGCAAAATATTCTAATGTACTAAATGATCTTATGATTTGATAATATAAATAAAAACCTTGACAAATGGACCAAAGTGCCCCGGGCAAGGCACATGGCTTAAAAGTCATTGTTTGAATATTACAGACAAAATGTTCTTGAATTGAAAGAAAGATAAATAACAAGTAGATTACTCCTCAATGAAGGAGATGGGCACGAAGTCCTTTGTATTCCAATTCTTCAACTCCGTTGTAGTTGGATACACCCAATCTTCCAATGCAGCTTCTTCATCAGAATCACCCACGGCGTTGACTTCATGGCTTCCAATGCGAAGAGGTGGATTTCCAGCATGAGCACGCCTCACATTCTTATGAGCTTTGAAGGTAAATCCTAAACCAAACTTGTCTGCTTTATATGGGATATAGAGGAGTTATCCCCAAGTATCACAGTTTCCTTCTTCAATTGCCGCACGAGCATCTTTGACTGAGACCATCTTCGGTACGACTTTAACAACTTTAAACTCGTTAGAGGAACATTTAGTAATAAAAATCATTGGTGGCACAACCTCTAAGTCTTGACATGGGGTCTCAATGAATTCTCCATCCATCTCTACGTATTTGAACGAGTTAAGGTGGCTTACCATAAACTCTTCTTCTCCATAGACGGTGACTATTCTCCCCTTGACTGGATATTTGAGTTTTTGATGGAGAGTTGAGGTTACTGCCCCAACTTTATGGATCCACGGGCGACCCAATAGACAAGAATAGGCAGGACGAATATCCATAATGTAGAAGGTGGAATTGAAGATTTGGGAGCCCACTTTGATTGGAAGATCTACTTCCCCATGAACAATCCTCTTTGATCCATCGAACGCCCTTACAATGATATCTCTTGGCTTCAAGACTAAACCTTCACAGTCTAGACAGTCTAACTCCCCCTTGGGTAATACATTAAGAGAAGAACTAGTGTCGACTAGCACATGTGCTAAGGTAGTCCCTTTGCACTCGACAGAAACATGTAAAGCTTTATTGTGATTCTTCCTAAGAGGTATTAAGTCAGCATCTGAAAATACCAGGCCATTATCAGCTGTCAGGCTAGCCACGCAATTCTCAAATTGATCTGTTGTTGTCTCATGGGGGACATGGGCCTTTTTTAGGAATTTGATTAATGTCCGAGCATGGGCATCAGAACAAAGCAGCAATGAAAACATTGAAATCTTAGAAGGGGTTTGCCCCAACTATTCCACAATCTTCAAGTCACTTATTTTTATTATCTTCAAGATCTCGTCCATCTCACGAGCGGAGGGCTCTCTATCAGCAACATCCTTGGAGGGTACTTCAATCACTTCA
The DNA here is from genome assembly GCA_948472305.1 of Vicia faba. Classification (NCBI taxonomy): domain Eukaryota; kingdom Viridiplantae; phylum Streptophyta; class Magnoliopsida; order Fabales; family Fabaceae; genus Vicia; species Vicia faba. The sequence continues at coordinate 1,470,893,231 of OX451735.1, read as the reverse complement.
GGCTTAACAAACTTCTCCTTCCCTCTTGTATTGGTACTTGGCTTGGCAACAGTAATGCAGATGGGCGTCTTTGTAACAACTGGTGGTGAGATATTGGGTGAAAATATTCTCCCAGTTCTAGTTACTTTGCTTGAGCCAGCTATGTTACCGACATTGTCATATTTTTCTTCTTCGATCTAAGCATCTTGTATAATCCCATGATAGAACACCTCAACACCGTAATTCCACGGTACTGCCTTGTTTGAAGAATAGGGAATCGGTCCGGGATTGGTAATTATTAAGGGAGCAACAATGGGTTCATTTGAAATCCTAATAGGACCTTTGGAGGTGATCCTAAGAGGCTTGTTTGATATGGTAATAATGGAGAGGTCTTCACATTTGTTAGTCAAACTTTTGGTAAGTGAGGTCTTCTCAAAAAGGATTTCGTGGATATCCATTAGGCGTTGAATACCTTTCTTCATCGCTTCACATCCATTGAGTTGTCTTGTACAACACACACAGTATTTTACACAGCCAGGGAAAATCCCAGCTTTCAACAGGTTCTCTTTGATTATATTCAGCGAAGTAGTCAATTCTTCAACAGAGGCAACAAAAATTGTATCTTCAACAGCATTAACACCCTTGTCATGCTTCGGCATTGGAGCGGTGATTACATTCGGAGTTGGAGGAGGATCAAACTCAATAGTTTTATTATCAATCAAATCCTGAATTTTGTTCTTCAAGGCCCAACACTGGTCAGTCTCGTGCCCGAGGCTACTTGAGTGGTAAGCACATTTAGAGTTCGGGTTATATTTTGGTGACGAAGTATCAGGGTTGGTAGGAGGGTCGTGCAATGTCACTAAGTTAGCCTTGAGCAAATATTGTAAGGCTTGAGACAATGACATGCCTAACCTCATAAATTGTCTTCTTGGAGGTTCAAAACATTGATGATTTGCAGATGGTCTTGGAGTAGGAGTTGGATTGGAGATTCAGACGACATTGACAGACGAATGATCATTCTTCTTGGTACGGGCCCTTGCCCCGTACATAATATTAACTTCCTTTTTTGCAGAAAAAGGTTTCTTGATAGGATTTGAAGTGGAGGTAGATGCCACAAAGATCTTCCCACTTTCGATGCCACTTTCAACTCTTTCCCCAGTTAATATTAATTCAGTGAACCCAGAAGAAGAGCAACCGACCAACAAATTAAAGAAGGGACCAAATAAAGTGCACATGAACATGTCGATGGGCTCCCTATCAGTCAAGGGTGGTTGAACCCTACTGGAGAGGTCTCTCCACTTTTGCGTATATTCCTTAAATCTGTCATTCTTTCCCATGGTCATATCTTGTAGCTAAACCCTCGTTGGCGCCAAGTCGGCATTCTACTGATGGTAGAAGGCAGTAGCTAAATCCTCCCAAGTATTGATACGGGATCCATCCAACTGATAAAACCATTCAAGTTGCATTCTAGCCAAGCTCTCTTGGAAAAAGTGAACCCAAAGCTTTTTATCAGCAGTGTGAGGCTGTATCTTGCGCACATAAGATTTTAGATGGAGTTTTGGACAAGAAACTCCGTCGTATTTTGTGAAGATTGGTATTTTGAATTTGTGGGGAATGACTACCCTAGAGATCAAACCCAAATCATCAAAATCTAAACTAGGGATGGCCTGGATTTAAACAACTTTCAATCTGTATTCTAACTGCTTATATTTGATATCGGCGAGTGGATACTGCTCGTTGAAATAATCATCATCAGATACTTGATCATTAACACAGTCAACCTGAGTACTCTTGACCTCGCCAATCTAGTTCTCGCCCTCTTCAGATGGGTCTCCTCCTACTGGGATTTGACGGACTATATCCTTGAACCTTCTACCCATGTTGAGTGGAGCTTTCTTCTTTGGCTTCTTCTTAACGGCCAACAAATCCATCATATCTTGCTCCCTCTTGGCTAGGGCTATGCATTGAATGTTGCCTTTCTTCCTAAAATGGTATTAAGCATGGGCAATGCATCGAATGCTTGGATTAAAGCTTCTAGAAGCTGTGTAAACATTTAATTATGGAGTTACAAACAAGTTTGAGGCCTGCAAAGTAAATATTATGCAGCCTAGGCTTGGATTTGAATTCTTGTTCATCATGGAAATGACCTATAATTCAAGAATGAATGTCCAACTTCTTGTCTTCGATTCTCCTTGCTCAAGAATGATCTCAATGAGTTCTTGGACATTTTGGAAAGCTTGTAACATACTATACAACCTCTATGTTGATCACTTTTGAAAATTCCCCTTGGAACTATGTGAAAAATTTCTATGAAGTTAGGTCAAAATCCGGCCTAAACTAGGGCAAAATTTCACTAAGTTTCCAAGTTTCATGAATATGTATTCACAAAATCATAACTTGAAATCCATGCATTTATAGGAGAAGTTGTGTTCTACAACGTTTTAGATCTCATTGAGATATACAACTTTCATGTTTAAAGTTTCCTTTGAATCATCTTGCATTATGGTAAAAAATTTCTCAAAGTTGTGAGGAAATATGAAATTTCAAACATTTAGAACAATTTCTAAGTTTAGAAATTTTGACTTTTCAAAATGAAATCTTGAATTTTTGATTTATTTACGAATACGTTTCATGTTTTGAAATGTTTTAATGAATTGTGATCTTTGACACTTGATTTTGACCCAAAAGTCAAAGTTTGACTTTTCAGTGTACAATTGACTTTTGATCAGTTGATTGAAAATCAACTACCAATCTATTGATCTTGAGGGAAGTTTTGAGTCACGCCATTATTTAAAAATGATGCAATTGAATCCTCGAGATCATGTCTCAAACCAATTAATCATTTTCTAGGTCAAAAATAAGAAATTTCCCTTTCTTAATCAAAACCATAATTTTGACCATTTTTCCCTTTTGATGATCTGATCAAATTTCCTGAGGAATTGTGGTATAAACTTGACCAAATGACATATATGAGTTCATAATATTGATATGGATCAAAAATCATGAAGTTGGACTATAAATTGACCACAATTCACTTTTTTCAAACACAACTGATTTTTAGGTCAACTGATCAACTGACTGAGCAAAAATGTGATCCAAGACTTGAAACTTGACATGAGCAATCTTGAGGGTCCATAATTATCCATGAAAGTCATATTAGGCATTAAAGTTCAATTATCCTTGTGCAATCTCAAACCCTAATTTTCAGTCATCAGTGCTTGAGGAGGTGTCTTGAGTTGATCAACCCTAGTGCAGTCTTGAATCAAAGAAGATCTTGTGAGAGATTACTTGAGAAATTAGAGGGAAAATTTTTGGGTACAACAGTATGGACCCTTGACCCATACATAACATTTGTTTCCTTCTTTCCAGTGAAAGACTTCTTTATAGCGTTAGATGCGGAAGCAGATGTCATGGGAATTTTTTTGCTCTTAATGCCACTTTCGATCCTTTCACCAGTTAGGATCAACTCGGTGAAACCAGACGAAGAACTGCCAATCAATAGGTTGAAAAATTGGCCAGTTAATATGTTCATGAACATGTCAACTAGTTCTCTATCAGTTAGTGGTGGTTGGACCCTACCAGCAAAATCCCTCCATTTTTTGCGTACTCCTTAAACCCCTCATTAGTACCCATTATCATACCTTGAAGTTGGACTCTAGTTGGTGCCAAATCAGTATTGTATTAATACTGATGATAAAAAGCAGTGGCTAGATCTTCCCATATGTGGATGCGGGAACCCTCCAATTGGTAAAACTATTCTAACTGAGTCCCAACCAGACTCTCTTGAAAAAAATGGACCCAAAGCTTATTGTCTATAATATGTGGTTGTATCTTGTAGATGTAAGACCTCAGATGAAGTTTCAGACATGAAACCCCATCATACTTCTCAAAGATTGGTATTTTGAACTTATGGGGAATGACGACCCCAGGTACTAAGCCCAGATCACCAAAATCCAAACCATGTACGACTTGAATTTCAAAAGCTTTCAGTCTATCCTCTAACTGCTTGTATTTATCCTCGGCCGGTGGGTACTTCTCATCGAAATAATATTTGTCTTTGTAAGCTTGATTATTGGCACCCCTAGCATGGGTGCTCCTTGCCTCCTCGTATTGATTTTCCTCCTCCTCAGGAGAATCTTCAACTATCTGTACCTAACGAACCAGACCTTTAAACCTCTTACCCATATTAATGAAGGCCTTCTTTTTGGTTTTCTTCTTGGCTACTAGCATAGTCATCAACTCTTGTTGCCCCTTAGCCAGGGTCAACAAGGTCTCTTGGAACTGGGAATTTTGTACTTGCAAGTCCTTCACTGTTTGTTCGATATCCATCTTACTGAAATAAACAGTAGAAAGATAAGGAAACCTGTTCTGGAAAACCTATTTATGTTATGATGCATGAAAATGCATATGCAAATGATTTCAAGGACTTAGAAGATTTAAATTTGTTTAGACAAACAAACATAAATTGCATTAATAAGTTTAAATTGATTACAAACATGCCTCTTGGGCTTACAATGGAGGAAATAAATAAAAAATAAACTCCTAAGAAAAAAAGGTCGAGCGCATCCTTTTCGGCGCAATGTAGGCGTTCAAACTTCGCTCTTCATGAAGTTGTCTCGTAAGCTCCAAAACCTTATTTTCACTTGGGTAGAACTGGGTTTCGAAGGTGTCTCGCTCTTCCTTTAACTGAATCCAAGCTCTTTGCAAATATTTAAGAGAAATAGGCATGTTAGGATAAAGGACGGTATACGGAACATCTCCTTTGGTAACAGGCTCCATGATGATAGGTAGGATGGCTTCATAAGGAATCATGAGGTTTTTGGCGCGAGTTCGCACCCACTTGAGATAAGGCTCCAAAGGAATGGAGTTATTATGCCCCAACGTCTTGCTATAAACCTTGTTAACCATGCCCCAAGCTCGTATGAATCTTTGACGATAACCTTGGACATCGCTCTCATAGTCAAATGCAATTCCCTGGACAAGTGCATCATGAGGGCCATCCCTCCTAGCATACCCAAACTGCCGCATATCCAAACAAGGATTGTAGGTGATACCTCCCCTAATGCCAAGTAGAGGGAAATAGGGAATTCCCCACAATGGTAAATAATAGTAATGTCCTTCATAGATCGAGCACACCAATAAATATCAGAATGTATGAGTGACATCAACCTACTAGACCATCTTAATCCTTGCTCGTTCTTCATAACAGATCGAGGTAGGTGCGAAATAAACCATCTAGAGAGTAATGGAATGCAACACAAAAGAGTACCCCTTTTCTTCATGGTGCGGGTGTGGAAACAATGTAGAATGTCTCCAAGCAAAGTAGGCATGGGATTACGAGAGAGAAAAAAGTTGATGGCATTCACATCTATGAGTTGGTTCGGATTGGGAAATAGAAACAAACCATACATTAGAAGGACCAAGACATCTTCAAAAGCTTTAAAATCCACATCTTCCCAGAACAAACGAGCCTTCTCCAATAGAAATTTGGCTAAAAAACCCTTAACTCCACTTCTTGTCTCCCAATTTCCATAATGTCAGATCTCTTCAAATGCAAAGCTTTGGCAATAACTTCAGGTTTTGGAGTCTCTTCTAAATCGTTGAATGATATTTGATCAAGCACAAGCACTCCTACCAAATGAGGTAATTCTTCTAACATAGGCACCAATTGGTAGTCAGGAAAGGTGAATCAATGATGCATAAGATCAAAGATTTGGAAAAGAACACACATAATTTCTTCTTGGAAGTTTGAAGTAGCCAAGTTGAGAAGTCGACCATATTTCTTGGTGAAGGGAGAATCTCCAGGCACTCTTGATGCTAACTCTTAAAGTTGAGGATGCACTTTCACGAAGTTAACTCAGATGGTATTCCTACGAGTGGAATTCATGACCTACAAAACATAACAAAGATAAATTCCTAAATACTTGAAATGGTTAGTGAGAATGATTATGATGTTATGATATTTATGATGACATGAATAATAATCACAAACAAAGCACACAAAGACCTTAGATTTAGGCTTGCATGGGTTTCGTAGGTAAGTACCCTTTTGAAGTTTAGTTGGTTCAACCTGTCCTACAAAGTAATCGGGTTCTAGGGAATCTCAATATCATTGATCTTTCTTCATTGGGAATTGTCTCAGAATAATTAATCTCTTCTTGCAACCGAGATATCCCAAAAGTCTGATCTCAATGAGCGTAGTATCGAGTATCAACCAATTTTCAGCTTTCCACCGAAGACGACTATCTCACTACTTCCTAATGGCCAAGTTATTCAATTAAAAGTTCTAAGGTTCATTAGTGCTTCATGACATCACTCAGCGGCCCCGTATTCTCCTTAATTCTCTATAAGGGATACCAATACCCACAAATATGTCACACTAACATAGCTATTATCTCGACCATATCAGTCTACGCTGTACAGTCTCCATAATCTTTGCTATTTACCTAATGGTGTTCCTCGATCCAGGTAGAGGATCAATACAAACCCAAACAAGGACCCATAAATATAAAGCAAACAAATAAAATAATGAAAGTAAGTAAATGTTATCTAGATTTAAGGTAAACCCCACTTTCAAGTATAATCCCCAGCAGAGTTTCCAGTTCTATAATACGGTGGGAGAACTGACTTGGTGATTTGCGTTTGATCGCAATTGTTGCGGATAGCAAGAGTTGCCACCGACTTTTCTTTTATCCAATAAAGGAAAGGGTGAAAAGAACAAGAAATACCTTTGCGATATTTTCTTGATTTTTGTGGATAGATTATGAAAAGGGAAGGTGTTATCACCCTTTTCATCCGTAGTTGTCTACAGGCTCTTAGTTTCTTGCTAGATCACTTTTGAAATTGCTTTGTTTGAAATGTGTTTGTGGTGGGTTTTGAAAGTATTTTTGAAAAGCTCCTTCGTCTAGGCAAACTTTATAATGATTCTCGTCTCTATAAGAATGCATACAAAGTGTTAAACTTTTTGAAAATATTTCATGTTTTGAAAGAGTTGGTGTGTTTGAAAAGATGTTTGTTTTTGAAAATGGATTGTGAGAAAGTGTGATGCGGTGGGAGAACTGACTTGAGGTTTTGTGTTTGTGTTTGCAAATGTTGCAGTTAGCAAGAGTTGCCACCGACATTTCTTTTATCCAAAAGGAAAGGTAAAAAATCACAGAAAAGACCTTTGAGATGTTTTCTTGAGTTCGGGGGGTAGATTATGAAAAGGGAAGGTGCTAACACCCTTTTCATACATGGTTTTCCATGGGCTCTTAGTTACTTGTTTAGATCACTTGCTTTGCTTTGTTTTGTTTGAAATGGTGCTTGGCGTGGTTTTGAAAGTATTTTGAAAAGAGGCCACCCGTTTAGGCAATCTTTGTAATGATTCTCATTCGTAAGAATGTATACAAAGATGTTTGTCTTTTGAAAATGTTTTTAATGTTTTGTAAGATATTTTGAAATGTGTGTGTGTTTGATTTTGAAAATAACAAGGACTGTTTTGAAATGGGACAAGTAACTAGAAGCTATCTACCTACTCAAATGTCTTTCTTGTGCATTTTTATTCCTTTGACATTGTTGACTTACCATTGATTTGGTAAGAAACCCTATTTTTGGATGTAAACGGGACGGGCGTGGGACATCGTATGACCATGATAGCAATGTTGCCAAGTATCTTAGCAATTTTGAGGGACCAAGATCATTTGTTTTAGGCAACCTTTTGATAGCGTCATCGAGGGACTATGGTCTTATATTGTTTTGTTTTGCCAAGATACTTCGCGTGTGTAACATGACCATTTTATTTTAGGCAACCAAGTGGGTGAAACCCTAAGGGTTCTTGTTTGCAAAGTGTGTCATTTTTCATGCTTTTGTCTTGCATTAGGTTTTCTATTTGTTTTGTTTTTGTTCTTGTCATGCAAACCCTAGTTTACTAAACATGGTATATGAAAGAAATAAATTGCGTAAAATAAACTAAGCTATTACAACAATTATTATGGGAGGGGGGATACAAGTTTTTGAATGGGGATATTGCACAAATATAAACCTAAAAATACTATTACAACCCAATCGAATATTGTGCGCATTAAATAAATATACAAATATTAAAATGCAATGCAAATATATTTATGTAAAAAATATTTTGTATTTGTTTAATGTATGAGAAAATAATTTATTTAAACCCTAGAAATAAGAGAAAAAATATTATTATTTTTGGAAAGGGGTGAAACCCTAATTTTTTGATTAAAAGAAAATAATGTTTCATATTGATATTTTGTCCATTTTTTGTACAAGAAAATAATAAATAATATTATGTGCAAATATTAAAAATTAAGTATGTATGAAAATAAGTATTTTATGTGTATAAATAATATAAAAAAATATTAAGTATTTTTAAATATTTTTATAAGTTATTTTAAGAAAATAAGTTCTATTCTATTAAATAAACTATTTTTTATGCAAAAAAAAAAGTGAAAAAAAATATTTTTGGGTATTTTTTATCATTAAAATAAATAAATGCAAGTAATAAATATAAAAATATGAAAGAAAATGCAAAAATATAAGAAATAAGTCAGGGGGTGCAAATAGTATGTCAGAGGGTGCAAAAAGTGAAAACAAAAAGCCCAAAAGCGCCAAAAAGCCCAGACTTCGTCCCTGTCCTCCAGCCAGTCACCCTTGCGCGCGCGTCTTCCTTCAAATATGTAACTTTCACATGCTTGCACAAAAACAAAATCTCATAACATGAAACTTATGGCATTTGATCTCACGATTCCAACCATATAAAATTTGTAACCTAAATCTCAAAGATCAGAGAGAATTTTAGGACCCCTAATTTTTGACCTAAAAATTTTATGAACTTTAAGCTTTAAATTCTCATGGCACAGTTAATATAAATGAAAAGTATGCATATGTACAGCTTCACCATGATCAGGTCTACATTTTTTCTTCACAAATCGTGGCTTGAGGATGCCTATTTAGAGAGATAGAGTTTTGAAAAATACCTCCTTCAGTTGGATTTGGATAGAGCAATTCAGGGACTTTGATGGAGGCCTGAGGATTGTGTGAGCTTCCTTGAACTTCCTTCAAGCTATTCCAATGCCTAGCTTGCTTTGTGGATAGCTAGAACTCTTTGCACAAGTCAAGTTGCAAGCTTCCAAAGTGAAAATGGAAATGGATGAAACAAGGCTTACAGAAGGAATGTAAAGGCTTGGATAACTTTGGTTTGATATGTATAAGGTGTTTGAAGTGTTAAAATATAAAACCCACGAGCCAAAAATGTATTGGCTATGGTTTTGCAGAAATCTGTATGTTTGGACAGAAAATTGGAGTTTTTGTGTTTTGGAGAGTTTCAGATGTAAAGCAATTGTAATCTGGTTTATAACAAGTTTGTGAATATGTATAGAATGGATAAAAAGTCCACTCCTCACTAGTTGTACAAGTTCTGACCTTTTGGCAACCTTTTCTTGCATTTGAAGAAAAGTGAAGTGACCATTGCTACATTCTTGTACTGGATGGCTTGTGAGCTGATAGGAGTTGGTACACATTGCTTGATACCTGTAGAAGTTGTTTGTACCAAAGGGACAGGTCCAAGGCTCAAGATTTGTAAAGTTGTAAAAGCTCACCTTTATGAAAATGGCATTGTAACCTTTATGCCTAAAATGGAATTATCTCTTGTACAATGTTCCAAAAGTCAAGATAAAGCCTTTAACTCCTGAGTTTGAATTTAACTATGGAGTGTAGAGTGAGTTTAGGACCTGTAAAGCAAGATTCAAACATCAAAGATCTGATTTGCAACCTGATACTTTGTGAAAATGGCATGAACAAAAGTGATAAAATGCCAACTTCTCCTCTTTGATTCTCTCTAACCAAAAATTATCTTGGAGAGTTCTTGGACATTTTGGAAAGCTTGCAATATGCTATATAATCCATCTTTGAAATGAATTTTGAGATACCTCTTGGAACTAGGTGAAAAATGTCCATGAAGTTGGGTCAAAAAACTGCCTAAATTAGGGCAAATTTTCACTAAGTTATTTAGTTCATGGCCCTATGTTCATAAATTAATAACTTGAGACCCAAGCATCTCTTGGGAAAAATTTGTGAAGCAAAGTTGTAGATTTCATGCAGGACTACAACTTTAATGTTGGAAGTTTTCTTTGAATCAAATTGTATCATGGTGAAAAAGTAGTGGAAAGTTGAGAAAAAATAAGAAAATTTTCATACTTAGAAAAATTCTAAGTTATGAAAATTTTCAAATTCAAAACCCTAATTTTCAAAATTTGTTTTTTGGTGAACAAGTTTCATATTTTGACATATCTTGATGAATTATGACCCTTGGCATTTGATTTTGACCAAAAAGTCAAAGTTTGACTTTTCAGTGCACAGTTGACTTTTGATCAATTGACTGCAAAATTCATCTGTCAATCCAATGAACTTGAGATCTTTTGAACCATGTAATTAGGTTAATATGATTCCATTGAACCCTTGAAGTCATGTTTAAACCAAATTGGTCATTGGCTAGGTTAAAAATTAGAAATTTCCCTTTCTCAGTCAAAACCCTAATTTTGACCATTTTGCCCTTTTGATGATTTGATCAAATTTCTTAAGGAGTTGTGATCCAAACTTGATCAAATGGTAAATATGAGTCTAAAATGTTGTTGTGGATCAAAAATTATGAAGTTTGACTGTAAATTGGCCATGGTTGACTTTTTCCCCAATACATTTGATTTTTAGGTCAATTATCCAATTGACTAATCAAAAATGTGATTCAAGGCTTGAAACTTAACATGAGCAATCTTAGGGGTACAAGATGGTGTATGAAAGTCAAATGGAGAATTGGTGGTCCAAAAATACTTGTGCAAACTCAACCCTAATCTTGAGCTGACCAAACCCTAATCTTGTCTTGATTCCAAGAAGTCTTGTGAGAAAAATATTGATAAATGAGAGGGAAAATTTTGGGGTAAAAAGCTACCCCTGTTCAATCTTCTTGAACTTGAAGAGTTAGATTGGCGAGCTTTGTCGTTCGTGACTCGAAGGTAAAAGATGATTGGACACTAG